>JAQHUG010000051.1:6792948-6818397 GCA_028555095.1 Dicrostonyx torquatus | reverse complement strand
TTCAAGGCCAGCCTGATATACATAGTAAGTTCCAGGCCAAACATAGTCAAACAACAACAGTGGATGTGACGCTCTATGAGGGAGTGTGATAGGCTGTGGTCTTTCTCCCATCTCTGTACTCCTTGTCCGGTACAGCTGCTGTCACAGCGATAACAGGTATCTCTGCAGTTCGTGTGTTTGTCTGTAGTGGTGGAAGACAGTACAGAGGCTTGCCCATAAGACAGACACTCACTCCTCTGCTAAGCTACACCCCAAATGGGAAGGAACCGCAGTTTTATATTACATGTAATGAGCAGTATATTTTGTGGAATAATGAAACTGCTTAAATCACAGAGTTTGCAAAGTTTTTCTGAGAGTCTTCCTGGTGCTCACTGAATGAGTTCACTTATTTGATTTTCTCCTTTCATCTAGAACTTTGTTTGACCTCAAACATCAAAAGCCAGACAGTTCCATCTTATGACCAGCATCACTTTGGATTCTGGTACAGCATTGCTCATCCTTCTGTGATCTGTGTAAGAAGTATATTCTATTCTTACTCCTATTCAGTTGCTACATTAAGTCATATGTTTATTTTCTTGCTGATTACCTTGAGTTCCTGAAGGAAATGCCCCAGTAATGGAGCTAGAGGGGAATATGGGGGAAGCTGCAAAGGGCTCAGGTGATTATGGGTTTGGTTCTCAGAAGCAATAAAGCAGTATCTGGTGAAACCTTAAAAAAAAAAAAAAGTAAGCTAGCCTTGTCTACAAAGTGAGTTTCAGGATAGCCAAGACTGTTACACAGAGAAACCTGTCTCAAACAAAAAAAAAGAAAGAAAGAAAGAAAGAAAGAAAAGAAAAAGTGCAGGTGCCTAGTACCCACCCAGTAGGGCCCTGCTTTATTTGATTTGGGATGAGTCCTGGGCTTAGAAATGCTTTTAAAGCTCTTTCTTTGTTTGTAATATGCAGCCAGGGTTAAAGAACTCTGGTCTTTTTTTAAGTATAAACAAGTTTGTTACAGATGAGCATTTATAAGTTCCTTTTTAGACTATTGAAAGAAGCATTGGAAAATAGATTCTGAACAAAAAAAAGGTTAGTTTTACAAAGCACTTCTTTATGTTGAACTGTTCTTGTTTATTGGTAGACCGATGACAAGGGTGTCTTTTCGACAAACCTTTCTCAAGAATATCAACTGGCAGCAGAAACATTTAATTTGACCCAGTCTCAAGTGTGGGATCTGTCTTATGAATCAATCAGCTACATCTTTGCTTCTGACAACACCAGATCTGAACTGAGAAGTCGGTGGAATCACCTGAAGCCCAAAGTATTCCACTTTTAAGATGGGATGTGAACTACTTCCAACTATATGTTGTAGCCAGGATCTGCCACATCCACTCAGTGAACTATCCACTACTTCCCTTGAAGCCAGGACCAAGTCTATGTGGGGTCTTGACACCAGTAAGTGTCAGTAATATCTTAGACTAAGAGCCTTGAGACTTTGCATGCTTCGCGTGCATGCTTCACCACCATGCTGCTTGCTGGAGGATTGGAGGGTCATTAACTAAATCCTTCATCCACTAGTAACTTTCTTTTTCAATTAGCACTCTCTTCCTGTTACTGATCATAAAACTTCTGAGATGAAGCTGTTTGTCTTCAGGAAGGCCTCTGTGTTTTGTTAGCTTTAATCAGACCCTCTCTACTTCTTCAAACCCTTTCAGGTATTATTTCTCAAGACAATTGATGCCAGGCCACATTGCACCACAGCCATTCGTGTGGGTGCCTTGTTGTCAGGTGACCCTGTAGTGACAAAGCTAGAATCTGACTTTGCCCTTCTCATAATATCTTTAGAAATATACAAAGGGGATTGAAGTAATTACTTCAGTTTAAGAAAAGGAAAGAATTGCTGGCTCAAAGTGAGAAAGACATAAGGCTGGAGCTTCATTTTAAAATCAGCTTCTGTTTAGCTTTCTTTGTGGAAGCTGCCAGGACTTCCACAGTGCCAGGACTCACTGAAAAGATCTTTCTAGTAATAGTAGCATTGTGGCTTCTAGGGTTCTTAGATCTCCTATAGCCTCCTAAGGCATAGGCTTACATAAGCACATATATATTTATATACCATGACCACTTTAGCCAAAGACAAGGAACAACTAAGACTGGCTCTGCATGGTAAGCAAAAACTTTAACAGATAACAGATGTCCTGGTTAGTTTTTGTTTTTTTTTTTTTTTTTAACTTGACACAAGTTAGAGTCATTTGGGAAGAAGACTCCTAAACTGAGAAAATGCTCCCACCAGGTTGGCTTAATCAGTGCTTAATCAGTTGGTTGGCCCATCCCACAGAGGGTGATGCCACCCCAGGCAGGTGGTTCTGGGTGGAATAAAAAAGGAAATTGAGCAAGCAACAAGGAGCAGGCCAGTAGGCAGCACTCTTCTGTTGTTTCAGCCTCCACTTTCTAGGATGATGGACTACACATTATAAGAAGAAATAAACGCCTCTCTGCCTCACGTTGCCTTTGGTCCTAGTGTTTTATCACCGCATTAAGAACCCTGAAACAATGCTTGACTTGCTCTCCTTAGAATGCATGCTTTCCCTGATCTCAGAGAAGCCTGATGGCACCCTTAATTCAGTTACTAAGGTTGAGATTTCTGTGTCTTTCTTATAGGGTGCACAGTAGAAGGAGGTACTTAAACTTTCAAGTTCATAGATACGTGTTTTATAACCTTACATTTCTAACTACATCCATTTATACAGGTTTTTGTTTTCGAGATAGGGTTTCCCTGTGTAACCGTCCTAGCTGTCCTGGAACTAGCTCTTGTAGACCAGGCTGACCTCAGACTCACCTACCTCTGCCTCCCAAGTGCTGGGATTAAAGACGTGTGCCACCACCGCCTGGTTTATACAGATTTCTTTAAAAAATCCATAAAATGTCACCCTTTTCCCACCAACATATTTTTACTGATTATTTGGGAGTTTCACATACTGTACCTTGATCCCATTAATCTCCCTGTCTTCCTAGGTCCACTCCACCTCCCTTTTGACCTCCTCCAAAGAAAAGGAAAAAAAAATACCAAGTTCAATTTGTGTTGCCCATGTACTACTTACTGGAGCATGATCAAACTCCCAGTGGCCAGCCCCTTAAAGAAAACTGAGTCCTTTTCTACCCCACCTTTGCCAGAAGCTGTCAACTGTGAAGAGCTACACTTCAGAATCCCTATCACAAATTTTATAGAGTTCTCTTCAGGGGCTTCCTGTCTAGACTGGTTCTTTTCTGGAGTGTGGGGGAAAGAGGTTTCTCATTCTCAGCTGTGAGTCTGCAGTCATCAATTCCACTGCAAAAGCAGCTTCCTTGCCCTTTAGTCAGTGGCAGCATAGATCATGGACATCTATAAGGACTTTGGTGGTAACAGACCACAGACACCACTGTGGCCCCTGGCAGCCAGGCAGACTTGGGACACCAACATGGCATTGGGCAGCACAGACCATGGCATTCTTTTCTTTACTGTGCTGGGGAATTGAATACAGGACCTTACACATGCTAGGCAAGCACTTTACCACTGAGCTGTATCTTCACCCTCAATGCAGGTGTTTTGTACCCTTTAAAAGTGTTATAGAAGCCAGGCAGTGGTGGCACACACCTTTAATCCCAGCAGAGGCAGAGGAAGGCGGATCTCTGTGAGTTCAAGGCCAGCCTGGTCTACAAGAGCTAGTTCCAGGACAGACTCCAAAGCTACAGCAAAACCCTGTCTCGAAAAATAAACAAAAATGTCACAGAATAAAAACTGACACAAAATTAGTGTGTATAATATATTCAATGAGAAAATATGGGAAAGTAGTTAACAGTGTTAAGGAAACGTGGTGAGAGCAGGTCACGTCATTTCTACCAATACACATTTCTGTGCATGCCTCTTCCACAAAGGCTGTAGATGTAAGGGTTAGAGGCCTAAACCTCTTGCTCCCCTTAGTGTTTTCTTAGGCTTACTTTTGCTTCTGTCCACCCTCAGCAATGGCAGACTGGGCAGTATTTGTGAGGTAGTTTGAAATGACCTGGGTCTTCCTCTAGTGATGAGAGTTCACTGTTTGTTTTATACAGTCTCCTCATTTGAAGTTAAAGGGTCCTGTGTAATTTAAAACCTGACTTATTTTCCTTGCCCGGGTATCTCGATGTGATTGTAACTTATTCCTTTGCCTTCAATGTAAAAATTCAGGCAGGTCACTAATAATAACAACAAGAAGGGGGGAAAAACAGGATTTTTTCCTACCATCCACAATTTAATCAAAAGAATATATGATTAAGATAATAATTCTATATAATTTGCATATATAAAATGTACACTGAAACACCTGAAGAAACACAGAGCACTTTATAGACCTAACTTTTATTAACATGATATCCCTGAGAGGCAGGTGTGCTGTAAACATTATTCTGCTTTACAGGAAGAGAAACAGAAGCAGTTTTACACACAAGACATTTGGAACCATCTGTTTGCTAATACCTTTATGCCTTTTCCACAGTATTATACATAGATTAATACTAAAATTAATAATCCTATTTTCCTTGACATTGCAGCTCACTTCCAAAGCCGTCTCAGATCTTGAGGGCTTGCTTTAGACAGGGTTTCTTGTACCTTCCTGCTTGCTTTGGTAGCATAATTGAGATACCAAGTTCCTTAGTTGTTTTTTTTTTTTTTTTTTTTGTTTGGTTTGGTTTTTTGAGACAGGGTTCTATAGCTTTGTGCCTATCCTGGAACTAGCTCTTGTAGACCAGGCTGGCCTCAAACCTCCTGAGTGCTGGGATTAAAGGCGTGTGCCACCATCACTCAGCTCCTTAATTGTTAATGTTAGTTCTTTGTTTAGAATTCCTTAATGCCAGAACCCTAATTAATTACTCATCCTAATAAATTTTAGAAAAGTTTTTTCTCCTCACTACTACCTCAGATCTTAAGCTAGCCATGGGTATCTAATAAAAATGAAAACGTAAAAGTTAGTTATTCCAGGTCTTGGCCATCTTTTCTGACCTGCTCATCAAATAGCTTCCATAGATGGTAATTTCTGATATTTATCTCTCAAAAGAGCTAGTCTCCTAAAACTTGTTTTTCCCAGAGTCAAGCTTCCATCCCGTTGTCAGTAAGCTTAGCACAGTACATCTCAGGGTCTCCCTTCACCACCCCTTCTCCGCTGAGTTGGTTTTCTGCCTACTGTACAACTATATCATACATTCATTAGGTTTTTCCTGCTTCTTTAGTGAACTTTATACCTTTTGTCCTGTGCTTTGATGTTTTCTCACTTTTAACCCACGTAGCACCAATTTTACAACTAGTTTTGGAAAGTCTATCTCACTATAACTTATCTAGTTACTTTTCTTCCTTTGAATGTTGTTTCCTGGAAAAATACTTTCCAGATTTTTCTCAGAGCAAGCAAGCTATGTTAAAACTTACATCTAGTATAGTAACACTACTTAGCTTCCTAAATTTCTTTAAAACAGTTGCAGCCTGTCGTAATGATGCATATCTTTAATCCTAGGACTTTGAAGACTGAGGCAGTCAGATCTCTGTGAGTTCGAGGCCAGTGTGATCTCCACAGTGAGTTCGAGGTCAGCCAATGCTACCTAGTGAGACCCGTCTTTAAAAAATAATAAATGAGCCGGGTGGTGGTGGCACACGCCTTTAATCCCAGCACTCGGGAGGCAGAGAAAGGCGGATAAATCTATGAATATGTGGGAATTAATTCAATACCACCTCATTTTGAAAATCCACAATTACTTTTGTGTTCAAGTAGATAATTTCATCTGTATAGCTGAGTGTGTGTAGATTGGTAGCTCCACCATCTTCCCTGTCATTTAGGGTAAAGTATATTTTACCTGTACATGGGGATATGCTAGTGGTTCTGCTCCTTGCAATTAGTACTGAGCACTTATAGGCTGTATGTGGAGTGTAGGAAAAATAGATGACTCCTATTGGTAGCTTTAACTGCTTTTTGTGTGACTATATCTATCTAGTTTGCTCTTTTGGCTTTTAGTCCACAAGGGACAGATGAAATTTAGATGAAGGTGAGGAGGAGATAAAAGGGAAAAATCAAATTATACCCTTTGTAGAATCTAGAAAAAAACTAAGAAATTCAGTGTTTATAGAATACTTACATTTTTCCCCTAACTTACTGTCTCTCTATCTCTATGTGTTACTCAGGATTGAACCCAGGTTCCTGTGCATACTAAGTGCTCTACTACTGAGCTACATCCCCAGCCTAGATTCTTGGAGAAAAAAAGAAAAAGACTTTCCTTAAAGATAAATGAAGAGTATACACAGGTTTAAGTGAGCAAGGTGGCCCAATTAATGAGTAGTCTCACAACTTCTTTGAAAAACTGCTGAGATGGGTTTTTCAATGACAGGATGAATGGAAGATATACATGAGATCCACAGGATCTACCACCATGTCCTCTTGAGGGGAACAACACAGGCACCGAGAGGGAAGACATTATTACCTTCGTCATTTCAGACCAAATCTACTTTTCATCTTAAAACCACTGACATTTGACTCGGCTAGATTTGGGAAGCATAAGAAACAAACAATGGCAAAAATCCTGAGGAGTGCTTCCTAAGCCAGCTGGGCACAAAATAGGAGAGGACTTCCAAACAATACATTTGCTGAGGCCCTTCTTTGGGAGCTTACTTAGACATGGACTGTGACAGCAGCTTTTCTCGTGTATGGATCTCTCGGTGTTTATTAAGGGCAGAGGTCTTACTGAAGCACTTGCCACAATCATGGCACCCGTAAGGTTTCTCTCCTGTGTGGGTTCTGCGATGTGCACGTAAGTCAGAACTCTTACTAAAACTCTTAGTGCAGTCAGGACACACGTGGGGCCTCTCTCCTGTGTGTATCCTCCTATGTGCACTAAAATGAGAACTGTTATTGAAGCTTTTCCCACACTCTTCACACCGGTAAGGCTTTTCTCCTGTGTGGGTTCTCTGGTGAATTATAAGGCTTGAGCTCTGATTGAAGCGTTTTCCACATTCTCCGCACTGGTACGGCTTTTCTCCTGTGTGGATTCTCCGGTGGGTGATGAAATTGGAACTGTCACGGAAACCTTTCCCACAGTCCACACATTGATAAGGTTTCTCTCCAGTGTGGATTCTCCGATGTCTGATGAGGCGTGCGCTTCGACTGAAGCTTTTCCCACAGTCAGCACATTTATATGGATTCTCTACCTGATGGGATACCTGATACATGAGATGGGAGTTTGGGTCAAATCTTTTGCCGTATCTGAGATATTTGTAGGATCTGTCTCCCAAGCCTGGTCTCTGATAAGTCAGGACTGTACTGACACTCTTCTCTGGGAATGCAAGTTTTCTTTTTCTCTCTCTCTGAGTCTTTTCCCACTGGCTTTCTGCTTTACCTTGATTCATGTGACAGGGAATTTTCCTTTCAGACCTTGCAAGTAATGTCCTATGCAGCTGTACTTCCTCAGAAATATCTCGTTTAAGATTCTGTTCATTATCAAATCCAGCCTCAAAACCTAATACAAGAACACAATTAGAAAAGTCATTCATTTCCTTAATGTACTACAACAAAGCAAACCTGGGAGAAACAAGTATTACATTAGATGATTACAAATAAGTGGTCAGTAAGTTCCACATTTTGAATTTATGAAAGATGTGGGGTGGGAGCACATGGCTTAGCAGGTAAAGGTACTGGCTGCTCAAGTTGATGAACTGAGTTCAATTCCCGGAACCCACATAGAGGAACAAGAACCAACTCCATGAATTGTCCTCTGATCTCCAAATGTGCACCATAGTGTATGTGCCCCTAAGTAAATAAAGAAAAGTAAACACATGGAGGTTCTGAAGTCAAGAGCATGCACTACTTTTGTTGTTTGTTTTTTTTTAATATTTATTTATTATGTATACAATACTGTCTGTGTGTGTGTCTGCAGGCCAGAAGAGGGCAGGCACCAGACCTCATTACAGATGGTTGTGAGCCACCATGTGGTTGCCGGGAATTGAACTCAGGACCTTTGGAAGAGCAGGCAATGTAACCACTGAGCCATCTCTCCAGCCTCCCCATGCACTACTTTTGTAGAGGACCTGAATTTAGTTCCCAGCACCAGTAGGTAGGCTCACAATCACCTGTAACTCCAGCTCTAAGGGGAGCTGATGCCTCTGGTCTCCTTGGACACCTATACCCATGTCCATGTGCATAGCCAACACATGGACAGACATAATTTTTAAAAGTATTTAAAATATTTTTAAATCAGGTATGGTAGTGTACACCTTTAAGACTAGTACTTGGGGAGGATGAGACAGACAGATCTCTGAGTTTAAAGCCAGCCTGGCCTACAAAGCAAGTTCCAGGTCAGCCAGGGCTGCATAGTGAGACCCTGTCTCAAATAATAATAATAAAGTAGTAAGGCTTCTACCCAAAAATTACTATATTAGGATTATTAAAATTCCAGTGTTTTTCTTCCCTATATAGGACCTATCACATGCCTTTCATCTACATAATCTACACTGGAGTTTGTTGGTCTTTCTGAATACCCAGTACCTACAGAGAAACTCAGAACAGCAAGAAGTCACTGGGTTTTAAAGAGGGCAATTTCTGTGTTTACAGACAGACACTTTCCACACTGTCATTCTGCCACCTCTTGGTCATATTGTGCCAGTGATTAAAGGGCTTAGAAGGAAATGCCCAGGAACACTTCCTGGGAAATTTCTAAAACCAGAAATAGTTTTGATGAGTTCCCTCCCCCTCACATTCCAATCTGTTAGAAAAAACAAAGCAAATAAACAACAAGGAAGAAAAAACATGTATCAGTGTTTAAAGAATAAAGGCTCTCAACAGATAAAAGCTTCACTAGAAATTCTCTCCAAAACCTAAATGTTGCAAAAACATTGTAATTGAGCCCAACTGGGAAACTATTTAACATCCTAAAAAGAAAATGCCAGCTTTTAAGCCTAGGCTATGAGAATTTGCACTCATTCACATTTTCACGTTAACTCTGGATCCTGAGTTCCCTGGAATACTGAGTGTAAGTCTGTATGTATTCCCTAGAAGCTTATACTTGGAAGCTGGTCCATAAAATAAGAGATTTGCTGGATTGACTGCGATCTTAAGAGTCTTTAAAATGTGTATTGTGCACCTCCAAGAGGGTTATTTAGTATTTTCCAAACTGAGAAGTCCACTTTTTTTGTAAAATAATGATGTTCAATGCATTCAGAATGCTGATCTAAAAGTGACAACTATTATTTATTGAATATCTACTATGTGCCTAGCACTGTGGTGGGTGTTTCATATAGTACCTCAGTTACATCAACCTTCGTTTCATTTTCAATATGAATGATTAACCCAGAGCTTTGGGCATGTTTAAGCAAGCACTCTATCATTAAACTACACGCCCAGCCCAAGGTCTTTATGCATATGCAAATATAGGGGGGTAAGTAACTTGCACTAAATCACTTGGCTAATATTGGAGATTGTCATACATATGACTAAATATATATGACTCCAAAATTAGACCTTTTTCCTACAAGGAGGGAAACCATATTGGATTTTATATATATATATATATATATATATATATATACAGCAGCTAAGATTTCAGTTCCCACAGAAACTTGCAGATAAAAATTTCTCTGAAGGGGTTGGAGACAGACACGTCTCAGTGGTGCTCTTACAGAGAACCTGGATTTGGTGCCTACACTGGGCAGATCACAATTGCCTGCAACTCCAGTTCCAACAGATAGATACAACAGATACAACACAGTGTCCTTGAAGGACACTGCACACATTGCTACAGTGCACCCACTCAGGTCCACATATATACACATACAATAAAATGTATCTGAGCCTGGCGGTGGCGCACGCCTTTAATCCCAGCACCTGGGAGGCAGAGGCAGGTGGATCTCTTGTAGCCTGGTCTACAAGAGCTAATGCCAGGACACGCTCAAAGCTACAGCAAAGCCCTGTCTCGAAAAACCAAAATAAATAAATAAATGTATCTGAAGAAAAGGCTTGTCAGGTTTCTACATAGCCTACCCAAGACATGCTAAAACTAGAAGAAAAACATAAGTATGATTTGTAAAAGTAAATTTCATTCTGCAGAATATGTGACATGCTACTTGGGAAATGTACCCATTCCGATTAGCTGCTGTGCAAACTAGAAGCCTAGCAGCACGTGAAAGTGATAGCAAATCTACAAAATTTGCAAGCAAGTGATGCTGGCATGTGCTGAAGGAAGCCACATTAATAATTTGCAGCTTTTCACTGAGCTGTTTTAATAGGTAAGAAACATGGGAAGAAAGATAACTCAGGAAAGCTGGGTACAGAGCTTAGCTCTCCATCCCATGGTTTTTCTCCTAAATTCTATAGCCTCCCTTTTGCTATTTACACCATCAGAACTGAAAGAATCTTAGCCAGGCATGGAGGCACACACCTGTAACACCACCACTTAGGAAGTAGAGACAGGAGGATCAGGAGTTTAAGGGAATCCTTGGCTCTGCAGTGAGCTCAAGATCAGTCTCGGCTACATGAACTGTCTCTAAAAGTAAAAGTAAAGAACCTTACCACTGGGGCTCTGGAATAAGACTGGGGCACGGGCTGTAACAGCACCTGGGGATATCTCAGTATCATCTTCATCATCTGAATCTTCCTCTGTGTCCTCGGCTTGCTTCTCAGCTTCAGCCTCACTGGTTCCCTGGAGGTAGCAAGAAGCTGTTTCTTTTTCCTGGTCATCACTAGGTGGGGCAGTAACTCGGGCACTCACCAAAGCATCCATTTCTTCAAAGAAGGGGCAGGTTTCTGGTGCTTGGCCATTCTTGACTTTCCGATAGCTGGTTTTTAGGCTTTTAAACTTGGTCCGACATTGCTCTGGGGTCCTAAGGAAGCCATATTCCCATAATCTCTCAGCAACTTTGTCATATAACTGGCTGTTCCGGTGACAGTTCTGGAGGGCTTTGTAGAACTGAGTCTCACTAAGAATTGCAAGGTAAGTCTTGGTTTCTTCATAGCCCCAGTGTACACCTGCACCAGAAGAGAGTTTTCAGTATCACTTAACCCAGAGCTTAGAGCCTTAGCTCTTCAGTCTTACTGCCTGCTTCAAGGAAAACCACTTAAGCTGGAGACATTAGCTCAGAGTGTACTAAGCATGCATGAGGCCTGGGGTTCAGCTTATAAGCAAAGGAGAGAAGGAGGGAGGCCACCTAAGCTCAGGTTCCTAGATTTAAAAGGTTCATGTTTCCCAAACCTATCCATGCATTGTTTTTATATCCTTGAGCAATTTCACTAGACTTTATTAGGAACATTTAGCCATTTAAAGTCTTCAGTGAGACTGAAGAGCTGAGGCTCTAAAGCTCGGGGTTAAGTGATACTGAAATCTCTCCTCTGGTGTAGCTGTGCACTGGGGCTTTAAAAAACCAAGGCTTTTCCATTTTCCAGATGACTAAGGCAACACTCATTATGCACTGTGATGGTTAATCTTCATCAACTGGGCATGTCTGTGGGGGTGTTTCCAGAAAGGGTTAGCTAAGGAAAGACCTCTCTTTAATATGGGTGACACCATCCCGTGAGCTGAGGTCCCATGCTGAATTAAAAGATAGAAAAGAGAAAAGCAAACTGAGCACCAGCGTGCATCACTCTTTTGTTTCCTGACTACAGATACAGCAGCACTAGCTACTTCCTGCTCCACTGCCACATTGGGAGCTGCTCTCACCACCACGTTCTCCCCAGCATGATGGACATACTTAAACTGAGCCAAAACAGATCCTTCCTTACTTAAGCTGCCATTGTCTGGTATCTTGTCAGTAACAAGAACAACTAGTATAGACTAAAGTATGTGTACAGAGTGCATTTCTCTTTACTAATCTTTCTGGAATTTTAATCCCAACTAGAAAAATCACTCGTCAGGAAAAAACAATCCACAGTTACTGTCAGTTACAATACATCATCCCTAAGTTCTCTTATAAATTTTCTCCACAACTATTTTCTTCCAATAGAATGATTTAATATTTGATAGTCAAAGTGTAAAGTCCATTGTTAAGCTTCATGGCTTCAGAATCAATAGTCAGAGTAGTCTGGTTAATTTTAGCATTTTTTTTAAATAAACAAGTTTTTCAAATAAAATTTTAAATAATAATAATAAAAAAGAATGACTTAAAACTCCAAGGAGCTGCCTCTTTCAGAATCATACTGCTACCAAATTCCTATCTTGGCTTATCTTCATCTGTTACCATCTCCATTAAACAACGCCAGCAAGAGCAAATCCCTGAAGGGTCTTGCAGTTATCTTTGGGTGGAGTACTGCAGAGGGCAGAGTGAGGCAATGCTACACTGCGGTCTCAGTGCTCTCAGGCAAGAACAGAATACTGTCTGAGGTAACCATGGAGACAGGGAAGGTTCCACTCAGTCCTCTCCCATCTGAGAACACCTCCTTCCATTATTTTCTACTTACTGGGAGTAAAGGAGAGAGAAAAGATCCAAAATATGGGAGGAAAAGTGGAGAGACATGAAAAAATGAGAAGAACAAAGATTATGAAAAGCTTTTGCTTCAGTCATGTTTTATACACTTTTTTAAAAAAAAAATCACTGTTTAAAAAGTAATAAAAATGAGGCTGGAGAGTTGGCTCAGTGGCTAAGAGCACTGGCTGTTCTTTCAGAGGTCCTGAGTTCAATTTCCAGCAACCACATGGTGGCTCACAATCATCTGTGATAAGATCTGGTGCCCTCTTTTGGCTTGCAGGCAGAACACTGTAAACATAATAAACAAACAAACAAACAAACCTTTTTTAAAAAGTAATAAAAACAATGAAGTAGCTTTTTTTTTTCAGTGAACCTGCTTTATAAACAGGAAAAGTGCTTTAATAAAAACATTAACTCCTTTGAAGACAGTTGGATTGTTTGGGTATATTTCTTTGAAAAATCTAAGTCTGAAGTTTGAGATGTAGCTCAGTGGTATAGTGTTTGCCTAGTATGTGTTTAAGGCCCCAGGTTCAATTTCAGGCACTTAAAAAAGATCTATCCTTTACTATTATCTCATTATTTGCTCACAGAAGAGAAGTACCTCTGTTCCCTATTAAAGTGGCCAAGCGCCGGGCGGTGGTGGCACACGCCTTTAATCCCAGCACTTGAGAGGCAGAGGCAGGCGGATTTTTGTGAGTTCGAGACCAGCCTGGGCTACAAGAGATAGTTCCAGGACAGGCTCCAAAGTTACAGAGAAACCCTGTCTCAAAAAACAAAAGACAAATAAATAAATAAACAAATAAATAAATAAAGTGGCCAAGCTGGCAGGTAACAATGGCTGGCTTCACATCCAGTTTCACTGTTCCTTAAACCTAATCCCCAAAGCCCTAGAATAGCTTCTTACCACTCTGGCTTCGGAAGAGGACAGATGCAGGTGGGTTGTCACAGTCCTGGGGGACTGCCTCCAGGTCACCACTGTCAGACCCTTCAGCCACAGCCTCTTCTTCATTCTCAGGCTTCCAGGCCCTCTGTGCCGGTTCCTCAGTCTCAGTCTCCATGCCTGCCTGGCCAGAATGGGAAGCGGCCTCTTCCAGGCCATTAATTGGCAGTGCAATGACCTGGGCACTCATCAGGGCTTCCATCTCTTCAAAGAAAGGGCAGGTATCAGGTGGATGACCACTCATGACCTTCCTATATCTCTTCTGAAGACCTTTGAACTTGGTTCGGCACTGTTCCAGAGTTCGGAGGAAGCCATACTCACGCAGCTTCTCAGCTACAGCCCCATACACTTGGCTGTTCCTATGACAGTTTCGGAGAGCTTCATAAAATTCAGTCTGACTGAGAATTGCAAGGAGTGTTCTAGTCTCTCTGTAGCCCCAGTGCACACCCACCACCTTCTCATCATCAAAACCCCAGTGATCCTGTTCCACCCAGCTACTTCTCTCTCTCTGGGATAGTAATGGATCAGTATAGACTTGTTTGTCTCCTGTGCTGTTGCCTTTTGGGACATCTTTTTCCTTGGAGCTGAGCTCTGGGATCCATGGCTCTCCTTGATTCAACCTGGAGACCACATCGGGTTTAGGAACTGATCCTGTTTGTAGGGAAGAAACAAAGTGTCATAGTTTGGACTGATCATAAAAGCAACAATAAAACTTTCAAATCAGCCCTGCCTTTTTAATTAAAAGAATTGTTTAAAATGGGGTCTTGTATAGCCCAGGCTATGTAGTGGAAGATGGCCTTGAACTTCTCCTCTATCTGCCACAGCCTAAGTGCTGGGTTACAAGTGTGCACACCATGCTGAGTTTTATGGAACGCTGGGGTCAAATGAGGTCTTGTGCACACTGCACTCTACCAACTGAACCACATTTGCGGCCTCTAAAAATTATAAAGGAGAAGCTTTCAGAAAGTTCAATGAGTTGAAACCTCAGAGGATGAAAAAATTTGATTTCTGTTCTAGAGCAGAACAAGAGAAGAAAATATTCTATTGTGTGTTTAGAGCAGATATTTCCACTCCAAGCTGCTCCCTGGCTTCCACACTGCTTGTGTACAAGTGGTAGCATATCCCCGTTAGTCACGCCTGGCTACTATTTTGCTCACGTGAGTCCTGAGAATTAAATTCAGTGATTTCAAGAGGCTGAGGGTGAGGGTGGACCTGTCTTCAACTTGACTCTGCTTCACACTCAGTCACCAAATTCTAAGTGTTTCCCTCAGCACATCCTCCCTTCCATCCAAGTGCAGACCCTTAATCCTCCCACAGCAGGCACCACAGCGGTCACTGTCCTGCTGAACCTTAACTTTGGTGTCTAGCAAGTTCGTCCATTCTTGTTCTCTTCAGAGTGTGGTACTTTTATTCACCTGTGCCTCCCTTCCTCCTGTCCACACTCACCCAGTGTTTGGGAAGCGCCTTGCCAATGCCCCCAGGAGGTGTTCTCTACAGCCCCACCTCAAGGCTACACTGACAATCCCTTACAGAACAACTAAGCAAGTCCTTAACACGGTTTTCAGACAATTAAGTGCATATTCATAATTCACTGTTATGTTCTTATAGTGCCAGCTCTTTGATAACAGGTACTTTAACAAAACTTTCATTGTGTGTGCATGATATATGTGGGGTGCATGTGTTATTGTCGCTGGAGGTCTTTATGGACTTGCTTCTACCCAGGTCACCAGACTTGTGAAGCAAGGACCATTATCAGCTGAGTCAGCTCCCTGGCCAACAGGTACCTTTTCCTACTGCACTGTATGTACCCTGCGACACCATGGTAGGTGTTTAAATTAAAACCTGATTATTCTGCAGGCCCGTATGTTGAGGCTGAGGTATCTGCGATGGATGGCTAAAGACCATTATCACACTGACCAAGATGTCATTACTGTCATCTTAGATAAGATCAGAATTCAATTTTTTAAATTTTTTTTATTTTTTTTGAGTCAGGGTTTCTCTGTAGTTATTGGTGCCTGTCCTGGAACTAGCTAGCTCTTGTGGACCAGGCTGGCCTCAAACTCACAGAGATCCGCCTACCTCTGCCTCCCGAGTGCTGGGATTAAAGGTGTGCACCACCACCGCCCTGCAAGATCAGAATTCAAAACAACTTAAACAAGTTTTAAATAATAAACACAAAATGTAGTTCAAAAGAGCACAAAGAAGAAAAATAAGTTCTAAAAAATCAAGTAGAAGTGACTCTATAGAAAGGCACTAGAGTCCAGGAACCCCTGGTCACAGGGTGAACAAAGACTATTATATGGTCATATGTGGGCTGTACTGGAAGAAGACATTGCAAATTCTGAAGTAACATTCTTACTATTTTTACATAACAGACCTCCCAGGAATAATGCAGATGTAATTTCATTCTCCACAATTAAGGTATTTAGAGAACTTCCACGTAGAGAATAAGATTTTAGGTCTAGGGAGACTGGAGGGTGGCTTAACGGTTAAGAGTACTGGCTGCTCTTCCAGAGGATCCCAGTACCCACATGGTGGCTCACAACCATCTGTAAATGAGATCTGGCGCCCTCTTCTGACCTGAAGGTGTACATGCAGTGCACTCGTACATTTAAAAAAAAAGAACTTAGGTCTAAAGAATGGAGACAATTAAAGGAAAAGAGAAACAATTACAAGAAAGGTATCTTGAGTATAGGAAAGAATATATCTAGAAAATAAGCATCTATCACCAAGGCATAAGATTATTCTAATTATAATAAAAACTAGGCAGCTGTTCTCTGGAAGAAATCTAAGAATACTCACTGTACTAGAGGGTTGAACTACTTGAATTCAGAAGGTCCCAACAACCACACAGTTGACAGTTTCCACTATTTCAGAACCCCTTTCTCACTCCCTGCTTCCCAGATAGAATGTCTGTGTCTTCCCACAAGTCACTCCTCACCACTCCTTTGGCAAGCTCTGAGAGTCTCCAGGTTCATCTGCTTCTGTGGTCCCGGGGCTGGGCCTCTTGCCTGCTCTCTCTTGGATACACCCTTGGGCTGGGGTTCCACTGACTCCTGAAGAACACCTAAGAACTCCTGTGATGATTTCAGGGGTGTCCTCTTCTCCGAGGAGACTGTGACCTGAAAACAATTGCCATTTCCAGGGAGATTAGTTACTATCCCCAAAGAGACCATGCTTCTGAGGCAAGAGCAGAATGTTAGGGGTGGGGAGATTAGGACAAAGAAGTGTTTATTCCATTATCATTTATCATAAATTTACAGTGGCTTGAACTCCAGAAAGATCAAAATAGAAACCCAATTACCAGCTGGGGGAAACAAAAAAGAAAAAGAAAAGAAAACCTTTACATTTCTTCTCTACTAAAAAATTAAACTAAGCGGTGGTGGTGCACACCTTTAATCCCAGCATTTGAGAGGCCGAGACAGGTGGATCTCTTATGAGTTCGAGGCCAGCCTGGGCTACAAGAGCTAGTTCCAGGACAGGCTCCAAAGCTACAGAGAAACCCTGTCGCGAAAAACAAAACAAAATTAAAAAAAAAAAAAAGGAAAAGAAAAAGAAATTGAAATGAACTGGGCGGTGGTGACATACACCTTTAATCCCAGCACTCAGGAGGCAGAAGCAGGCAGATCTCTGTGAGTTCAAGGCCAGCCTGGTCTACAGAGTGAGTTCCAGGACAGCCAGGGCTGTTACACAGAGAAATCCTGTTTAAAAATACGAAAAACAAAAATTGAAGTGAGAGACGCAGTGTAATAGAGTGGGCAGAGGTATACCCAGCTGGCATCTCCAGACAAGCCCTCCTGAAGAAGTAACCCTTCCCGATGAGAGTAGAAAAATCACCAAACCTCTTTCCGCCGGGCTGATCTTTTAACTGCCCCTCCCAGCCACAGACTTCTGAATTCCCACTCCTTCTCACCGAATGCCCAGGTCGCTCAGGCTGTCTCTCTAAGCCTTCCACCAGCGTCACGGCCTCCTCTCCGTTCTCAGGACATTGCTTTTGTACCCAGTTCTGGATCTCCCCAGGCAGCACCGTCAGGAACTGCTCCAGCACCAAAAGTTCTACAATCTGCTCCTTAGTGCGCACCTCTGGCCTCAGCCACCGACAGCAAAGTTCCCAAAGTTGGCAGAAGGCCTCGCGGGGCCCAGCCACCTCCTGGTAATGGAATCTCCTGAAGCGCTGTCGTAAGCATTCAGAGTTAGTGCCGTTTCCTCGAGAAGTAGGTTTGGCCATCCTTCGCCGCAGAGAGCAGTTTCCTCTTCGTGTCTGGGTTCCAGACTTAGTTCAAAGTCTCCCTATGCCACCGCAAAAACAGCTGCAGTCGAGTCTCTCTGTAAAACGGAATGTCTTCCTATCAGAGGAATATCTCCACAAGTTTAAAGTCTTGCCAGAATCGGCCTGACTTTCCGTATGCTCCAAGTGGTCTTCGGAGGTAGTGCCATTTCAAGACAGCAATTCAAAAGCCAGGCGAAAATGACCTTTTAAAAGCTGCAGTTCTGGGTGCGACTAGGGCATTCCTCGGAAGTGGCAGAGAACAGAAAAGCCCGTCCACTTTACTCTAACCTCACCTAACTCTGCTCGCATGTAGCGCACTTGACTTAGATCAAAGCTGTAGTCAATTCGAACCGCACAGGACCCCAGGCGGACAGTAGTGGCAGGGCGACTTTTGGCTGACAACAAAAGCCTCTGTCCAGCCGGGGGCGGCTAATCTTCCCCAACCTCCGCGCTCCTCCCGGAAGCCCCAGGCGTCCGCCCCGCCCCCTTGAACACCAAACTACGAATTTCCAGCCCGAACCAAAGTGCGGAACGTCTCTTGTTTACTCCTCCCTGACGAAATAAGAACTCAGCAAGAGTACGGGAGCGGCAGATGGGCAAGCTCACGCAACGGGGAAGCTGACTTGGGCTTCTACATTCAAGTGGCCTTGGGGAAGGGTCACAGGAGTTGGTAAAGCGAGGCGGCCCGAGAGGAGGCAGTAGTGGGTCTCCTGAGAACGAAGCCGGGGCTGGCCAGTGCTGCGAGCCCGTGGGCTCCGAGCGCTGCTTCACAGCGGCGTCTGTCAGGTTCCGGCCTCTTTGTCTTCTCCCCTCCGGCCGGGTCACTCTGAGATGTCGTGCAGTCAGTCAGTCGGTCCGAATGCCACAGACCCTGCCAGGCGTCCCGAGCACTCCCTCCGGCCTAGCCCTGGCTGCCTCTCTCAACCTGCCTGGCAGCTCACTAGCATCCCTCTCCCTGAGCCGGCCTCCATCACCCCGGTCCGGCTAAGACCCGTCTTGCCCGCCAGCAGCCCCAGTAAGGCTCTCAAACCGGAAGTCCGAGCGAGCCACTCCGGGCTCCCCAGACGCATGCGCGACGGCACCTCCGGCGCCTCCACCGGGCTCCGTGGCGGGAGCGAGCGGGTGGGCGCCCCCGAGCCGCGCGCACTTCCGGGACGCGGCGCGCAGCTCGGTGACTGCTCGGCGGGCGCGCGGTGGTCTGCGGGGTGTCTGGGCGAGAGAGTGGCTCGGCTGGGTGTGAGAGGGAAGGCGGTAAATCTAGAGACTCCGAGGCCGCCCCAGAAATGATTCACGAACTGCTCTTGGCGCTGAGTGGGTACCCAGGGTCCATTTTCACCTGGAACAAGCGAAGTGGCCTGCAGGTACGGAGAGGCTGGGACGCTGCAGTGCAGCGGGTGCCGCGGAGGGGCGGGACCCCGTGGACGCCTGCTGACCGTGCCCGCGAACCGTGAGAAACCAAAGCCATCCCGACACAGCTCCGCCTTTGGCGGGGAAGCCGGCCCTGCGGTCCCTGACTCCTGGCTAGGGAACCACTACGAGTGACTATAACTGTCCTTTTTACTGCATGTAAACTTACTGTTAAACCGAATCCCTGAATGTGTATCTGGAATTAGATGATGGTTTATTATTAAAAACGGAGTAGGGTGCCCCCGTATATTCAAGCTTGCATTGTTTCAAACTGAGTTTTGAGAATAGTGGAAACACACACACAGAGCTCAAGGCACTAAAAACACTCAGTACATTGTGTTGGGTACAAAAATGAATTTGTAAGCGTATGACGTTTCCCTCCTTTCTTCGGAAATTTCTTTACCAGATGAAGAACTTGAAAGAGCTTTTCCTGTAATCAGAAAAGTGTAAGAGGAATGTGTTGATTAGTTCTCTGTCTCTCTTCTCTTTTCCTTCTTTCCTTCTCTTTCCTTCCTTCTCTTTCTTTCCTTCCTTCCTTTCTTCCTTACCTCCCTCTATCCCTCTCTCCTTCCTGCTTGACACAAGCTAGAGTTATCTGAGAAGAGGGAAACTACATTGAGAAAATGCCCGTCGTGTTGGCCCGTGGACAAGCCTGTGCTGCCTTTTCTTTATCCATGACTGCTGTAGATGCCCAGTGCACTGGGGGTTATGGGAGTCCCTCAGCAGGTGGTCTGGGGCGTTTAAGAAAGCCCTCTGTGCTTGCCAGATGGAGCAAGCCAGTAAACAGCATGCCTCCATGCTCTCTGCTTCAGTTTCTGCTCCCATTTCCCTTCCTGAAGGACTGTAAGCTGAACTAAACACTTTCTCTTGTCACAGCAGTAGAAACCTAACTAGGACCAGGAGACTGAATATAGCACAGTGTGCACTGTGTCATCTAGTCGTACAGCCATCTAGTGCAGAACTCCCAGTGTCACATTCGTTAGTCTAGTGTAGTCTTGAACAGAGGTCTGTCTAGCTCCACTCTCAGAACTGTTAGCATATTCTGCTTCCATTACTGATGCCTGGTGCTCTCAATAACCAAGTAACTTAAATATTGCTTGTCCTAGCTTGTGAATACGTAAATCTGAAGCTTGGATAGCTATGTGCTGACTAGTTGTGTCAGTTCTAGGAATTAAGATGTATACAGTGTTCTGCCTGCCTGTGTGCCTGCACACCAGAAGAGGGCACCAGATTCTCATTACAAATGGTTGTGAGCCACCATGTGGTTGTTGGAAATTGAACTCAGGACCTCTGGAAGAACATCCAGTGTGCTCTTTACCTCTGAGCCATCTCTTCAGCCCTGATTTTTTTGTTTTTTGAGACAGGGTTTCTCTGTAGATTTGGAGTCTGCCCTGGAACTAGCTCTTGTAGACCAGGCTGGCCTCAAAAAACTCCTGGAGATCAGCCTGCCTCTGCCTCCTGTGTTGGGGTTAAAGGCGTGCGCCTCTACCCAGCATGGAATTCTTTTTTTAACTAGTGTATGTGTGTATCATATGCAAGGGTGGACATACAGGTCACAAAGTGTATGTATGTAGAGGTTAACTTTGTGGAGTCAGTTCTTTCCCTCTTCCTTTATGTGGGTTCCAGGGATTGAACTTAGGTCTTCAGGTTTGTGTAGCAAATACCTGACCCTCTGAGCCCTCTCACTGGCCCTAAACCTAGAGCTTCTCTAAAACTCTGCCAACACGAAATATTCAGAGATATCACTTGGTAATTGTATAGAAATGTCTTGTTAGTAATAAAAGACAAATGTCTGTATTGAGCACTTACTATGTGATTAACACATGTGCTTTATATGATCTAATTATCACTTTACATATGAAAACTAAGACATTGAGAGGTACCATAACTTGCCTAAACTTTCAAGCAAGACATAATTTGAGAATATAAGCCAAGGGAGTCTCTGTCTCTCTGTCCCCCCACCCATGTGTAGATAGGTCAGGGACAACCTGGAGGATATACTACTATGTGAGTCCTGGAACTCAAACTCAGGTTGTCAGGTGGCAAGCACCGTTACACATTGAGCCATCTTTCCAGCCCCTAGCATGTGAATTCTTTACTATATGTTACCTATTTGAAGAGCAAGCAGTTACATAAGGAACACTACCTTGTAGTGGTTTAACTGTAGCAGAATTACCAACCCGGTGACAGGGAGCATTAAAGCTGAGTAAAACCATGATAACTTAAGGAAAAGGAAATGGAAGAAAGAATGTGAAGCATTTTAAGCCCTGCAGAACCTGGCTGGCGACTAGCTGGCATCAGCTTTTCTTTATGACTGTCTCTCTTCTTGCAGGTTTCCCAGGACTTCCCATTTCTTCACCCCAGTGAAACTAGTGTCCTGAATCGACTCTGCCGGCTTGGCACAGACTACATTCGATTCACGGAGTTCATTGAACAGTACACAGGCCATGTGCAGCAACAGGTGGGATGTTCTCTGGATATGTGCTTCTACAAGGCAAGGGTGTGAATTCACTCAAACTAGGAATTAGGAATTTATGAAATACACATGAGTTTATTGAGCCTCTGGAAATGCTCAAGGGAAGGCAAGATTTCTCCTTGCTTTATTCCTGGATAAGAACAACAAAAATTCTGTCCTATTCATGTGTTGCACACAGATTTTATCTTACATGACATGAGAAGTCCCACTTCTTCAGTTCTAAAGGAAGTCCTAATAGTGCTTTTTTTAAAAAAGTGAAATAACAGCCACACCAAAACCCTTTCTTTTCATTTTGTGATAGATGAAGACTCATTTCAGTTTTCTGTAATACCGTAAGATCAGAACAAAATGGACTGGCTGTAACCTGTCTGCTCATGTCCATGCTATGAACATCTATCTTTAGGGACATCAGGATCCTTCAACTAGCATCTTCTGGCTGGCTACACTGTGCTTTCTAACCCCTGACCCCAAGCTTCTTTAGCACATCTGGTGCTGAATTCTGTACTCTTGCCTACCACTCTCAACCTGGTTCCCCAGATCTCTACCTAGCAAGAGGGCTGAGCATCCTTCATAGACTCCAGCTAACTTTAATCATTGATTCCTTATATAAAACTATATGAGAAGTTTTATATGAAACTGACCAAATTCCCTAGACCCCTCCCTCCAAAGAATAAGTGATAAAGACTACTGAGAGTCACTTGCAGACAAGCCCAGCTGCCTGGAAAGCAGCAGGGACCAGTCACACAACTTGAAGGGTTCCTGAAAGACAAGTCATATATTTTAGATAACCCTTTAGTGAGAGTCTCACAACTCCCAGATTGGCTTTCAGACTCAGAAGTTACAGGGCTTTTTGTTTTTGTATTTTGTTTTTTGTTTTTTTGTTTGTTTGTTTGTTTTAAGATTTACTTTTAGTCAGCAGTGGTGGGAAGTGCCTTAAATACTAGCACTTGGAAGGCAGAGGCAGGTGGATCTTTGTGAGTTAGAGGCCAACTGGGTCCAGAGTGAGTTCCAGGACAGCCAGAGGTACACACAGAAACTGTGTCTCAAAAAATAAGACAAAAAAACCTATTCCATGTGTATGAGGTCTGCGTGCTGCACATATGTGTATCATGTGTATGCAAGCCTGCCCGTGCTAGGAGGTATTGGTACTCCAGGAATACGACTTAAAGGTAGTTATGAGCTACCATGGGAGAAATCACCTTAAGACAGAAAGTCAGTAACTCAGAATAGCTTCAGGAAGTCCCTGAAGCCAGATTCACTAGGCCCCTTCCTCTGAAGCAGCCAGAAAGAAGCAGGAAACAGCTGAGCTGCATAGAAGAGGTTCAGATCAACTGAGCTACCTAGACAGGACAGTCCAACCTGTTAAGCTGCCTATAGGCTGCAGAGTATGCTCCAGGTTCTCAGCTTTTTGTCACCCATGGTAGTGTGGGGTTTGTTGATACAGTTGTCGTTGGTATTTCTGCTCCTATAAGTAATCTCTCACTCATATTTCTGTCAATAAGCCCATGAAACTGACTGGTTAACCAAGTCAGACTTTGGTAGTATCTGTACTTTGTCCTGTCATAGGCTCCCCATCCGGGGTGAATAGGGGTGTGTGTGTGTGTGTGTGTGTGTGTGTGTGTGTGTGTGTGTGTGTGTTTTGCATCTCCTCAGAAAAGTCTTGTCACACAACAGATGCTGGGAACCAAACCCTACAGTAAAATCCTTCTCAATACCATGGGACCAGTCATGTTGGTGTTTCTTTACTGCACCCCTTCGCATATATTTATCTTCAGTTGTTTTTCCATTTCCTCTTGCTAAAACACTGCTTTGATACAGGATTATTTAAGTAAATACAAGTACTACTAATTAAAGAGTATCTTTCAGGGTCTGAGTTGAAAAGTTGACTTCTCTTTGTTTATTGGCAGGATCACCATCCATCCCAGCAGGGCCAAGGTGGGCTCCATGGAATCTACCTGAGGGCCTTCTGCACAGGGCTGGATTCAGTTTTGCAGCCTTATCGCCAAGCACTGCTTGACCTGGAACAAGAGGTGAGAAGGAGGTAATATAGAAAACAGTATCTTCGGGGGGATTGTAGATAAGAGCACTTCCTGCTCCGAAGTGGCCTTTGATGAGGTCAGGTAGTTAAGAGTGAACAATTTCCTGTGTGACTGAAGGGTATAGTATTCAACGTGGCTCCAGAGTGGATCTGTCAGAGCCCTAGTTTTGGCTTATTATCTAAAAATCTATAATCTATTAGTTCTTCAGAGCTCAAAATGAACACTGAGCTCATTGTCATATTGTCTTCTAATTTATATAGAGCAAATTAATTCAAGCTTTTTGTGTGGAATTCTGATATCTGTGCTTTTATTACAGTTCCTGGCTGACCCACATCTCTCCATATCACATGTCAATTACTCTTTAGACCAGGTATGCATTGGAATGCTAAAATACTTTGGAGTCTGTTGCTGTCCCAATTTGTGGAACTATATTAAATGCTTTTTTCCTTAAGGTATCAGAGCCAAAAAATATATTTTGCATGTTTTATCGCTAGATGAGAACTGCTTTAAGAGTGTGGTGTATGTGGCATCTACCTGTCATCTCTGTGCTCAGGAGGAAAGGGCTAACCTGGTGTACAAGTTTTCTTCAATGAACTCTGGGCCACCTAAAAGAAAAACCCAAACAACAAAGAGTTCCACATTTAATTACTTCTTAATGTAATGTGAATATTCTCCCATTGACATGAGTATTGGCAATGGCACCAGACTTAAAAGTAGAAAGTTTCCTCTGTCCTCCATTTTCCTGTCTGCAGCCAATCCTGATGTCAGATTGCTTTAGGATACTGGATCTTGATACTGCCTTATTATCTTGGAAACAGAAGTGTTTCTTGTTGATTTTTTTTTTTAAATTCTGTATTTGATTCATACCCTTAAATTTCTCTACTTTGCAGTTCCAGCTCCTTTTCCCCTCTGTGATGGTTGTAGTGGAACAAATTAAAAGCCAAAAGGTGAGAAATTTTCTGCTGTGATAAACTCCAAAGGAAAACTAATAATGCTGTTTTACAGTCTTTCTTTAGAAGACACTTGCTCTTAATATTTTTTTATTTAGTCAGCATTATCCCTTTGCTTATCATATGAAATGTCAGAAATTCAAGAACTTAAGTCAATATTCTTTTTTTAAACACCTTGTGATTAAAGCAGAATATCCAGGTGGTGGTGGCACATGCCTTTAATCCCAGCACTTGAGAGGCCAGCCTGGTCTACATAGTGAGTTCCAGGGCTACACAGAGAAACCCTGTCTCAAAAAGCCAACAACGGGAAAGCAGAGTATGTGGATCTACCTAAAAATGTTGCTGAGGTTAGAGAAAATACTCTGGTTTTTGTGGAGGTGAGAGCTGGCTGCACTAATGGTTTGGAACCACTGGGTTTGGATTAGGACAGGAAATTTACTTCTTACAAAAGAAAGAAGGTAGTTTCCTGAGTATAAATAGAGATGGCACTTTTGTTTCCTGGCCACCCAGACTTGAATAATCACACAGAAACTATTATTAATTACAACACTGTTTGGCCGATGGCTCACGTATATTTCTAGCTAGTTCTATTATTTTATATTTTACCATTAGCTTGTGGTTTACCAGTAAGATTCTGACATCTTTCTCCTTTGGCACCTACATGGCCTCTCCTTGACTCTGCCTATTCTCTGTCTATATCTCTGTTCAGATATCCCACCTGGTTTTACTCTGCTGAGCCATTGGCTAAAACAGCTTTATTCCTCAATCAATAAAAGCAACACATATACAGAAGGACATCCCACATCATCTCCCCTTTTCTGTCTAATTAAAAAGGAAGGCTTTAACATAGTAAAATTACATATACAAAACAGTTACTAAGCCGGGCGGTGGTGGCGCACGCCTTTAATCCCAGCACTCAGGAGGCAGAGGCAGGCGGATCTTTGTGAGTT
>JAQHUG010000051.1:6756314-6777609 GCA_028555095.1 Dicrostonyx torquatus | reverse complement strand
AAAGCACCAGATCTCATTATAGATGATTGATTGTGAGGCACCAGATCTCATTATAGATGATTGTGGTTGCTGGGAATTGAACTCACAACCTCTGGAAGAGCAGCCAGTACTCAACCTCTGAGCTCTCTCTCCAGCCCAATATTTTTAAGATGTATTAAAGATGACATCATCTGAAATGTTTTCTAATAATTCCTCCAGTGTTTAAACCTTTTCCCCCTACACTGTTCCTTCTTTTCATCTAGAATCTTTAATGATGCATTAGTCAGCTTGGCTTTGCTTATATAAATTGTGTCAAACAATAGAGATGATAATGGATGTCTCTGATTTCTTGGCTCCTAGAGATTATGCAGATAGTTGCTGCATTGCTATGACATTTACTGTGGGCTTTTAGAACAGAAGTTTGTTAAAGAATTCTCTTCCTACTTGGCGGAGTTTTTATCTTAAGGGATGTTCAGTTTTATCAGCTGCAGACTATTATCTGTCTTGTTCCTTTGTTGTTGTTGTTGAAAAGTTAATATTAGGAATTGTTACTGAAAATTTGAACCTCTCTAAAAAGTGATCTAAGCTAGGCTTTCTTCAGGAAGAAAAACTTTACCAGTTGAGTATGTTTGAAACTAAAATTATCATAAAATTTCTTCTTTCAACTTTGGGGGCCCATATGAAGGGACCAACAGGCAGCACTGGGACTCTGAAACATGGCTGGGCTGGATGGTTGGCAAAGCCATGTCTGAGTGAGCCTTGGAGACCTCATGCTGCTGTTGAGCATAGCCTTTTGGTCACCACATCCCTCATAATCTATAGGTTGTATGAAGGCTCTCAGGGCGTTTCTAGCCCCTCTCTGGGCAGTGTTACTGGTACTTAGAGTGACAGTGACGGATTTTTTTCCAAGCAGTGCTGCTGGGATTAAAGGCGTGTGCCACCACCGGCTCTTTTTTTACTTTTCATAAATCATGATCAAGAAAGGCAGGTGATGGTAATGCACACCTTTAATCCCAGCACCCTGGACGCAGAGGCAGGTGGGGCTCTGAGTTCAAGGCCAGCCGGATCTACAGAGCAAGTTTCAGTAGAGCCAGGGCTACACACAGAGAAACCCTTTCTTGAAAAACAAACAAACAAACATGAACAAATGGAATTCTGTCCAATGCTTTTCCTTCGTCTCTTGAGGTAACTGGGTGTATTTTTCTCTTAATTTTAATTTAGTAAGTTATACATGCTTTTTTGAGATAGAGTCTCATTATGTAGCAACTCTGCCCTTCCTCTAACTCCTCACTCTGTAGATCAGGCTGACCTTGAGCCTACAGAGATCTACCTCTGCTTCCCAAGTGCTGGGATGTAAGGCATGTGCCACCACATTTTATAACATTTATGCTTTTTAAAAAGTTGATTGAGGCTGGGCAGTAGTGGCACATACCTTTAATCTCAGCACTTGGGAGGCAGAAGAAGGTGGGTCTCTGAGTTCAAAGCCAGTCTGGTCTATAGAGCAAGTTCCAGGACAGCTAGGACTACACAGAGAAACCCTGTCTCAAAACAAAACAAACAAAAAAAAAGTTGATACAAAATTCACACAAACATTGTAGATATTTTAAAATGATATTCAATCATTTTATATGTTGTATATGCAGCTGTTACCATTAATTTCAGCACAGTTTTATCTCACATAGGTTTTTATTTTGTTTCACTCTGTTTAGCTATCTGTTCATTCCTAGGGTTAGCTGAACTTGGGTTCACTGTAATGAACTTAAGCGTTTTTGTTTGTCTTTGTTGTTCTAATCTCACCACAGCACCTCTGGAAGCTAATGGTCGAAGAGTCAGACTTACTGGGTCAGCTGAAGGTAATAACTCTTGAAGTGATTGTGGGAAGCACTCTTGCCTAGACTTCCATGGTAGACTCACTTGTTTACGGGTGAGGAAATTGTATGTGATGCTACAGAGCTTCTGTACTCCATAAAGATTCACGTTCACTTCCCTCTGTTGTGCTCTGAATGCCATCAAACAGAGTGCTCCTGCAAGGCTGCCCTGTATGCATCTTTCTAAATACCACGCCTGTGTCCTTCAGACTGATAGCATCTGTCTGATTCTGTAGTAAGGGCCTCCAGGCTCTGATTTACTCAATTGTACATTGAAATTCTTTCCTCAGATCATTAAAGACTTTTACCTTCTGGGACGAGGAGAACTGTTCCAGGCCTTCATTGACACAGCTCAACACATGTTAAAAACACCACCCACTGCAGTGACAGAGCATGGTAATTGTCCCATGGTCCTGAGAACAGCATGCTTAAGTTGCAGGGTGTTTCTTGGCTGATGTTGTGTGCTGTATGTTTGCCTGCACAGGCCAGAAGAGCGGGAACTTGAGTCACAAGCATTTGTGAGCTGCATGTGGGCGTGTGGAAGAGAACCTGGGTCCTCTGCAAAAGCAGCCAATGCTCTAGCCACCTCAACCTAACCGGGAAAGTCTAGTTATAGCTAAAGCTTCCTCGTGCTTGCGTTATAACTGGGTCTTCAGTACTGTCAAGACTTTTCTCCTTACCTTTGTTGAACACCCCCACCACCATTGTAACAGCCCGGGTCTGTTACAAATTAGAGAAGTCTAGTGAAGTGCTTTATTTTAATTGGCCTTCCCCAGGTCACATGGCAATCATTGTAACAATGAAGAAGTGAGGCCTTAGTTCAGCAAAGCCCTTGACCAGTTAATGGCTGCCTCCTTCCAGACACAAGAAGAGAATGTAGGAAGAATCCAAGCCAAGAAAAAGGAAACGGGAGGGAAAATGGAAACTAGTGTTTTTATAGTATAATGAGACAATAGATATCTACTGTACTTTTTGTTACAGATATCAGAAAAGCCAGTTCAGACTCATTTAAGCAAATAAAAAAAATAGAAATTATTTATTCTCATTCTGTCTCAAAGATAACTAGGTAAAACTTGGTCTTCTTGGCCAGCAGAACAGGCTCTAGCCCATTGGTTCTCCACCTTCCTAACCCTGTGACTTGTTAATACAGTTGTTCATGTCATGGTGACACCCAACCATAAAATTATTTTTATTGCTACTTCATAACTAATTTTGCTGCTGTTACGAATCATAATGTCAGCATCTGATATGCAGGTATCAGATTTGGAACCCTGTGAAAGGGTCATTCAACCCCCAACTGCTGCTCTTGCCAAATTTATGTGTTACTAAAACTGATCTCAAAAGAGCTACATTCTTTTAGAGTCTGAAGAGAGCCTCTGGGTTGGCCTGGATTAGATCAAGTCTATAAAATGTCAGCTGTTGAGATCCATTTGATCATGCTGCCTCCCCCAAAATTGGATGTTGCCAACTCCGCTGACACTATAGCAACTGTACTAAGCAGGGGTGATTCTCAGGAGACATTAATGCTGGTCAGACAGAAGCCACAGATGTCCTGGCCCTAGCCCGAGCCCTGCTGTTGCTTTCCTATGTCTTCGTTGCAGATGTAAACGTGGCCTTTCAACAGTCAGCACACAAGGTGCTGCTTGATGATGACAACCTTCTCCCTCTGTTACACTTGACAATTGAGTATCATGGAAAGGACCATAAAGGTTTGTTATTCTCCGATTGCCTCCTTTCTGCATCTTCTGGTTTTTATCATTCTCCCTCCACAGAAACTAGTTCTGGACCTTAGGGATCACCTAGTCTAGTTCTGTAATTTTGTACAAGAACAAACGTAATTCCAAAAAGGTTCAGGTCCTTTGTCCATAAGTTGTAGCATGAATAATAAAAACCTAGAGACAGATACTGGGGTTCAACCTGAAGATCAGAAAAGCAGAGCAGCCAGCCACTGGCTCTTACCTCTACCTCAGACCGAAATGGTGATCCTGCCTCCAGGAATCTCAGAATGAGAATGAGCTGAGACCTGTCTCCTCCAGTCTTACATTCGTCTCTAGTGCTGGAGTTAAAGGTATACACCACTACCACCAGGCTTCTGTAGCAAACTAGTGTGGCTACTGGGATTAAAGGTGTTTGCCACCACTGCCTGGTCTGTATGGCTGACCAGCATGGCTGTTTTACTCTCTGATCTTCAGGCAAGCTTTATTTATTAAAATACAAATGAATTATCACAATAGGTTTTTGAGATTATATCTATATTTTTGTCTAAAACACATCTCAAAAAAAAAGCCCTCACAGAAGTTTCCTCCCCTCTACCTTTGTTGCCTCTAAGTGCTGCTATTTAACACCACTGAGGCCTCATTTTATGTGTGCAGTTCATCTTGGTCTCTCTGGTTCTAATTAACCAAGGTATTTTTCATTATCTTCTTAACTGTAGCTGATGCCACCCAGCCAAGAGAAGGGCCTTCTCGGGAAACATCCCCACGGGAAGCCCCCGCTTCCGGCTGGGCAGCTCTAGGTCTCTCCTACAAAGTACAGTGGCCACTACATATTCTCTTCACCCCAGCCGTCTTGGAAAAGTAAGTATTTCCCACCTTATATCCAAGGGAAGAAGTAAGTGAACAGGAGTAAGATTGGTATAAGTGAGCCAGTCGTCCAGCTGGTTTCTACACTAGTAAGCCAGAGGTTGCAGACTTGCCTGTCTTCAGGAGCTAGACGAGTTCTAGTTTTTTGTTGTTATGAAAAAGACAAGATTAAAAAGCAACTTGGGAGGAAAGGACTTATTTGGTGTATATGTCTAGATAACAGTTCTTCATTGAGGGATGTCAACCTAAGGAATTCATGGAGGAACGGAGGCAGAAACCACAGAGGGGGGCTTCTTATTGGCTTGCTCCTCAGTTTGCTCAGTTTTCTTTGTTATACATCCCAGACCCACCTGTTCAGGTGTGGTATCACAGTGCACTGGGCCCTTGCACACCAGTCATCAATCAAGAACACCCCCCACAGATTTGCCCACAGGCCAGTCTGATTAAAGCAGTCCTTAACTGAAGGTCCCTGTTCTAGGTAATGCCAGCTTGTGTCAAGTTGACAAAGAAAAACAAGCAGCTCACATTAATAAGTGAAGTGACAGCCATAAAACAATAGTAAGGACTTGAATGAATGGGAAGGCATATCCACTTAGAATCATCAGGCTAGGGCTAGAGCAATAGCTCTAAGTAAAGGTGAGGGCCTGAGTTTGATCCCCAGAATGCATGTAAAGCGTGAGTGTATCCATGCCTGTAATCCCAACATTTCTACTATGAGATAGGAGGTGGAGACTAGAATATCAAGCCAGTCAGGTTAGCCTACAAAGAGGCAAACAGTAAAAATGTCCTGTCTAAGACAAGGGGGAAGGGGATGTCCAGTTTGGCATTCACATGACTGCCATGGCGTATGCCCACATTCATGCTTTTTTCCATGTGGGCCAAAACTGGAGATGATGATTTGTGAGGTGCCCAATATGGGTGCTAGGAACTGAATCCAGGTCTCTGCAAGAGCAGCAAGTGCTCTTAACCACTGAGCCATCTTGTTTGATTGAGACAGTTTCTGTATGTAGCACCAACTGTGCTGGAATTCACTATGTAGACCTGGCTGACCGCAAACTCACTGAGATCTGCTTACCTCTACTTCCCAAGCACTGAGATTAAAGGTATATACCACCATGCCTGACCCAGACTTCTCTTTTCACTTGACAAATAATAAATAATTGTAGGCTTATTATTTATAGACTAGTTTGTCGTCTCTCAAATATAAAGTCTCAGTTAACACCCTGAGTTCTGGCACTTGCCTATTCCAACAGTCCTTAGAAGTTTCCCCCCAGATTTTTATGATTTGTTGTTGATAATGTTAATTTACTTGCAATCCTTATATTAGTTAGGTTTCTGTTGCTGTGATAAAGACTATGATAAAAGGTTTTTATGCCAGCTTGTAGCATATAGATCAGAAAGGAAAGAGCAGGACCCTGGAGGCAGGAACTAAAGCAGAAGTCATGGAGGAGTACTGCTTACTAGCTTGCTGCTCATGATTCATCAGCTTGCTTTTTTATACAACTCAGGACCTCACAGGGATGGTACCACCCACTGTGGGCTGGGTCCTACCATGTCAGTCATTAATCAAGAAAATGTCCTGCAGACTTACCTACACATCACTCTAAAGGAGACGTTTTCTTGTAGGTGGATTTTTCTGTCACTCCTGTCCCTCCTGTCAGCTTCCAAATCATGACACAGAGACTTATTAATTATAAAAGCTCGATGGATAGCTTAGGCTTGTTTCTAACTAGCTCTTAAAACTTAAATTAACCCATTTCTAAATTTACTTTCTGCCTGATGGCTTTATTATCTTTACTCTGTCTGTGCTTCCTCCATGTCTAGCTGTTGACTCCTCACGACTCTACCCTTCTTTTCAGCGTCCTCTCTGTCCTGAAAATCCTGCCTAGCTATTGACTATGTAGCTTTTTATTAAATCAATTGGAGTGACAAATCTTCACCATGTACAAAAAGATTATTCCACGACATTTTCTCAATTGAGGTTCCCTCTTCAAAGATGACCTTAGTTATGTGTCAATTTAGCTGAAAATGAACAATCCTCTTACCTCCATGAGGAGACAGCCGAGCTAGGGAGATGGAATGAGGGGGCTGGACCATGATGTGATGCTTTGATTGCAAACTTGTTCCTTGGGATGAGCACCTGCCTAGTAGACAATGGGACCTGACGTCTCTTTTCAGCCTTCCCCCGTCTAGCTTGTTCTCCACAACATGTCACTGTTTTACAATAATGAGAAACTGAGCAAACTGGGCATAATCAGGAAATGGTGACGCTGTTGCAGGGAGAAGATTCTGCAGCAGGTTGAGCTCACAGCCCATCTGGACAAGGTGTACAGGCCTTATCCAGAGACTCAAAGACTTAACTGATCACAGATGCCCAGAGTCCTAGCTAGGGATTGTGATGTGAGGGAGAGGGGGTGTTATATATGTGTATATGGGATATGTGTGATGTGAATGACTGCAGGATTAAAAGAGGACACTGGCTCTCTTACTGAGGCTCAGTTACTGTGTTGTATAGCTGAAAATCATTGCATTTTCTCACCACTCTTCTAGCCTGCCTGTCTTTGGAGGGAGAGAATCCTTGTGTCTTTGATGTGAAGGGATGTTAGATTAAGGTTCATATCTCAGTGATGCTTCTATCATAGGTACAATGTTGTTTTCAAGTACTTACTGAGTGTGCGACGTGTCCAGGCTGAACTACAGCACTGCTGGGCCCTTCAGATGCAGCGCAAACACCTCAAATCTAACCAGACAGATGCAGTCAAGTGGCGCCTAAGAAATCACATGGCCTTCTTAGTAGACAATCTTCAGTACTATCTCCAGGTATGTTCTGTAGACAGTCTTCAGTACTATCTCCAGGTATGTTCTGTAGACAGTCTTCAGTACTGTCTCCAGTTCTGAGCGGTTTATGGAAGAGGTGAGAAAGGAGCCTAGAAAACACTGGGATGGGGCAATTCTTCATTTGGTAAAATGCTGAAGGTGGAGAAAATTTAGGAGTTACATCACTAGGTATGTTTCTTGGCATTTTAAAGGGGAGTGAATATCCATAGATAAAGGGATTTAGGCTTTAGGATACTTGTTTGCCAGACATTTTGGAATTCTCAGGCATGTCCAGTCTTTTGACATTGTAACATGACATCATTTACAGAGTTCACACCCATAAACCATGCAACAGTTACCACGCCCCTTCCCTCCCAAAAGAATCTCATTTTAGAATTTTGTGTAGCCCATACTTGTCCTTGGCTACATGTTCAACAAGCCTATTTCAGTCAGTGGAAGGGATGCGGCGTGAGTGGATTAGGCTGGGGTAGGGGAGAGTGGTCTGCAATGACATTTGAAGCTATTAAAAATTACACACCCATGGAGCTGGAAAGATGGCTTAGCAATTAAGAATGCTAACCACATGTGCAGAGGACCCAGGTTTAGTTCTTAACACCCACATGGTAGCTGACAGCATCAGTAGCTCTAATCCAATAACTGTAGTCCCAGAGGATCTGACACCCTCTTCTGACCTCTGTGGGCACCAGGTATACATAATATACATACACACATGCAAGCAAAACGTGTAATTTTTTTATATATAATCACACAACCATGACTGAGAATATAGCTCAATTGGTAGAATACTTACATAGCATACAGGAAGAGTATGATGGCAGTAGTCTATAATCCCAACATTTGAGAGGTAGAAACAAGAGGATCAGAAGTTCAAGGTCATCCTTAGCTATACAGTAAGTTTGAGGATAGCCTGGCCTACATAAGACCCTCTCTCAAAAACAGAAATTATACAGTCAATCAGGCCTCTTGACATACAACTATAACATCCACACTGGGAAGTGTCAGGAAGGAGAATCATAAAGTCTAGGCTATAGCAAGATCCTGTGTCAAAAGAAACAGATGACAGGGTATGAGGCTCAGTGTTATAGTCTCCTCTTGCATACACAATGCCCCAGCAACACACACACACTTTACAAGGCTCAGAAGTTGAAGTATGTCTTTGGTCAGCCTAAAGTGGCTAGAAGGAAGATGAGGGCTGGTGAGATGATTGAGTGGTGAAGGCTAGAGCCACCAAGCCTGATGACCTGGGACCTACGTGGTAGAAGGAGACTGGAACAGACCCTGGAAAATTGTCCTTTGCCCTTCACATGTACCCTGCAGCATGAACAATTCACACACTCTCACACAGACACACACTCATACTAAAAGGTGAGAAGAACCATAAAATAGAGCACTCAGGATGTGCCAGGTGCTAAAACAAATTATTTGTCTGCCAGGTAGATGTACTGGAGTCTCAGTTCTCACAGCTTCTTCATCAGATCAATTCTACGCGGGACTTTGAGAGCATCCGATTGGCACACGATCACTTCCTAAGCAATCTGTTGGCACAGTCCTTTATTTTGCTGAAACCTGTAAGTAGGAGCGGTCGGTTTCCAGAGAGTACTTCTAATATGTTCCTTCGGGCTCTTGGAATTGACAAAATATGAAACTTACTAAGTTCTTATTCAATCCATTTTTACAAAATAAAGAGGCAGCATTAAAAGGGAACTGAAATGTTGTACCGTAGGGTATGGTGAACAGGTGTAGATAAAGAACTAGGTATTTAGCCCCCAGAAGAAATGAGTTACAGAAATCTTCCTGACTCTACAGCACCAGGATCAACCAATAATTTGAAAGTTTTCTTCATAGGCACGTAGTGTCTTGTCATTCTGAGTGTGTGTCCCATCTGCAAGTACACACAAATGCACTTTGTGGAAGCTCTCCTCAACTCTGACTACATACCGGAGTCATCTGTGACCTTGTGGCGATCTAAGATCATCTAAGTCATACATGTAGATTGGGGTCCAGGCATAAGTAAATTTTAAAGCACACAGCTGGTTCCAATCCTAAGATGAAAAATGAGAAACTGAAATAATCCCCAGATAGTGTTTATACTTTAATGTCTGTGGTGAACAAGTTGTACTGCTCATGGCGCCAATCATAAATGGTATAGGCTTCTTTTTGCTCTGGTATTTGGGGCTGTTACTTGTCAAATAAGGGAAGAATAACTAAAGTAGTATCTCAAAGGGTTCTGTGAGCTAAAAAAAAAAAATTAAAAAAAAATAATAAAAAAACACAGCAGTGATAGGCACTGTTCTTACATGGCATGGGTGTATCCCTGAGGAAAAGCAGAATGTCAGAACAGGTCATCATAATGAAGTCTTTATTGAGTGCTTACTGTATGCAAGGCACTGGGGATACAAAGAGGTATAAGTCATGGCTCTGCCCTTAAGGAGCTCACAATCTAGTTGGAAAAACAAGATGTACATACAAAAGTCAGCAACAGCACACGTGACCTGGACAATCGCCAGTAAACAACACAGATACTCTTAACAGAGGAAGGCGGAGTTCACTAAAGGCTGCAGTGGGGAAGGAGCATTTCAAAGAATGGGGCTTGGACTGATACTAAAGAGAAAAGAAATCCCAGCAACAGTGCTCATAGCTCAAAGACTAGAGCACACGCAGTGTGTCTGATAAAGGATGGTGAGCTAATGGCGAGTGGAGGCTTTGTGCACGGGGACAAAGAATGCAGCTGTCCCAGGAAGGGATGTTCATCTGCATGTTGTTTGGGAGGGCCAGACAGCGTTGAAGGTGGGTAGTGTCTGTGGGGAGGTCAGCTGCTAGACTATTTTCCCAAACCTTGCATTTTCAGAAGTTTCTTCCTTCATTTCATAACACCAACTATATTTTTGGGTAGGTATTTCACTGCCTGAATGAAATCCTAGATCTCTGTCACAGTTTTTGCTCACTGGTCAGTCAGAACCTGGGTCCACTGGATGAACGGGGAGCTGCCCAGCTGAGCATTCTTGTGAAGGTGAGTCTGCCTGGCCACTGGAAATACATGCTCCTACCCCCACCCCATTGAGCAAACAGCCTTTGCTCTGAGCCAATAAGGCGTATCCCAGAACAGGCAAAGAAATGACAAGATGAAAAGATAAAAGCGTTGCTATCAGTGGATTTTGAAGATGATTAATGTACTGCCTCACAGTGCTCAGAAATAGTTCAGCCCTGAATAGTTTCAGCCCACCAAGTATACATTGGCTTTGTGCTCATTTTCTCACATCCTACTTCCTTCCCTGAACCAGCCTCCCATCTCACTTGTAATTATAATCTGAGACTATATTTATCTCCTTGTAACAAAGCAAGCTCAGTGCAATCCCGGTATGTGATAGAATATATTAATCTGAAATGAGCTTTAAAGTTTTACTAATGAGAAAGTACTTTCATGGAAGTCATGCATTTCATGGACATGGTATTAAGAAATCAGAGTAGTTTTAGGAGCTGATAGAAATGGGAATGTGGTCCTGAGAAGACCCCTGGTGCCTAGCACTCTGCATGGGTAGTGACAACTTGGGTCTCTCAACAGGGCTTTAGTCGCCAGTCTTCACTCCTCTTCAAGATTCTTTCCAGTGTTCGGAATCACCAGATCAATTCAGATTTGGCTCAGTTACTGCTCCGGCTAGATTATAACAAGTATTATACGCAGGCTGGTGGAACTCTGGGCAGGTAAGAATAATCCTTGGGGAACTCACTAGATTTGAGGGAGGAAGTTAATGAGTTGTAAAAGTCCAAAATGGAACTTTAGCCTTCATCTACAAATGCCCTCATTTTATAAGCAAGGCTCAGAGATATAGGAAATGGGGGGGAGGTTATTTCATAATTTTTCTGGAGATTATGTTCTAGTAAAAATCATCAACGTGGTGAAGTACTACAGCTGAGGGTGAGTTCTGTGTTAGATTATGTGTGTTCTAAGAGGCAGTGTGTCTTGCACAATCTGCTCTGACACGTTACTAGCCCTGCAGCTGTGGCACCATGCTTCACTGGCCGCTGCCTCTTCTAAACTTCTTTAAATCTAACAATGAGATCCAGTGGTAGTTGGCTTCTCAGCAGTGTCATTCTTTCTAGCTTTAGCAGAAGCCAAACATCTTCTGGAGTATCAAGGTAACATCAGCTGTATCTCAGATGACCATGCTTCTTGAGAAAGCATGGCATTTAATGAAACTTTTTTTCCTTTTTATAGTTTTGGGATGTGAAAACTGTTCTTAAAATGAAGTAACCATTGGTCCTACCACGCTCTGATGTCAGTAATAAGCCTCCTCAGGCATCACAAGATGCCTGCAGACTGGTAAAAGGATGCTACCTTTTCTTCTAGAAGCAGTCCAGAGATATAAGTCCTCCCTACCATTCCTGTAGGGGAACTGGAACCAGCTATCTCTTGACCAAAGGCTTTGTTCCTTTACACTAAAACATCTGTTGGGTGGGTTCATTTGTGTAACAGTGGTGTATTGAGCATTTACTATGTCCCTATAGACTCTTCAAGATATGGAAGATAACACAGAAAACAATGGGAACCAATAAAATATGTTTAGGATTGGTTCACATACATGTAAAAAAGGAGTCATTCTTATGTAAAGGTCAACATCTAGATGTTTCCAAATTAGAAAAGACTTAAGACAGGCTGTGGACTTTCCCTCCTCTGTACCACGTAATTTATAACTATACAGATTGTCTTTATTTTTCAGAAATTTTTAAGATTTAAGAGCCTCCCTCCTTTAAGGATATTCAAAACCTGACCTCAAGAATTCAGCCAGTAGGTTCTCTAATTCTTCCAGACTGGTAAAAGGGGTAGTTCTAGCTAAAGATGACAGTGGTCAAATTGTTCAGATGTTAGACAGTGAAAATTGCAAACTTCTCCCTATGCTCAGATAGTGAAGTCACTAATGTTCCTATCAGCATAAACAAAGGAAATACTCCATTAACATACCTGCCCTCCACGCTGGACAAGAGTGCAGTCTTCGGGCCTGTTTGTAGTCCCTGAATGTTTTCTACCACCCACTGTGAAAGCCTGTACTTGTCAACTACAAAGGATCCCTTCCATTGTTACCTCTAGAAGCAAAGCATGGCAGACAATGGCCTACTACTTGTTTTTATAAATAAAGTATTATTCAAACAATCACACATACTCATTTACCTAATGTCTATGATTGATTTCATCTCGCAGCAAAAGACAAGAAATTGTGACAGACGAAATGACTGAAAAGCCTAAAGTATTTACTGTTTGGCTCTTTATAGAGACCATAAAGACTAGTAAGTAGCCTTGATTTAGAGGGTGACAGGTTGTTAATGGGGACAATGTTGCACGCCAGGAAGGAATGGCTTCCAGCAGTTAACACTTACTTTACAGAAAATTGTCCCATCAAGTTCATAGTCACTGTCCATTCATACCAATTGGTCATCTTCCCTTTCAGCTCTGAGTACCACAGATCAGCTGTTAATAAGCTCACGTCCTAATGGTCTTGATACCCAGAGCTGTCCTCAACCCCATTCAACTTTGGCACTATCAAGGCCCTTGTGTACTTAACATTTTAGATAGCCTGGGATAACCTTGTGACTTTGATAGTGGTGCCATAGGATAAATTTCATTCCTACATTTTTATCTTCCTTTGTTTGCTGTACTTCTAAAGTGATAATTAAGCTTGCTGGAAAACTTAAGATCCTATAGTACCATGTTCTGAGATTAAGCTCAAAGAAACAGATGAAGAAATCTCAAGTTACTACAACCAAAGAGAGTCAACATTTATTTTATCATAAAAGTTCAGCAAATAAAACTATATACAAGATTCATGCAAAGAATACAATTACACACAAGACACACTTAAAACCTGATTAAAACACAATCTCCACAATAGCAGGGATAAAACCAGTAAGACCAAGTATCTTTAGTGAGAAACATAATCATGTTTATATTTTGGATGCTGTTTGAATCCAATTCTCTCCCCAACAATGAGGCACTGGATCACCCACTCTTGTGACACCACAGGCAGCTGCAAGGCTTCAGCACACTTGAGCACCGAGGCTGGGCATGAGGGGTCTGTCACCACCACATCAAATACCCCTAAAGCAATGTCTGCAAGAAGTAGGGGGAAGTGAATGAGGAAAGAACACTCAGTTTAGCTCTTATTAAAAGAACAGGTGCATTCTAGCCAGTATTCCTACTCTTCCAACCAAAGCCCTCTTACAGATACTGTATATTCATAGCTTAAAATAAAAGTTGCTAACATTGTAGAGCTAATAAACAGAGACTATCCAAGCAGGAACAGCTTTGTCCTTCTCTTACACTAACCCATCCTTTTTGAAGATGGAACTTCTCTTAAAAATAAGGACTGAGACTTGGACTACAGAGGCTAACAGCTGTGAGTCTATGAACATCCCTGGAATGACAGTGAACACACATTTTCCAGGTACCTTTGTTATGGGCACTTGAATGGTGCTGCTTCACAGAGGCTGCCCCTCCAGTCATGAGGATCTCAGACCAGAGCTCCAGGAAATTCTGTTGTTGATCTGACACCAAGAGTACCTTCAGATTCTGGAAAGGGTTTTCGCGGGGTTGCCTATGAAGGAGTTGGAGATGCAATGTTTGGGAACTGGAAAGAACCTCAGTATGAACCGTCATAACTAACAATTAGCTCATCTGCAAAGGCACTCCTGCACATCTAAATGCTTTCCTAACTAGGTCATGTAGTGGAGTAAGTCCTGCCTCTCTTCTGATGAGGTATGCACTCTGGGATCCTAGACTTTGCTAATAAGCCAATTGAGTTATATACTCCTGAGTTCCCTCCCGTTTTTAAGTTTAATGATTGAAACTTAATCCTAATCTCAGTGCATCCGCTAATAGGGAATACTGGCCCTAATCTTCCCACATCTTCAGAAGGTTCCCAGCCAATGTAGAATGAGACATTAGCAATAAAGTACTTGACTACTGAAATCATTTCAAATGTCTAGACATTCCAGTTTCTAGTAACACTGTTTTCCCAACTAGACTACTAGACTTTCCTTAAAAGCTAGTCTTCCTATTGTCTCAGCTCTAGACGGGCTCCCAAACACTCACCAATCCAGAATTCTCTGCTCCTCAAGGCTATACCCAGCAGGCAGCAGATAATTACGGTAGTTTTGGAGCTGGTTAGCATGGCAACTGTCATGGACCCAGACATGAGACACACAAGGAATTCCACTGGCAAGGCACAGGAAGTACTTCCGGGTTCGACAATGCTGATCCGCAATTAGGAGACACTGGTAGGCTGTGTTACACTAGAAGAAAAGGAGCCCAGCTGACGGGTCTGGTGGTGTCCAGGGAAACCTTTCCTGATTAGCTGCCCCTGATATACCCTTGAGAGCCAATATGAAGAATTCTAGTTGGTATCAAAAAAATACCATCTAATCTGTATTCGTACCTAAGGCTGTGTTGTTCACTGAGAAGCCCAAACTGCTTTCTGAAACATTTACCCTATCACACCTATAGCTTTTGGAAGACCTAAATCTCAAGGGTCAACCATACCAGGTACCCACCCAACTTTCCAGGCTAGGGAATCGGCAAAACCAATAGCTCTATTGCTCTCTCAATACCACTACCACCTAACCCCAGGTTCTAGCTTCTCTTCCTGTACAATGAAAATGCTGGGCTGAGGTGGCAGAATGGCACAGCACTCTGAAATTCAGCCAACTTCTCAAACCCCTCTTGGCCCTTTTCTCAATACAGAAAGTGGGTAGCCAAAAAAGAACGCCTCACCTGGGCTTCATTGAAGTCTTCAAGGATATACCCAGCTCCTGCTCGAAGCTGGCATTCTGTATACTGCTTGTTGAAAGGAGGAATTTCTAAAAATTCTATATATACATGTAAAAAAAATAACCAAATTATTATTTTTAATAATAACGGTTGGTTTCCTAGGTGCTACTTTAATGCCTATTTGTAACTGCTGCTTCCTTTTCTATTCTTCAGTTATCTGTAAGGGCTTAGACAGACACATAGATTTATTAATTTGAGGGACTGAACAACCTCCACATCTCCCATTATTCAGTCAGCTTTCTGAGCTCTACAGCACCAAGCAACACACGCTTATAATATGGAACGACTGTGTGAAGTCTGGTTTCAAGGGCTAGGTTACAGCAACACTGGAAAAACAAGAAGGCTGCAAACCATCTTTAACATAATGCCAGGCAGCTGCAGGGACTCCTAATACTGAGATCAGGCTAGGTCACTGCGTGCATACTTTTTCCTCCACGGTACCTATCTGAATTCTGTGTGACACATACTACATCTGCTCTCATACCCCAGCTGCACATCACCAGAGCATCTCTACTTAGATTTTTCATATGCAGCTTCCAAACCATAGAAATCTTAAATGTAGCTCCCTGGTCTCTTCACATGCCCTCTGCATATGTTTCTGAGGCTAGAACTGGTGAGTAGTTAGGAATAATTAGAGTCATAACACATCTTCAGTTGTACCACTTTACAACAATCATTCCTTCATTTTGTTTCTTTCTTGCAAGACTCGACATTAGTTGAAACTCTTTACCTTTTTATTTTTTATTTTATCGTGTTTGGTTTTTTTTTGTTTGTTTGTTTTTTTTGAGACAGGGTTTCTCTGTGTAGCCCCTGGCTGTCCTGGAACTCATTCCTCTGTAGACCAGGCTGGCCTCGAACTCACAGAAATCCACCTGCTTCTGCCTCCCTGATTGCTGGGATTAAAGGCGTGCACTAACACCGCCGGCCTAAACAACATTCCATCTAGTTCTTAGCTTGGACAGACATCTGGAGATTTCCGTCACTCACTATATTTGATCTACACATTGTCTCCTACACCACACATTTGTCAGACCTCTGAGATACAAGTTACCCCACTGGACTACAGACTCCACATAGACACAGAGTGAGAGATGCCACATAAATGACATAAGAATTTATTTTAAGGTTAATGAGAGGTCCAACAATTGAAAGGGTCTAGAAGCTAATTTTTTCCCAACTATCCTAGGGCACTGGGGACAACCACAATCCCTTCTATTCAGAATAAAATTAATCCTCCACATGTGTTTTCTTAAGTAGGTGCTAGAGTGTAGATGGAAAAAGTGGCAAGTCATCAGAAACATAGTTGATTTATATGGTTCTAGGAAGGTAGCCAGCACTGTGTTCTAATCCCATCTGCCATTATTGTTTAAAAAAAAAAAAAGCAATTTAGCTGGGCGGTGGTGGCGCACACCTTTAATCCCAGCACTCGGGAGGCAGAGGCAGGCAGATCTCTGTGAGTTTGAGACCAGCCAGGTCTACAAGAGCTAGTTCCAGCGCAGGCTCCAAAGCCACAGAGAAACCCTGTCTCGAAAAACCAAAAAAAAAAAAAAAACAATTTAACCCTGATAGATTTTTATCATTCATTTTATATATGAAGAATGAGACTCTCTAGGCCAGGAAGATGACTCAGCAGGCAAAGACAGCACCAAGCCTGGAAACTTGAATTTGACTCCCTGGGACCCATTAAGTCAGGAGGAAAGAGAACTGATTCTTCCAAGTTGCCCTGTGATTTCCACACGTGTACATATATAAATATACCCATGTATAAATCTATAGATGATATATATCAGATACATATATTGAGTGTGTACCTATATCTATGTAGTATGTAAATTAACAAAACAAAAATCTGTCTCCCAGCTGCTTACCAAGACTTATCTTGAGAACCACTCACTGAGAATTTTGTGAAAATCTACAGACCAGAAGTAGGGCACAAGTTAATTTTACTTACTTGACCAGAATCACAGTAAACACTGGCCTACTCCCCTGCCTTAACAAAAAGAACCACTGCCTCACAAAGGAAATGGAAAGACAGTGCATGGATCAGAGCCCCTGGGAACTTACCCTCCTCTTCTTCGCTGCTTCCTGTAGGCCCATCTAGTAATTTAGAGCGGCTGGTCAGCTTGTCACTAGTTGTGGCCATGGTGAGGAGAAAGGCATAGCCCAGAAACAAGGTCTTGTTAAGGGGCAAGGGCCCTCTTGGCTCTTCCAGGACAGAAGGTTCAGTTGTGTTGTCTCCACTCTCACAGGGGCTCACAAATTCTCCAGCCCCCACTGTACCTAGGAAGGACAAAGCACAGTTACTGAAATGATACACACAGACCACTCACTGTCTGGACAAAGGCCCAGCACCGAGGATGACTTGATAAGCCATGTCCTGATGAGCTTGTCTATGATATGACCCAAAGACCATTAATAAAGCCAAGCAATCTAAGTGGCCAACAACCTAGGACCAAATTTACATTGAAGACAAAACATTTAAACCTAAAATGACCATTACAGTGGGCAGTCTGCTGTTTTCATGTATGGAAATCAACTGGTACTATTTCTGTAACATCAAATACTTCTAAGGCCACCTGAAAGAACAGGAAAAAGTACAGTATTTGGAAGCCTTCAACCCACTTTCACTGCCCACGTTTCTGATTTCTCCAGAACATATGTTTCGAAGCAACCTTTAAAGGACAAACAAAACAAACTTTTCATTACTGCCAAGAACTGTCCCATTCCATCTTGGACTCTCACCAGAATAGTGCAGCGAGTACTGAGTGATAAAGTGTCTTTACATGGAGGTGAATCCACATCAAATACCCTTCACCAACAGCTAGGAAGGGAATAGCCACCATTCTAGAACACCCATGCTAAGACATGCCCCAGTAAGTCCTCCAGAAGGAAATGGATACCTACTGAAGAAGCCGAATCAGGTTCACTAGGAGGCTAAGATGACAGCGGGTCATGCATGCCTCCCTGAAATAAAACCAACATCAAAAACAGTCTCAGAGGCAGGGATGCTATGTTTATGACACTGGACTTTAGGGTCAAGCCTGCCTAGGTTTGAGATCTGGCTTATTCTGTCACATTGAGAAAGTTACCTAACTTTTCTTAAAATTCCCAAAAAATATGGAAAATGAATTCTAAGGGATTATATGAGAATATGAATGAAACACTTGGACCCCATGCCTCACCCAGTAAATATTAAAAAAGGTTAGCTTTTACTGTCTTTAAATACCTGAAATACACAGCAGTGGTATTGGGTGGGTAAGCAGACAACACAACTCAAAGGTGTAAAAAATCTGGTACTAGGGCAAGGGAACATGAAAGTCAATGTGCCAGCCTAAGAAAGCCCTACCCAACAATGGCAGGACTTTACCTCTATCTACAGAAGCCACAACAGTCAGGTCTAGGTCACGGCAGACAATGAACAAATGGCTGAATTTTCTTCATACTGAAAGGGAGTACTTAGAAGGGGTGGGTGGAGGAGAGTGGAGGTTCAGGCTGAAGTACAACCTTTCAATATGAAACTTGAGACAGCCTGAACACAAGATAGTGGAAGATGGCACAGACAGAGGGCAAGATCTAAGGACAAGAGGAATTTCACCCATTTTGAGTCTGCTTACACTACCATACTTGTATTCCCCCAAAGAGCCCAACTTGTGATCAAGTTTTGTCCTCCTGTCTACACTGCTGGGCTCTGAACAGAAGGTAAAGAATGTAGCTTTTATCAGTATCACCTGTAGGCTTGTGGATGCCAGTCTGACCATCATAGAACATCCATGTACTCTGCTCCCATCTTACCAGGTTTCACGGTGGCAGACTTGCGACCTCGCTTAGCAGGGGACCGTTCCTCTTCAGAAGTGATGAGTTTCCTTTTGCCTGACGGAGCTCCCGTGGAAGCACGGGGACTCTCTGTGGTTTTACGGGTGGGCGTTGTGCTGCTGCTGCTGGAGGCAGTGGGGGTGGCTGGAGAGCTGATGTTACTGCGCCGTTTCCGCTTTCCTTCCACCAAATTGTCTGATGAATAAGCCAAAGGTTGGTAAGAACCCATGGTCTCAACTCAAATCTGACATAGATAGCACTGTGCCCTTTGCCACCTCCCACAAGCAGGAAGCCTCTTTTTTTTTTTTTTTCGTGACAGGGTTTCTCTGTGGCTTTGGAGCCTGCGCTGAAACTAGCTCTTGTAGACCAGGCTGGTCTCGAACTCACAAAGATCCGCCTGCCTCTGCCTCCCAAGTGCTGGGATTAAAGGCATGCGCCACCACCGCCCGGCAGGAAGCCTCTTTTTAAAGTCATACGGTACGGTTTATATTCCAATCACTGCCATAGGTAAGATATGTCTGCTCCCCTGTAGAACTAGAAAGGCCAGAAAAACCCTAGAGACTTCTCATCTGGTACTTGGAAGGAAACAAGTGTAGCAATAGCTGTAGAAAACGACAACCATCATCATCCAATAAACCACAAGATAAGCCAGGCCACTGTTCCTGACTATTCTAGAAACTGTCCTCCCTTCTCTAAGCCAAGTATGGTCCCGCAGGCAGCTGTCCAGGAAGGTCTTACCTAAGCTGATATCTGCTGCCTTCGTGAGGGGTGTGACGGCTTCATATGGGCCAAGCCCGTATTGCTCTCTGAGTCTGTTTCCTTGCTCCAAGGACAGGATGACTGCCATTCGCTTATACCACTTCCTTTGGCCTTCTTTTTCAATGCTGTAGTACAGCTCCCCAGACTCCTTCCTGTGTCCTTTGACCACTCCTGGGGATGACATAAAACATACCATAATTGTAGACTGCTTAGCACCTTCTCAAAAGGGCTCTACAAAAGCAGATCTGAGGTAGGGGATGTAGAGAGCCAACAACAGTGGACTAAACCAGGCTTTTATGCAGTCTTAGCTGTCCATCCCAAATGGTTTACAAAACTTGGGACATAGGTAGCTACTACACAGGATTAGACAAGGTTTTCTGAGAGAAAGCAGCCTTTAGTTACATAATAAAGCTTCCCAGTGCTGGACTTAGGATTGTTGGTGGCTCAAATGGAACCCCTGAAGTGAATGGCATGGTTTCTTAACAATCTTGTAGCAACTTCTAAGCTTCCCATTGTGGTTTCTTTGAAGAATGAATTATAGTCCTATATTACAGGTGAAAAATGACAGTTCTGAGAGACCATATGTACAGGTTGTCTACTGTGCAACAGAGCCAGGACAGAAAGAGCAAAGAAAGGAGAAAATAAACTGTGCCCCTGTCTGACCTCCCCACTCCTGCACTGATTCACAACTGTGCATGGCTGTCAGGAGCACGGTGCAGGGCACACAAGGAAACGGAGTTAGAACTCAACTGACATGAGCTTAGGACTAGGTCTGTCATGTGATAACTGGGCAAGAGCTATTTCAATTCTATTAAAAAACAAACAAAACACTCCTTCCTCTCTATCAACCAATAAACAACATATTATCTCACACACAACATAAAAATGGTACATTACTCCTGATACTTTTCACGCATGAACAGAACGGTGCACTTTACTCTCCATTAGCTTGTCTTGCATAAAGGGCTAAGGAATAGCTCCCACCAGGGAAAAGAAGGGAGGAGGAGCAGGTCCTAGTTCTCCTACTGTGCCACAGAATCACTTCCTGTACTCGTCTCCTAGGTTAAATCTATCACCACACTAAATCGGGAAGACCACCTAAAACTGGCAAAAGCCCAAGGCCAAAAAGACTGAGGAAGAGTTCCTGCAGCTGGGAGCGGTGTGGTGCGACACTGGTGATAGACAGACAGCCTCCATGAATGGGGTGCCGAATCCCCATTCCTAATGTACATTTACTACTGATACAAAACTACCTTGAAAGGGTCACATGTGAGCCTCTACAATGGCTTTATACTCAAAAGAAAACAGATTATATATACGGACATAACTATGAGCTACCAGTCCGTGTACTACTCCTAACTGCCACACAACTTGGTGTCATCTAGTGTTAAAGGGAAAGTGGTTCCACAAACACTGAAACAAGGGGGCCTGAAGATTCAAACAAAAAAGCATGGTTTTTCATTCTATCCCAACTCATGGTCAACACAATATCCAGAAAGGATCTTTCTAAATAACAGTCAACACAATAGGAATCCTTAAAATTAGCTAAGGAAGGACTATATTCTCAGAATTAAAAGCACACACAAAGTAACCATGGGGCAAGTTCAGTTCGGGCACCCACCCCTCTGCTGCCCAAG
>JAQHUG010000051.1:6736219-6746282 GCA_028555095.1 Dicrostonyx torquatus | reverse complement strand
GTCAGTAAAGCTTCTGCCACGCAAGCATTAAGACGAGCTCAGACTGCCAGAATTGAAGCATGGGAAGAGACACATGACTTCTGACTCAAAGGCCAGCTAGCCAATGAGAGACCCTGTCTCAAACAAAAAGATGGAAGACACCTGAGGACCAACATCTGAGGTTGTCTTCCGACTTTCACATATGCCCTTCGTATGCCCGGGCACACCTGCACACACACACACACACAAACCAACCCGTAAGATTGTCACTGGAAGCACTGAACTGAGGCTCACAGAGCACTGGAGTCTGTGGCTGGCCCCAGAGCGCCCAGCTGTGTGCGCACCTGGCTGTGGAGGGACTCCGTATCGTCCACAGGAGCGCTGCTCTGTTTCTCACCACTGCCCCGCTCAGTCTGCACAGTGGCATCTTGTTTCCCAGAGTTCTGGTCCACTGTACTGGTGCCCTGCTCACATACACTCTTCACAGTCTGCGTTGCTGCTGAAACAGTTTCTGGGGCACACAGGGAATGGTCCATGGTCTGGATTCCTACATTATTCTGGGCAGGCCTTTCCAATAAGACCTTACATGGTGTTTCCTGGGGAGCACTCGGCCCTCCTAGCAGGTCTGTTTCCATAACTTCTTGAGGGCTGAATGACCCCTGGGTGGCTCTCTGCTGGGAAACAGGTGATGCAGAGTCCTCAGAAGCAGCAGCATCCTTGACTGGCCCAGTGAGCCTCACAGGCTGTTCACTCTGCCTGAGCTTTGAGGCACCATCCAGCTTTTCTTTGTCTTCTTCTTGAACACTTGGAAAATGGAGCATTTCATTTGCCCTAAAAATGAAACAAGGACATTATGTATGATGGTCTGAATGTAGCTTATTCCTCTGAGCCTGTATGGTGACACACATCTATAATCCCAGCACCCAGGAGGCTGAGGATCATAGGCCAACTAGGGAGTGCTACAATGCAGTACTCTCTCAAACATAAAACGATAAAAATGAAGTAATTCCCATACATGAGCTGTTAAAAGAATAAAAGCTAAATTCAACTGTGTACAGTATTTTAGAGGTAGACCTCTGGGAGGTAATTAAGATCTGACAAGGTCAACCTCGAGAGATGGCTGGGGGCTAAGAGCACTGGCTGCTCTTCCAGAGATCCTGAGTTCAATTCCCAACACCCACATGGTAGCTCACAACCATCTATAATGAGATCTGGTGACCTCTTCTGATGTGCCGGCATACATGAAGGCAGAACACTGAATACATAATAAATAAATAAAAATCTTTTTAAAAAAAGAACTGACAAGGTCACCAAAGTAGGGCACTAATGAATGAACACTGGTGGCTTGATAAAAAGGCAGATCTGGGGACTGGAGAGATGGCTCAGAAGTTAAGGGCACTGGCTGCTCTTCCAGAGGTCCTGAGTTCAATTCCCAGCAACCACATGATGGCTCACAACCATCTGTAATGATATCTGGTGCCCTCTATGGCATGCAGGCACACATGCAGGCAGAACTCTATATACATAATAAATTAAATCTTTAAAAAAAAAAAAAAAAAAAAGGCAGGTGCCTTTAATCCCAGTAGTCAGGAGGCAAAAACAAGTGGATCGCTAGGGTTTCAAGGCCACCATGATTGACTAGAGAATCACAGGCCAGTCAGGGCTACATAGTAAGACCCTGTCTCAAAAGAAAGACACACACGGCCTCTCTCTTACTCTGTATTATCTTAGAAGTCCAGCACTGAGAAAGTCGTCACTGGATGCAGTCCCTTAATTTTTTTTTTTTTTTTTTGAGACAGGATTTCTCTGTGTAGCTCTGGCTGTCCTGAATTTCACTCTGTAGACCAGGCTAGCCACCTTTCTCTACCTCCCGAGTGTTGAGATTAAAGGTGTATGCCACCACCACCTGACACTTAATTTTTAAACACAACTGTGGGTCAAAATGAACCTCCTTTCCTCATGATTTCTTTTTTTTTTTTTTTTATTTTTCGAGACAGGGTTTCTCTGTAGCTTTGGAGCCTGCCCTGGAACTAGCTCTTGTAGACCAGGCTGGTCTCAAACTCACAAAGATCCGCCTGCCTCTGCCTCCCGAGTGCTGGGATTAAAGGCATGCGCCACCACCACCCAGCTCCTCATGATTTCTTCCAGCTGTGGTATCATCAACAACAGGAAAACGAGCCAAGTGAACTCTAAAACTGCACAGAAGAAAATGAGCCTGGTAACAAGATACAAAATTCTTAGAAAGCTCAGGAAGGACATTTAATCGCTCCACTTAGGATTCAGAGGCAGGCAGATCACTGTGAGTTGCAGCCCAGCCTGGTCTACATCACAAGTTCCAAGACAGCCAGGGATATATAACGAGACTATGTCTCAAAAAGAAAGAAGAAAAAGAAAAAAGAAAATGATCAATTCGTCCTGAAGTCTCATTAGGATCTATGAATGGTTCTAACATTCTTTACTAACTCCTACGACGATGCATGAGGTCTGCCCTCTGCTGAACAGTAATTTAGAAGAAATACAATCTTCAAAGAAAGGTTGCAGGTAACAGTCTGGTCTTCCCAGGTCAAAAGTCATTTAGTGGTCACAGCACATATTCAGTACTTCAGTGCTGGGCTCCCTATTGATACCTATATATCTATACCTGACCACTTTAGCATAACTGTAAGGAAGTGCTTAAGATATGGGCCCAGCCCTTCATTATTAGTCTTTCCATTTGGGAACCTGTGTGTCTTTTTTCTTTTTTTCTTTTTTTTTTAAGATTTATCTACTAATTATGTACACAGTATTCTGCATGTATGCCTACAGGCCAGAAGAGGGCACCAGATCTCATTACAAATGGCACCATGTGGTTGCTGAGAATTGAACTCAGGACCTCTGAAGAACACTCAATGCTCTTAACCTCTCTAAGCCACCACTCCAGTCCCCGAACCAGTATGTCTTAATTAGGCTTCTATTGTAGTGACAAAGACCATGATCAAAGCAACTTGGGGAGGAGAAAGTTTATGTGGCCTACAAGCTACAATCCATCTTCAAGGGAAGCCAGGGCAGGAACGCAGAGCAGAAGCCTGAGAAGAGGGAACCAAAGCTGAGACCAAAGAAGGAACGCTGCTCACTGGCTTGCTTCCCATGTCTGGTTTCTTATAGACCCCAAGACCTGTTCAGGAGTGGCACTGCCCACAGCGAGTGAGCCTTCTGCATAAATCACTAACCAAGAAAATGCTGCCACAGACATGCCCACAGGCTCTCTAATGGAGATAATTCCTCAGGTGAGAGTCCTCTTCAGATATGTCTAGATTTATGTAAAATTGAGAAAACAATAACCAGCACACTATGACTGACTTATTTATCCTTTAAGCATTACCTGCATGTTGCCTATAAGCCAAATATCACAGTATCCAAAGTGGAGATCTTAAATGCTAACAGTTCTCTAGAATAAGAAACCACACTAAAGCTGGTGGTGGCGCACATCTTTAATCCCAGCACTTAGAAGGCAGAGGGCAGCCTAGTCTACAGAGTGAGTTCCAGGATGGCCAGGGCTACACAGAGAAACCTTTCAAAAAGAAAGAAACAGACCCAGGCTAGCCCTAAGCAGGCTGCACATAATCTGTCATATCTATATATCTGAATGCTAACCCTCAAGCTCTACAGGGTACAGGCTGTCTTAGTTTGGCTTCTGCGGCTGTGGCAAAACACTGGCCAAAACCAACTTAGGGGAAGGAAGGGATTTATTTGGCTTACAGATTCAGTCCATCTCAAGGGAAGCCAGGCCAGGAACTCACGGTAGGACCTGGAGGCAGGACCTGAAGTAGAGACCCGGGGAGTGCTTGCTTCTTACTGGCTTGGCTTCCTCTGGGGTGCTCAGTCAGCTTTCTTATACCACCAGGCCCACCTGCCTAGAGATGTCAGCACCCACAGTGAGCAGGACCATTTAAGCACAATTTAAAAAAAGGCCTTGCAGATGTGGCCATAGGCCAGTTTAATCAGGAAAGTTCTTCAGCTGAGGCTTCCCCTTCCCAGGTGACACAGGTTTGTGTCAGGCTGACATCTGAAGGTAACTATGACAAAGGCTAACTTTGAACAAAAGAATGGATATCCTATAAATCAACAAACTACAAAGATCAGGAAGCTACTGCCATATTAAGTAAACATAACTGGAGGCATTTTCAGGCTTCATCACATGTAAATAGCCAGAACAAAGGAGAAATACCCACAAGTGTGGCGGCTCACACCGGTAATTCCTGCCCTCAGGAAGCTTGAGGCAGGAGGATTGTTGCGAGTTTAAGGCCTGCCTGGGCTACATGGCTGAGTTTTAAGTTGGCTTGAAACTTTCTAAAGTCTATTTAAAAAAAAAAAAAATCCACTGAACCAACAATGCCCCAGTTCTTGAAGGTTACATCACAGGTATCAGAGACTTGGAAACCATGCTGTATTGTTACCACGTGTTTCGGCCAGAGAAAAGCAAAGTTTGCTGCTCTCATTCATAGCAGCTGAGTCTGCCTAGGTGGCCATAAGCTTGCTCGGGCTGCCCCGGCCTGGGTCATGACGAAAGAAAAACACGAGTTTCGCAGGTTTCTGTCACTCAGCACCGTGTACTATCAGGCAATGGACCTAACAGCCTTCTACCTAAGAGGAGCATCTTGGTTAACAGAGCCTGTGCCCTATTTGTCAGGAGCACTGGCTGGATGAGGATACAGGGTCCGCTGAGGAAGAGGACAGAAAACACTACAAGGAAACACATGAAGAGCCGTTACATCCTCCTGAGATTTATGAATGATCCTAAAATGTCAAAGTGCTGAGTACAGCAGATTGACAACCACAGCAGTGGCAGAAAACAAAGCAATGAACAGCTGACCTTCACAGTCGTGGTTACCCTTCAGACGACTGACACACTGCTTCCCATCCTTAAACAAGCTTGTACATTTTACCTCACACGATGACAGAATGAATCCCTGAGCCTGCAAAACTCACAGACCCCAGCCTGGTGGGAGATGGCATAGAGGGGAACGCCCCTTAGGGAAATTATCATCATGAAGGTAGGACAGCCCTGAAGCTGTGAGTGCGCATGTGTAAACACAACCCCAGGCCTCCCTTGCAGCAAACGGCCTTCTTCACACAACAGGCCTACCAGCTTTTATCTAAGATTATGGAGATGGCCCTGACCCCATGAACATTAAGAAATTTCTGTGGTTCATGAGCTCCACAGACTACAACAGTGTTAGAAACTGAGACACCCCAGAAACTATGTATTCAGGGCAGAGCCTCTGAACAGAACTTGACTTCTAAAGCAAAGTTCTATTTTGTTTGGAAATTTTTTTTCTGCCTCCTGACTGCTAGGATTAAATGCGTGCACACTAAGCCCAGCCAGAACTGCTGATTTTGTTCTCTGTTCTTCAAGACAGGGTTTCTCTGAAACAATTCGGCTATCCTGGAACTCACTCTATAGAACTTCATCAAACTCACAGAGATCCGCCTGCCTCTGCTCCCAAGTGCTGGGATTAAAGGCCTGCACCACCACCGCCCGGCTAGAACTGCTGTTTCTTTAAAGACCAAAAATGGGACATACCTTCAGTCCCGCAGGGACAGATGAATTTATGTGAGCTTGAGAACAGCATGGCCTACAGAGTCTACACAGTGAGTTCCAGGCCAGCCAGGGCTACACAGTGAGACACCCTGTCTCCCAAAAAAAAAAAAAAAAAAAAGTCAAGAGGTGGGGGGTGGGGGTGGAGGATAAATCATTACAGTATTAGCAGTATCAGATATTTGGTATTTCTCACTCTCCTATGAGCACTGGACAAATGAGTAATGCTAAAATTGTAGTCATAAACATTTCATTTTGGCTGACAAGCCTGTGTAAATAACCCTGCACTTAGAGAAGGGAATTGATGGAAATATGAAGATCCCTGAGCTCAATGGTCAGCAAATCTAGCCAATCTGTGAGCTCCAGGTTCAGTGAGAGACACGGTCTGGAAAGATAGGGAAGGGGACTGGGAGATGACACACAGGTTAAGGGTGAGATGCCGCTCCTGGAGAGAATCCAAGTTTAGCACCCTCCTCCTCAGTCAGCTCACAGCCACCTGTAGCTTCAGCTCCAGTGGCACTCAATACCTCGGACCTCCATGAGCACTGCACCCTCGAACACATACATACAATTAAAAATAAAAGAAAGGGCCAGGCTTGGTGGTACACACCTTTATTCCAGCACTGAGGAGACAGAGGCAGAAGATCTCTATGAGTTCAATGACAGCCTGGTCTACATAGCAAGTTCCAGCTACTACATATGAATAATTATTAAAATAATTAAAATTTTTAAAAATAATAAAAGAAAAATAGGAAAGTGACTAAGACATGCACGCACGCACATAACACACGCATGTGCACACACACACTCAAATAAACACACACACATGAATCAATATTTATCTTTAAAAAAATAAATAAGCCGGGTGGTGGTGGTGCACGCCTTTAATCCCAGCACTCGGGAGGCAGAGGCAGACGGATCTCTGTGAGTTCGAGACCAGCCTGGTCTACAAGAGCTACTTCCAGGACTGGCTCCAAAGCTGCAGAGAAACCCTGTCTCGAAAAACTAAAAAAATAAATAAATAAGTTTGGTGTGAGGTGCAGTGTCATGCACCTGAGGTCCCTACCTACTCAGGAAGCTGAAGCAAGAGCAATGCTTAAATCCAGAAGCCTGAGACCAAACAACATAAAACAATACAATCTAGTTATAAATAAACAAACAAGCAAATAAAAACACAACAATATAACCTAGCCATAAATAAATAAATAGCCAACTTCACAAAACAGTGGCAATCAATACCATGAAATGGAATTAATTACATCAATCAATGCAGCTGAAACTAAGTCAGACATGGTAGCACACTCCTTTAATCCCATCCATTAGGAAGCAGAGGCAGGCAGATCTCTGCAAGCTCAAACCCAGCCAGGACTATACAAAGAAACCTTGTCTCAGAAAAGGAGAAAGAAAATGTTTACCTGATGGGTGCAGAGGGAGAATCCTCACTCAGGGGCTCACTCTCTTGCCCAGCTTCACAGATACAGCTAAACACAGGCACGGTCTTCTGGGGACTAAAATTACAAATTAAAGCAATACAGTTTGCTAGTTTCACATGGAAAGTAGCTCTGGAGGTCACCCTCTTTAGACAGAGAGTTCCTCTACATCCCAACCTCCAATCCATTATTACCCCCAAAAGCCAACTCTTGATATGCTCAAGTTAACACAGTAAGAAATTTTTAAGTGTAGGGACTAACTCTTTAGTCTCTTCAGTTTGCTCCTCTAGAGGACCCCAGTGGAAGCGCACACTATCTCTAACTCCAGTTCCAGGGGCTCTGACGCCCTCTGCTGGCCTCCAGGGAGGCCAGGTGCACATGTGGTACACAGACAAAACACCAATACACATAAAAAAAAAACTTCAGCGAGGTCACAGCAGGAAAAGTAGAAAGAGACTTATTAAATACTAAAAGGATGTAAAGAGAAAAACCCAAATGTAGAAATCAACAGGACAATCTGGTTCCTTTAGGAGAGAATTTGGAAAAGGAACAAAAAAGAGGAACAGATGCTGTGATTTCAGAAACAAACAAAGCTAAATGTATCAAGTGTGATTCATAGACTGGGGATCCTCATTCTAACTAGAAAATATTACAAAGCAAGGAAATAAAAACACCAAATACTTTATGGCACTAAGGAATCACTATCTGGTTTCAAAAGTATGATAACAGTATGGTTAACTGTAAAATAAGAATCCTACTCTTTTAGAGTTAGCATCGAAATATTTATATAAAATGGTATGAAGCTGGAATCATCTTCAAAATTACTTGGTAGAAGGCGGTACTCCAAGATTTTATAACCAATGAAGACTGGTCACTTAGTATTGCTGTGCATATTACACTACTCTCTGCCCTGGTCTACCCTCTAGTCTTCCCACAGCAAAACAATTAAAAACTAAGTACTCTGAATGGGGATGTAACAATCATTTACAAAACAAACCTTATTTTAACAACTTTTTTAAACATCTGTTTTAATTTAATTTTACCATTTTGTTTGCATGGGTGTTTTGCCTGAATGGATGTCTGTGCACCATGTGCATGCTTGGTAGTCAGAGAGGCCAGAAGAGGCATCTGATCTCTAGGACTAGAGTTACAGACATTTGTAAACTGCCATGAGGGCTGGGAATCGAACCCAAGTTTTCTCAAAGGGTATACAATGCTCTTGACCACCGAGCTAAAGAAAAGATTTATTTATTATGTATAAAATGTTCTATCTGCATGTATGCCTGCAGGCCAGAAGAGGGCACCACATCTCATTATAGATGGTTGTGAGCCACCAAGTCGTCGCTAGGAATTGAACTGAGGCCCTCTGGAAGAGAGCAGTTCTTAACCTCTGAGCCATCTCTCCAGCCCCCTTAAATGACTTCTTATGATGAACCCAAGGTGAAAAATTTTAACACGCTGATTTCTTCAGCACAGATACTTGCATAGAAAAAGTGCTTCACGGGAACACCAACAACTTCCTCTTTTCCATGACCCAACAACCTTTGCCATCATTCTCCCTTCCCATACCCCCCAAAATTTCAGAAACCCACTAAGGGTCAAATTTAGTCAGCAGGCACTTTACCTTTTTAAAAAAACTTAAAAATTCCCTTCAATTTTTTAAAGATTTGGTAATACTCAGCTTAAATTCTTTTTTCATTTATCATAGTATAGGATTAAATAAAAGCCCTCACAGTCAGACAAGCGCTACAACTGGTTCTAGCCCAGAAAGCTCACTCAAAAATGACAACCACTGGAAGACAGAACCCACACATCCAGCTGTCTTCATCAGCCCTCAGCATCCTGGCATCCAGGCGGCTTACTCACAGAGCCTGCCTGTGCTGACTTGAGATTTTCACCTGTTATGTCACCAACTGCTCACTAGGACTTTCATGCTGGGATGACTCATGCCAGAAGCAAATCAAACAATCCTATTCTCACAGCCACCAGATGGCAAAGCTTCACACCAATACCTATGTATCCCAGCATATGCCACTGAGAGCATTGCAGCACTCATGACAAAGCAAAATCAGCTCAACAAGCCGGGCGGTGGTGGCAGACACCTTTATTCCCAGCACTCAGGAGGCAGAGGCAGGCGGATTTTTGTGAGTTCGAGACCAGCTTGGTCTACAAGAGCTAGAGTTCCAGGACAGGCTCCAAAGCCACAGAGAAACCCTGTTTCGAAAAACCAAAAAAGAAAAAAAAGAAAAAAAAGAAAAAAATCAGCTCAACATAGTAGTTAATTTAGCAATAAAATGTCCTGAGGCTATAGCCAAATACAGAACACAGAAGAACAATGCATCTAGAGCCATCTCTTTGGGTCCTCTGTCTTCTCACTTCTGTTATCCACAGAAAAAGAAAAAGGGCACTCACGTGAACGGTGGGAAAACTACCGGATAGTTTTAAGAATAGCAAAAGTTTTGTTAGACTTAAAATGATTAACAAAACCTACAATTCAACGCATTGTTGACTCCTTGGCTCTAGGTTTTGAGTGTTTTCATGTGTTGCTAAATCATCTTCCTCTCTTTAAGCAGGACCTTTGTATTTAAACTCCTAAATAACGAGCTCTGGTTACCTGGCAACAGGCTCAGCAACAGCAGTAGATCCATTTTTTCTCTCAGCAGTAGCAGGCTCTGGACAAAAACAAAAGCAAGGAGAGAAAGGAAAGAGAAGCAGAATTCAGTTAGTGCCGAAACTAAAGCCTCTGTCACTACATCAGCAACAAAGAGAAACAGAAACAAAGGGAGCTTGCTATCAGCAGAGAGGACCTGCTTTCTCATCGCCACCATTTCATTTTCCTTCAGACTTCCCATAGAAAACACTTCTGTTTAGCCAGTACTGCAATCTATAACAACTCACCTCCCCATACAAGAAATTTAAAATTCACATGAGAAGCCGGGCGGTGGTGGCGCACGCCTTTAATCCCAGCACTCGGGAGGCAGAGGCAGGTGGATCTCTGTGAGTTCAAGACCAACCTGGTCTACAAGAGCTAGTTCCAGGACAGGCTCCAAAGCCACAGAGAAACCCTGTCTCGAAA
>JAQHUG010000051.1:6710957-6735154 GCA_028555095.1 Dicrostonyx torquatus | reverse complement strand
GGTCCTGACTTCCTTGCTCATCTTCTCCCTCCTTCTGCTCTTCCACTGGACCTTGGTAGCTCAGTCCCTTGTTCTGATGTGAATGTGGGTCCCGAAAAGCTTTAAGAGCACTGGCTGCTCTTGCAGAATTGGGTTCAGTTCCCAGTACCCACATGGTAGCTCACAACCGCCTATAACTCTAGCCTCAGGGACTCTCTTGTCCTCTTCTGACCTTCACAGGCTCCAGGCAAAAACGTAGCATGGTGCACATGCATACATGCAAGCAAAATACTCACGTACATATATTAAGTTAAAAAATGTTTTTCAGGACAGGACAAAAGAGCCAGCAGAGGACACAGTATTCTCTTAGGGGTTATCACTGTCAAAGGAATGAAATATGCTCGCTTCATTTGCAACTTATTCCAGTCCCAGAAAAAAAAAAAACTTTTAAATTTTTTCAAACATTTGCAAACACTTGTTCAATAGTCTGTCAAGTTCAATAGTCAGAGCCTTCTTCAGGAAAAGAAAGGCAGTTAGAGCCAGGCTCCTGAGCCTGGGCAGCCGAGGAGTAAAATGCTTTGTCATTCTGAATCAGTTTCTTCAGCTGTAACAGAAAAAGCAAGACCAACTTGACAAGCTGCTGCGAGGATGAAATGTCACTGACTCTGACCAGGGCCTGGCACCACCTTCCTGGTAGGCACAAACGAAAAGGGAAGTGCTACTCACTGACCAGCTGATCAACCTTACTTTTAGCTCCATCTAGGTCCTCCCAGTTACAATTTCAGGGCTAACATGTTTCCACCCCCCTCCCCCCCCACCTTCTCAGCTCAATCTTCCTGTTCTAGTATCCCGAATGCCACCATTAGCATCTCTCTTGATTAAGCCCTATTTAATCTCAGCGACAACAATGAGGGTGAAATCACTTAATACTTTAATTCCCATTGACAGTCTAAGTTCAAACTCATAAGCCCTGTGTTCTGTCTGGTCTGGAGATAGTCTGGTCTATGAGTAAGTTTATTAAAGATACAGCAAGCAAAATAAAAACAGTGAAAAGAGGCAGACAGAAAAACATCATCCAATCAGGTGCTGAAAGCATCCAGCAGAAATTAACCGGGACAGTCCTGCTGAGGCAGCTAGCTAGGGTCCCCACTGAGAGCTCTCTGGGCAGAGCACAGCACCCTCTCCATAAAGAGCCTGCCTCTTCTCTTCCCCATTGGGGTGAACAATGGCACAAGCGCCTTCCAGCTCTTCCTAGGCTACAATGTTTGTAACACCCTTAGCTGCTTGCTGTTTTCCTCCCTGCCCTCCCCACCCCCATTACAGACTTAGGGTGCCCCGGGACTGGGGTTTGGAAGACACATGACGTAAGCATGCTTGGATCTGCACTGGGGGGAGGGGTGGCTCCACTTCCAGAACCAGCTTCCCAGTGAGCTCAAACAGCATGTGACGATTTACTAGTACAATGCACATTACACCCTGAGTAATAAAACAGAATTACAGTTTTAGAACCAGAATGCCAGCATCTAGTTCCAGACTACCGTATTCGTGCGACTGTGAAACTGATGGTGCTCAATGCTAGTGTTTCCTCACCTGCAAAGTAAGATTGCACAGATGTGCTTGTATATATGAGCTCAGAATCACTAGATAAAATTGGTCTCACAAAGGCCCCCTAACACAGCCCAAACCTACCAGGTCTTTAAACTGCCCTTCCCAACTCCTTCAGGACCTTCATCTCCTTTATCCCATCCCTCCCTTTATCTTTAACCCATCCCTCACTTTTTGCTGTTGTTGCTGCTGCTGTTTTTCAAGACAGGGTTTCTCTGTGTAGCCCTTGGCTGTCCTGTTTCTTACTCTGTAGATCAAGCTGGCCTCAAACTCAAAGATCTGCCTGCCTCTGCCTGAGTGCTGGGATTAAAGGAGTGTACCGCTACTACCTAGCTTCTATCCCTCACTTTTAAAAAGCAATTTAACTATATTTTTATGTCTTCATGTCACAGTATGTGTGTGGCGGTCAGAGGACAACTCTGGAGTCATCTCTTCCACATGGGTTCCAGGGATGGAACTCAGGTTGTCAGTTGGTGACAGGTGCATTTATCTGCAACCACCTCACTGGACCTCCCTGTTTTACAGGCTCCATATCAGTCTATAACTTCCCCAGGTCCGTCCAGCCTAAAACAACAAATCTTTCATCAGCCCTTCGTTTTCTCTCTGGCTTGTCATAATTTCTTCTCCTTTCTCATACACTTTCCAACAATGGAGTGTCTGATGTCTCCACTTGGCCCCATTCCCCAACAGTTACCTCCAGTACAGCTCCCACTCCACCCACTACATGGAAATGGATCTTACTACATGGATACAAATTTGCACAATTCCATTGATCTGCTTTGTTTTTCTCTGAGGATAATTTGTTAACTGTTAGCAGCCCACAGACCAAACGTTAAGTCAGCACTACACTTTAGGAAGCGGGCAATGGTCAGGCCATTGGGGGGGGGGACACACGTGTTTACTCATCTGTGTTGTGGTCGTCTCCTTTCCCTATGCCACGTGACTTGTTTCTGCACAGGTGGAGCTCTAGCCTATGCTCACTAATCTCATCCTTGTGCTGCTTCAAGGCTGCCAGTTGTCTTCACTCTTTCTCTGGTCCAATGTTTGCATGACTCCCACTCCCGGCACCAACCCACAGCCCTCAAACCAACATTTTCTGACATATCCTATTGGATCCCAGCTCCTGTTATCCAACACAGTTATTTTCTTGTAACTTTTCTCCTCACAGGCTTCCACAGCTTAATCCTACTTTCGAAGCTCCCTGTTTCTTTACAGACTCTTTTATAAGAATTCTATTGGGGGTGGAGAGTGAAAAGTCTCAGTAGTTAAGAGCACTTGTTCTTTCAGAGAACCCAAATTTGACTCCCAGCACCCAATGGCAGCTCACAACCATCTCTAATACAAAATCCAGGGGATCCAATGCCATCATTTTACTCTAATCACACTGAACAACTTGTATGTCATTTGGAAAAGTGTCAACATTAATGTAAATCCATGAGTCTACACTTCTTACCTTCAACTTTTATTTAAATCACTTATGTACATGGAGATGCAATGTGTACAGCTGTGAGCTCAGGTGGAGCAGAGGCCAGAGGTATCAGACCCCTATAGATCTGGAATTACAGGTGTTTCTGAGACCATGAGGTGTAATACCTTAGGGATCTGGAATTATAGGTGTTTCTGAGACCCTGAGATGTCAGACCTCTAGGGATCTGGAATTACAGGTGTTTCTGAGACCCTGAGGTGGGTGTTGGGAGCAGAACTTGGGCCCTCTGGCAAAGCAATACATGCTCTTAACAACTGAGCCCTTTCTGAAGCCCTACACTCTTCCTGAATGTGAAAAACAATTACTTGGGGGATGGAGGGATGGCTCAGCGGTTAAGAGCACTGACTGCTCTTCCAGAGGTCCTGAGCTCAATTCCCAGCAACCACATGGTGACTCACAGCCATCTGTAATGAGATGTAGTGCCCTCTTCTGGCCAGCAAGCATACAGAACACTGTATATATAATAAATAAATAAATCTTTTTAAAAAATTTAAAAAAGAAAAGAAAAACAATTATTCAATATGAGAAGGTACAAGCAACAACCACTATAAAATAACAGAATACCTCATCGTCAGCAACATGACCGGGACTTGACAAAAGCAAAAATTCAAAAATGAAATCTGAGAACAAGCCTTTACAAAGACATTTACAAAGACAGACGTATCCATCATTAGAAACAGAAGATAATTAGTACTTCCTAGATAAGTCAGAGAAACTAATTACCCAATAATACCACACAATAAAACTTACTTTCCAGGCTAAACTGCAAAGATTCTTCGCTGGCCTCTGTCTCGGGACTAACCAGTTTCATTTTCAGGTACAGTTTTCTGTCCATTTCTGGGGCAGACTCAGAATCTCCTTTTTCACTCCCAAGCAGTGGATCATTGATCTCCATCATGCTTTCAGACATGACATCACTGGTTGCTATGGTGCTTTCTGGATAGTTGCAAATCCCTGAAAGAAGGAGGGCAGGGAGGAAGAAAGAAAGAACACTAAAATATAAACATGAGAAACAGTCATTCGAAATGATCAATTTGCCTGTTTGGCTCCACCACTCTGCAGGATTAGAGGGTCCCTAGGATAGATCCTGTTACATTATCAACAACTACCAACTAGTATTGACACCTGGTCTTAAGAGGAGCAACAGGATTCAGTTCCACTTCTGCATCTGGACAAAGGATGCTGCATGAGCCCTCAGCCAACCCACATCTGCCAGCATCAGGCATAGGTAGCAGGAGACTCCAGGCGGCATGACTGTTACCTCCCAGCACTGACTGGAGAAAACAAATAGGTTAATGTAGACATCTGCCTGCTGCTCCAAGGATAGAGGATCTAAGTTTTCTTGCCCTGTCAAGCAGCAGACTGATCAGCCAGTGCACTGAGCACTTCTCCACACTTCTGTCTCTTCTTTGCAAAACAGTTCCATACCCCAGCTAGTCCTGCAGTTCTGCCAGCGATATGACAAAGCTCTACACTCTTCCCTCCTTCCCTTGACCCTCTCTCTGTCCTCTCATCTGGCAGTAAAATCATACCCTGCTCCTCCAAACCAGACATCGGCCTTCACATTCAGGCCAACTTCTCAGATCTAAAAGTATCACTTGCATAAAGAACGGTATCTTAGAAAAGGCCTTTAAGTGGCTTTTATTTTAATGCCTTAAATATCTTTTTTACAAATCACTCACCAATAGGAGTACTGTGTCTGTTGCGATCCAATTTTAGGTGCCCAATATGAGGTGGGGTTGTGCCAGTCAAGGGTGGGATAATATCACCTTCTTTAGGCAAAGTGAAATGAAATGGGGTCTCTGAAATAAACAAAAATGAAAACACAATAATGGAGAAGAAAAAGAAAAAGCCACACTGAAGTATACATTACAGAAAAATGAGAAACTACCCCCCAAAAAATTTCAGTTGTTCTTTTCCCAACTTTTTATTCCTAACACCTTCAAACAAATTCCCTACTGCGAGAAAACAGTAGGCTCCACAGACACCAACAGCCCTGACGACAAGACACCAGAGGACAGGCAAAGAAAAAGAAGCTGGCTTGAGCAACACTGGGTCATCATCTACTTCTAAAACACTGTATCTAGACAACTTAGCAACACAGATCTGGATACTTTTGAATCTAGATGGTATAATTTAGTAAAGGCAACCAAGGAGTTTCTTTCTTAGCTCTGCATTCTACAGGACTTCCAAAACAAAGTCTGATGTTACACTCTGTAACACGAATTCTAATTGGTCTTAATAAAACCCAGAGTCAGATAATAGGGGGTGAAAGTTGAGAGATCAGAGAAGCAAAGGAGCCAGTCACTAGAGAGTTTTTACCTCTACCAATGCTCAGACCAAAGGGGCAATCCTGTCTCTACTGATTCTCAGACTGCATCTGCCTCCACCAAACCTCAGGCTGCAGACTCTTGCCTCCTCCTGCCTTATATTCCTCTCTCTGCCCAGCCATATCACTACTGTCCCCACCTCCTTAGGGCTAGAACCATAGGTGTTTGGCTTCCAAGTACTAAGATTAAAGGTGTGTGCCACCACTGCCTGGCTTCTATGGCTAACTAGTGGCCATAAGAGTTCTGCTCTCTGATCTTCAGGCAAGCTTTAAGAGTTAGATTACAAACAAAATGTCACTACAACAGTCTGCTCTGAAAGGTGACAAAGGATCTCATGGAACAAAAAGACCTCAGATTGGCCATTGGTTCCATCAATCAAATCTAAGGCTTTCCTTCAACTGTTCTGAACAGCACTCATTCTAGATGCTAAAAATAGAGACAATATCCAAAACTCAATTCCTACATCAGGGTAAATCCCATGAGAAGCATGCCCGTGCATATTTAGTTGGTTGCTACTAAGTTATTACAAACATTAAAAACTTCTGAAGACAAAAAAGCACTTTTCGGCCAGGTGTGGCAGCACACACCTTCACTCCAGCACTCAAAGGCAGAGGCAGGCAGACACGAACATTCACTTAACGGAAAGTGGCTTATTGTGGAAACTGTGTCTTGGTGTAAGATTCCTTTGCACAATACTTGGTACAACTTACTAAAAATAATTTAAGCCCATCTCATTTCATCATATAACTGAGACTTGAAATGTTTTCAGGCCCTAGGGCAGCACTGCCACTAGCTTCATCCAGTCTTCAAGGCCTTGGTCCAGATAGCACAGCCTACCAATCAATCATTTTTTCTACCTAGATTAGCCCTCTTTCCCCAACTCCAGTTCTTTCTACAGTGCAACCAGAGATAAGCTGGATATCATGGCTCTCAACAAACTGGCTTCTGGTCAAAATCCTTTGAGGCTTTCAATACAAGGAAAATCCCTAACTCTCTGGGCTAGAAGAGAGGCAGTTCAAGCAGTTAAGAGCACCTTGCAGAGGAACCAACATGGTAGCTAGCGCACAACCATCCATGGCTCCAGCTGCAGGGATCTGATGCCCTCTGTGACTGCTGTATCAAGCATGCACATGTTGTACATGCATACACATAGGCCAAACACTCAGACACATGAAATCAGTCAAAAAGTATTTTTAAATCCTAACTCTTTAGTCAGCACGCAGTTAACTGGGAGCAGCCAAGTCTCCAGTCTTTCTTAATTATTCATGTTCAGTTCTTCAAATGCTTTTGCATTTCTCTGTACTTATCCAGCCATCTGAAAACTGTCGTTAATAGTCAGATTACCACCAAATTCTACAAAATAATTTGTCTATTTCATCCTTTTAGCTGGAATTTTCCACATTTCAATTCTTTCCTATTAAGCCCATTATTTAAACTATCAAATCTTTTCTTCCGTACCAGATATCATAGGCTCTCCTACTGTCTGCCAGCGCATCAACAAATGAAGATACAACAAAGGCAAAGGAAACCACACCAACTGTCAAGTCACCTGTGTAGAGAGTTTGGTGTCATTTCCATGAAATTCACAGGATTCATCACCTCAAAGCAATACTTAAAACTCTATATAGTGGGGGGAAGGGCTGAGATAGGGTCTCACCAAGTAGTCTAAACAACCGTTTCTATGTTATTGTTTGTTTTGCAATAAGGGGATCAAACCTAGGGACTTAAAAAATCAAGGCAAGCTTCCTACCAATGAGCTACACCTCCAGTTCACCCACAAGCTAAATGTTAAACATATGACAGCTTTTCTGTCTCTTCTGCATCAGAAGCTATCATCCTTCATGCTCTAATTTCTTTTTTTTTTTTAAAGATTTATTTATTTATTACATATACAGTGTTCTGAGGGCACCAGGTCTCATTACAGATGGTTGTGAGCCACCATGTGGTTGCTGGGTATTGAACTCAGGACCTCTGGAAGAGCAGTCAGTGCTCTTACCCTCTGAGCCATCTCTCCAGCCCTCATGCTCTAATTTCTAAATAAAACTTTTCCTTTCTTATTTTAAATATTTATTTTTAGCTCTTGTCCCCAGACACAGGTGTAGACTCTGAGGATGGTAGTGCCATTATTTCCTTAGAGCTGGGTACTGGGTACTCTTAGTCCCAGAGGCTTTTTCATTTGTGGTCTATGGCATAAACTAAATCAGGCCTATCCCTACCTAAAATTCCTAAGATTTTTTTTTTAGTATTTATTTTCATTTTGTGTATGGGTGTTATGCCTCATATATGTCTGTGCACCCATGTGTGGGGTCTGGTATCCACTGAAGCTAGAGTTAATAGGGATTTGTAGATATGGGGAAACCATATCTGGTCCTCTAGAAGAGCAGTAAGCATCCTCAACCACTGGGCCATCTCTCCAGCTCCAACTTTTAAGTTCTTAGCCTTTCATAAATAAAATTGCTATGGGATAATGCTCTTGTATACTGTAAAGATTTGTCACTCATATTAGTTTAATAAAACGCTGACTGGTAGTAGACAGGCAGGAAATATAGAAGGGGTGACCAGACGAGGAGAATTCTGGGAAGAGGAAAGACAAAGATGCAGTTACCAGCCAGATGCAGAGGAAGTAAGATGAGAATGCCTCACTGAGAAAAGGTACCAAGCCACATGGCTAAATATAAACAAGAATTATGGATTAATTTAAGTTATAAGAGCTAGTTAATGATAAACCTGAGCTAATAAGACAAACAGTTTATAATTAATATAAGCCTCTCTGTGTTTCTTTGGGACTGAATAGATGCAGGACTGGGTGAGATAGAAACTTCTGTCTACATACAATTTTCCTGGTTTTTGTTTTTTTTTTTTTAGTTTTTTCGAGACAGGGTTTCTCTGTGGCCTTTTGGAGCCTGTCCTGGAACTAGCTCTTGTAGACCAGGCTGGCCTCGAACTCACAAAGATCCGCCTGCCTCTGCCTCCTGAGTGCTGGGATTAAAGGCGTGCACCACCACGCCCATCGGAAAAAGGAAAGGGAGGGGGAGGATTTAAGAGAAAGGGGAAGAAGGGAAGTGGAAGGGGTGAAGGAGGAGGCAAGGGGGATGGAAACAAATAATTTTCCACCATCTTCAATAAACCAGACTAATATTAGTAAAATATATTTTAGTAAGGCAGTGTCTATGACAAAAAATAATTCATCATTCAGTATCTTAGAATATTCCAAAAGAATATTCTTGGCAGGCTAGAGAGATGGCTCAGCGGTTAAGAGCACTGGCTGCTCTTCCACAGGTCCTGAGTTCAATTCCTAGCAACCACATGGTGGCTCACAACCATCTATAGTAGGATCTGATGCCCTCTTCTGCCATAAAGGCATACATGTAGATAGAGTACTCATATTCATAAATCTAAAAAATCTAAAAAAAAAAGTTATTTCTGACAATGTGGCCCACAGCTGTAACCCCAGCACCTGAGACATGGAAATAGGAAATAAAAACTTTTAAGGCATGGCACTATAAACCTTGTCAAAAGCCCAAGACTAGGGAGAGCACAGGCCACAGCTGGAACACACTGTTATGTTAGATGTCAAGCTGTCAATCTGCCTTCTATATATTTATGCTCATACCTATAGGTGTACATTGCTCTCAACTGTGGTCAGAAAAGCTGCTTTTTGCAGTGGGTAACAGTTACTGCAGAGACTTCTGTCTAGTCCAAGTTTCAGGCAGACCTGACCACAAGTGCTCAGCTGGAATGATCTTCTCCATTAACCTCCCCATCCAAGGCTTTACAGAAGGACAGGGGAAAGAATGTAAGAGCTGGTGAATGAGGAGAGAGCTAGGAAATGCTGACTTCTGGACATGATGTGGCTGTTACACACATCAACTCTTGGCACCTACGGTTTACCTCTACTGAGCCTGTGCAAGATCAAGCCAGTCAAAACTCCAGCACGAAGGGGGAAGAGGCTACTAGCAGCTGATGGCTGCTGAGGGAGGGCATGCTGTTGCGGATACAGTCACTGGTAGGTCACACATGCCCCAGTGGATGGCCTCACAACCATGCACATACGGGTGACACTGACTGGACTGGGGAGGTGTTAATAATATACCAGTAAAAGAAAGACATGAAGTTGTAATGTAATGTAATCTAATGTAATGTAATATAATGGGGTCAGGGGCACCAGGTAGAGTTTGGAGGAAGGTAATGGTGGATGGATATAATCAAAATACATTGTACAAATCTATAAAAATTTCCAAATAATAAATTTAAAATATTGTTTTAAAATAAAATTGTTAAATATCGAGAAAAAAGAAAATGTGAAGCCAGTCGACTGTAAAACTAAAGCCTTGAATCAAAAAAGACAAAGACAGACAGAGATAAACAGATAGATAGAGACAGGATAAGATAGAAAAAGAAAGGACTCATTGTACCTGTGGAATCATAAAAATATGTTAGGGATGGAAGTATAGCTCACTGGTGGCACCTGCGTAGCTCACATGAGGTTAACCATGGGGTGGCAGGGAGCTTTAAGGGCAGGACCTAAGTAGAAAAAAATAAACTGATACAATTTCTAACTATACACATTACCTACTCCTGAATTATGGTGTTGATAAGTCTCAAATGTTCTCTGGTCATAAAAATAATTACAACTATGAAAGAAAACTACAATCACTAATCTCAAAATTTCCCAAGTATTATTCTCTCATGCTAACGCTAATTTCTGACAGTGTGCAAGCTCTCCTACCTTCACTTCCAAAGGGACACCTGGCCGGATAGCTCAAAATGAATCTGTCATCACTCACCGCTAGAACTTTCACAGAAACTTTGTGAGGTGCAGGCAGGGGCCTTTGCAAGCTGCTGGGACGCTCCCTCTGGCCCCAGCTGCTTGGCTTCGGCCACTCTGGCATCTATGGTCACTGAGCTCTCTTTCTCTTGAAGCTGGGGCTGGGGCATCTCCTGGTCGGGTCTGGGAGGCTGCGGAGAGTCTTCCTCGACAGCGTCCTTTGCTGTGGTCTCTGCTTTCACATCTCCATCACAATTGGCATTCTTTTCCTCCAGAGTGTTCACTCTATTCTCAGCACACGGTTCCACCTCTGGAGCCACATCCTCCCAGGACTGGGAATCTGAGCATTTGTCCACTCCCTCCAAAGGTTCACTGGGAACATCAGTTCTTGGTGAGGGCTCCTTCACATCAACGATAACAACACTGGAGTCTTCAGACGTGGCTTCCTCCCAGGTTTCTGGCTCCTTATGCTCTAACTCATCAAGCACTGGTGGCAGCTTCTGGGGGCAGTCAACACTAAACATACTGGCTTCAACTTCCATAGCTTCTGGGCATTCTTCTTTGGGGGGTTCCTTCTGAAGACACAATGCCTGGGACTGAGTTTCAGTCAGAGACAGGTGCAGCGGGATACTCTCCATCGTTTCTTCCTTGGGCTCCTCTCTGTGACTTCCACAGGGCGTCTCAGGGACTTCTTCTACCTCAGATCCCGAAAACCCCTCCTCTGGATGCTGTTCTTTAATTTCCACAGCTTCCTCCTGATCTAAGACACTAGAAAGGGCCTCAGACCGAGTAGCTGGAGACGGAATGGCCTGGCTCCCAGAATCACAAGTGAGATCAATGCAAACATCTTCAGTGGAGGTCTCTTCTCTGCCTTTCTGACCAGCAGCTAAAACATCAGTGTCACCTCTGTTCTCTGCGTCACCTGCTTCTGTTTGGCCATCCTGATTCAGTTCTAGCTGACCATCTTGCGCTGGATTCATCAGGATATTATCACCTTCAGCAGGAAGTTTAGAATTGATAACTGGAGACAGTGGTTCAGTATCGTCAATCTGTGTGTTCTCTCCATCTCCCTCGATCCTGGGAGAACCCAAGCTCTCCATCTTTGAGGACTGACTATACTCACTTGTAGAAAGTATCAGTTTGCAAGAGTCCCCTGTCAGAGAGAGCCCAAGGTCAGCAGTGAAATTCTTTGGTTCACTCTCTGAAGTCTTTGAACACTCAACAGTCAAAGATGAGCTGTGCAGATTGCTGTCTTTCTTCTCATTGCTTGACCGCTCTTCCAGGCTTGGTGAGGGAATGAAAATGTCCTAAGGAAGGATCAAAACGTCAAGCCATCAGTTGTCCATATTGTGTTTCTTTTATATCTAACCTTTAGATTCACCTACATTTCTAAATCAATTATTCAGAAAGTAAAGACCTCTAGCTAGGGCTGTAATTCCAGAACTTCAAACCCTACAACCTGTCTTTCAACTACATGAATCATTCTGTTCAGTGTCTTGTAAAATCTCTGGCAAAAATAAACATAATCTAAAACAAAAGCCTAAAAGTACTAGTTTATTAAGCACAAGAATATTCAAACTTAACTATCAAGCTGCCAAAGTCATGTCATTCACATGGAATGGACCCTGGTATGTTTACAGAAACATCTCCAATCTCATGAAGTAGGACCTGATAATCATTCTACTTCATGGGGCTGCTACGGAGAGTCATAAGGCAGGTGTTAGTGCAAAGACACAAGAGTGTTGTAATTAGACACAGAAAAACGTAACTAAAACTACAATGAAATGCCACCAGATGCCAAAAAATGGCTAAGTTCTAAAACCTCACAAACCAAGTACCAATGACTACGTGGAACAACTGTAAATCCTCGCGCATGGCTGGGAAGAAAGCAAAACAGCACAGACACAGTAGCGCAGCCCCTCCTAAGTCAAAAACATGCACTTACTTATGTTACATACGACTCCAAATTCCTCGTATGGGCTGTGAGGTCTGACTAGCTCAGTTGTCTAACATACACAAAGGCTGCCCATGCCTTTAATACTAGCACTCCCCAGGTAGAGGCAGGAGAATCTCTGTGAGTTTTGAGGTCTACATAGGAAGTTCCAGAACAGCCAGGACTACATAAAGAAGCCCTATCTCATTAAACAAAAACGCCACCAACAACAACAACAAAAGTAAAACCTAGACAAGGCCTAGGCATCATGGAACATGCAGTAATCCCAGAGCTCGAGAGGCAGAGGTGAGCACACTGCTGTAAATTCTAGGCCAGTTTATCTATACAGTGAGTCCCAGGCCATCTAGGGCTATAAAGTAGCTCCTATCTTAATATGCACAGGCACACAGTCTGAGGCAGCACCTTTAATCTCAGCGCAGGGAAGGAAAAGACAACTGGATCTCTATGAGTTCAAGGCCAGCCTACTCTACATAGTGAGATCCAGCCCAGCCAAGACCACATAGTAAGAATTTGTCCCAAAAAAAAAAAAAAAATAGTGCGTGTGTGTGTGTGTACACGCATGCATAGAGCACTCTTCTAACATAAACACTATCTGGAGCCAGAGGACAACTTTTGAGAATCAAGTCTCTCTTTCCACTGCTGTTCCTTTGTTCTGCTGATCAAACTCAGGCTCTTAGGCTTTTGGAGCAAATATCCACCAACCCCCAAGCATCCTGCTGCCCCAATGCTGTTTTTCTTTTTTCTTTCTTGAAGGGGTGGGAGTAGGGTGAGGATTAAAACAAGAACTCATTATGGCCAGGCTGACCTTGAATGCCTGCTCTTCCTGCCTTTACCACCCATGTGCTGTAATTATGGGTATGTGCCTTCATGCTTGCTTTAAATTAACCCATTTCTTTCCTTCTTTCTTCCTTCCTTCCTTCCTCCTTCCTTTCATTTTTCCAGACAGAGTTTCTCTGTGTAACAGCCCTAGCTGTCCTGGAACTCACTCTATAGACCAGGCGGGCCTCAAACTTACAGAAACCTGCCTGCCTCTGCCTCTCTAGTGCTGGAACTAAAGGCATGTGCCACCACCACCTGGTCTCTTTATTTTTAATTTGTTACTAGTGCTGCTGTTGTGGGCTGTGATGTGGTATGTGAGTGTCTGAACACATACATATGAGCACAGGTCCATATCACAACTCTCATGAGTCAACGCTGTCTTTCTACCTTTAAGAATGACAGAGGAATTTGACACATAATTTTAAAAAAGGAGGTAACATTTAAATTAGAATGGTAAATTCAACATTCATTTTAATTATTTCTGAAACCCAGCTAAGCAATGGTAAAAGCATATTTTTCCCTAACATGCACAATTATCAAGGAAAAGAGAGAACTACACACACACACACACACACACACACACACACACACACACACACACACGTATATTCTGAAAGAATGGCAATCCACTTGGTAGAAAAGTGAAAGGTAATTACAAAGCCAAATAAGAGAAAGGCAAAAGGTTACCAGGGTAATACAACACACCACGCCATGCCCCACCTGAAAAGGACTTACTTGGTCTTGGCAGTAGTATCAGATAATCCTATGGAGATAAACCTAAAGGGAGCTTCTAGAACAGGAGGACAGCTGCCTGGAAGTCTGTTTAAGAAGCAGTTCAACTCCCATATCCTCTTCCCTGCTCCCCCTCTACCCTGAGAAAATGAACACAATGCCCTGGACTGGAGGACAGGAAGCACAGGCATTAGAGTTCCATCCTGAAGACAGAGGGATTAAAGGAATCTGCAGACTAAGTGGAGCCTCTCCCTGGGTCGCATCACCTTCACCTCAAATCTTCCTCCCCTAAAGAACTGCTATACAATGACAACAGACCCTGTACCCAGCAGGCAGCGGGTTAGACTTTTCTGGGGAATGGGATCACCCCACAATGGTCAAGATTACTACACTGGAATATTCCTGACAGAGCATCCCAGCAGATTACACGCAGCGAGGACCAGAAGTCCAACTATATCACCTCAGGACTACTAATCCTGAGTTCTGGCTTTTCTCTTTTAAATAGCAGCAAATCAGGAAAAGCTCTTATTTAAAAGATAGCAAGGGTCAGAGATGAAGAGATGGCTCAGCAGTTAAGAGCACTGCCTAGCCAGGTGGTGGTGGCGCACGCCTTTAATCCCAGCACTCGGGAGGCAGAGGCAGGCGGATCTCTGTGAGTTCGAGACCAGCCTGGTCTACAAGAGCTAGTTCCAGTGCAGGCTCCAAAGCCACAGAGAAACCCTGTCTCAAAAAACCAAAAACAAAACAAAAAAAAAAACAAAACGAAAACGAAAACCAAAAAAAAAAAAAAAAAAGAGCACTGCCTAAAATCAGACAATGGTGGTGCACACCTTTAATCCCAGCACTGGCTGCTCCTTCAGAAGACCTGAGTTCAATTCCCAGCACCCACATGGCAGCTCACAACTGTCTATAACTCCAGTTACAGGGGAATTGACACCTTCATATAGACATACATACAGTCAAAACAACAACACACATACAATAAAAATAAATAAATCAATAAAAAAAAGACAGCAACAGTCAGCAAGATGGCTCAGTAGGCACAGTGGTCTGATAGGCAGCCCCCATATTCTCCATTTAAATGCTTAGTTCCCAAGGAGTGACAGTACTTGAAAAGAGTAGAAGAATTAGGAAGTGTGGCTTTGGAGGAAGTGTCATCAATAGGGGTAGAATCTGAGGTTTTATTCAGGTTTTAAAAGCCCAGGACTAGAGAGATGGCTCAGAGGTTGAGAACACTGGCTGCTTTTCCGGCTGTTCTTCCAGAGGACCTGGGATCAGTTCACAGCACCCACATGGCAGCTCACAACTGTCTGTAGCTACAATATCTGACACCCTTACACAGATATACACGCAGGTAAAACATCAATGCGCATAAGATAAAAAATTATTTTAAAAAAAAAGCCCATGCCAAGCCCAATATCTCTCTTCTCTCTGCCCCCTTTCTCTCTCAGATCAGGATTTGCACATCAGGATGCTGCTCTCAGCTACTGCTCCAGGGCCTGCCTGCATGCTCCCCATCATGGTGGTAAAAGACAACAAGCCCCCGATTAAACACACTCTATTATAATAGTAACCATGGTCATAACATCTCTTCACAGCAATAGAACAGTAACTAAGAAGGTAAAGGCACTTGCTTCTCAAGTCTGTTGACTGAGTTTGGTTCCTGGACTCACAAGAGAGAACCAATAAATTCAAGTTGTTCTCTGACCTCCACATATGTACTAGGCCATACACGTGAGCATGCATGCACACAAACACACACATAAGCAAACACATACACACAAATACATCAAATGAATTGAATGTAAAAAACATTAAAACAAGTTGGGGATGCCAGGTAGTGGTGGTGCACACCTTTAATTTCAGCACTTGGGAGACAGCCACAGGCGGTTCTCTGTAAATTTGAGGCCAGCCTGGACTACAGAGCTAGTTCCAGGACAGGCTCCAAAGCTACAGAGAAACCCTGTCTTGAAAAAAATCAAAAACAAACAAACAAAACAAAACAAAACAGAAAGAAACAAAAAAAAAACAAGTTAGGGACATAGTTCAGTCAGAAGAGTTCGTGTCTAGCATGCACGTAATACACAAAGTCCTGGGTTCCAACCCTATTACTAATAAAACTACTCAATAAGCTGGGTGTTAGTGGCAGATGCTTTTAATCCCAGCAGTCAGGAGGTAGAGACAGGTTAGAGTTTGAGGCCAGCCTGGACTACATAGTGAGTTTCAGGACAGTCAGTTACATAGTGAGACCCTGTCTCAAAACAATAAAAAAAAACCCACTCCACAAAACCGTGTGACACCACTGCCTGAAATCCCACCACGTAGGTGGTGGAGACAGGAAGATCCGAGTTCCATGTTGTCCTCAGTTACACAGTGAGTAGTTTGCGATACGTGACCCCTTCCTCAAAAACATATGATGCCACATGACTCCACCTCAAAAACATGTGATACCATGTGACCCCCACCTCAAAAAACATGTGATGCCACGTGACCCTCCACCTCAAAAACGTGATGCATTGCGACCCCTACCTCAAAAATGTGATGCCGTGTGACCCCGCCTCAAAAACATGTGATGTCACATGGCACCACCTAAAAAAACATGTGCTACCACGTGACCCTACCTCAAAAACATGAAAAAAGGAAACAGAATTGGTCTTTGGTATAACCTATTAGTAAACACATACATTTCACATATATTTCATTCAGGCCTATAGTCTGGTTACCCAACACTAAACAAGCATGGCATGGTGACACATGCTTTCAAAAGCTAGGAGATCAAGGCTAGGAGTAAAAAGCAGACTCTGTCTCAAAACGAAATAACCAAGAACTGACCCTCAAGGGCAGAGCACTCATTTGCACATCGTGCCCGAGGCCATGGGCTCAGCCCAGCACCACGTAAATAAACACATTATCAAATCCTACTTAGAACAGTGACTCTTCCGGAGAAGAAAAACTTTCAAAATAATTATTATCATTAAAGAGAAATACACACCTAAAACAAGACAAAAATTATTCAGAGGGAAAAAAGACTGCAAGAATTAAAACAAAAGCATAGAAATTAGTAACTCCAAAGATGTAAACAGATGAAACCCAGCAACTGCACCCACAGTTTACATAAGAGAAATAAAGCATATCCTGACACAAGTGTGTGCATCAACCTTCATAGCAGCATGATTCACAGAGATAAAAAGAGAGAGACTCCAATGTTTGTCAACTGAACTAAAAAGTAAATGTCTTACACACTCAACAGGATCAGTCACAATGAAATGGAATGAAGTTCTGCTCTATGCAGTAACATGGATGAACCCTGACATCACACTATCACAGTTAGCTTCAGTAGTCAATCTGATACAACCCAGAGACATCTAGGATGGGGCGTCCAGACACTGGGACAAGAGAGAATCCTGCAGGATTACAATTCAAAAAAAAAAAGTCACAGGGTCCAAAGAAAAATCAATTTGCCTTACACTACTCAATAAAAACACCAGAAACACAAAACCAGGAGTGTAATGCCTTAAAATTGTCAAGTATCACCAATCAATTATAACTCCATAGCCTACAAACTATGAAATAAAAAAAGAGTAGATAAAAAGCTCTAAGAAAATGTCCCCAACCAGCATGAGGAACTAGATCAGCAGTTCTCAACCTGTGGGTCACGGCCCCTTTAGGGGTCACACAACCCTTTCACATGGGCCCTATATCCGATACCCTGTAAATCATTTATTTACATTATGATTTATAACAATAACAAAACTACAAATTTTTTTGCTTTGTTTTGTTGTCCAAGACAGGATTTCTTTGTATAGCATTGGCTGTCCTGGGACTAACTCTGTAGACCAGGCTGGCCTCAGACTCAGAGATCTGTCTGCCTCTGCCTCTCGAGTGCTAGATTAAAGGCATGCACCACCACCCCAAGCACAAAATTACAATTACTAATTAGCAACAAAAATAATTTTATGGTTGGGGTTCAGCACAACATAATGTTGTACTACAGTGTCACAGCACTAGGAAGGAACTTAATCAAAGAAGCCAGAGCAGATAAACTGTAAAAATGGTGCTGGAAGTCACCCTCTGACCTCCACACACATATGCAATAACATGCATGCCACGTATACAGGCACACAAAATAACATACTTTTTGTTTTTCAAAACACAGTTTCTCTGTGTAGCTCTGGCTGTCCTGGAACTCACTCTGTAGACTAGACTGGTCTCAAACTCACAGAGATCCACCTGCCTCTGCTTCCTGAGTGATGGGATTAAAGGTGTGTGCCACAATTGGATGGCTCAGCCATTAAAGGGTAGATTTACAACCAAAAAATAGAATACTTTTTTTAAAGATTGGTCTAGATATGTTGCTCAGTGACAAAGCACTTGCCTGGCTGGAGTCTGAGTGTGGTGTTCTGAATAGGAAGGAATGGTCCCCACAGACTCTGTGTTTGAATGCTTGGCCCATAGGGAGTTACACTATTAGAAGGTGTGGCCTTGATGGAGTAGGTGTGGCCTCGTTAGCGGAAGTGTGTCACTGTGAAGGCAGGCTTTGAGGTCTCCCATATGTTCAAGTCATGCCCAGTGTCAGTCTCCCTCTGCCTGCAAATTAAGACGTAAAACATGGTTCCATCAGCACCATGTCTGCCTGCACACCTCCATGTCCCACCATAACAATGGACGGATCCTCTGAACTGTAAGCCAGCCCATTAAGTGCTTTCCATAGTCATGGTGTCTCTTCACAGCCATAGCAACCCTAAGAACTGTGCACCCTTAGGTTCAAATCCCTGAACCACAAAGTAAGGAGGAGGGAAGCTCTGAGTTTGAGGCCAGTCTGGTCTACAAAGCAAGTTCCAGAAAGCCAGGGCTATCACATAGAGAAACCCTGCCTTGAAGAAAAAAAAAAGTAAGGAGGGAAGCAAAAGTGTGAGAAGGAACCTCTGCCTACAACACTCACATGAGAGAACTCGGGCTGTGACGGGATGGGCAGCGAGCCCGGAGTGCAGACAGGCGTGCTCTGAGACACTGGGGTTGAGACTCGGGGTGACGCAGCGGGCTGAGATAGGAGTAGCGGCTTTTCTATCTCCAATGATTCATCATCCTGAAGCTTCTGTAAAGTCTCCCCTCCTTCTTCAGGCATCACTGACATATCCATGGGCTCATCTGATTCCACACAGGAAAAATGATTAAGAAATTATCACTCATCAATACCAACAGCAATTATGCTACAGAAACTTCCATTCCTAAAACAGTGTCAATTTTCAAAAACTGACATGACAGTGGGTTGTGTCCCACCAATCCTGCCCTGTGCAAATGCATGTGCACACATACGGAGCTCTCAGCGGACAACTTTCAGGAGCTTGGTCTCTTCCCCCACTATGGGCTCCAGGGACAACACTCAGACTGTCAGGCTTTCCAGTCAAGCATTTTTAATCACCTCACCAGGACACATCTATTTTTAAATATAGACTAAAATGGTGTTTCATATGAGGACACCCACCCCAGTGTAGCACGAATTCTAATTGATCTTAATAAATAAAATTTGGAATCAGAAGTGCTGAAAGATCAGGGAAACAGAGCAGTTCTTACTAGAACTAGAGAGTTCTTCTACCAATGCTCAGATTAAAGGGGAGATCCTGTCTCCACCAACCTTCAGACTGCTGCTGTCTCTACAAAACCTCAGACTGCATTTGAGCTCCTGTATCCTCACCCAGCCATATCACTCCTGTCTCCACCTCCCTAGTGTTAGGATTAAAGGCTATGATTCCAAATGCTGAGATCACTTCTGTGTAAGCTGTTTCTCTTGCAGACAAATTCACTCTTGTGAAGCACACAGTGGCTTTGAACTCACAGAGATCCATCTGCCTGTCTCCCGAATGCTGGGATTAAAGGTGTGTGCCACCACTGCCTGGTCTCTCTGGCTAACTAGTGGTTTAACTCTGCACACTGATCTTCAGGCAAGCTTTATTTGTTAGATTACAAACAAAGCATCACTACAACTGACCCATACGAAATAGAAATCACATTGTCTCCTCTAAACCTTCCCAGCATATTGTAGCTCATTCTTTTTTTTTTTGTTTTGTTTTGTTTTTTGGTTTTTGGTTTTTTTGTTTTTGTTTTTCGAGACAGGGTTTCTCTGTAGCTTTGGAGCCTATCCTGGAACTAGCTCTTGTAGACCAGGCTGGTCTCGAACTCACAGAGATCCGCCTGCCTCTGCCTCCCGAGTGCTGGGATTAAAGGCGTGCGCCACCACCGCCCGGCTATTGTAGCTCATTCTTACGTCTGTAGGAATAGTCAGATTAATTTTTCATGTGTTTGTATATGTGGTGTGCATGTATATGAATGTCTGCGTGTATGGGTACAAGCACGTGTGCACATGTTGGGGCGGGGGTGTTTGTGGAGGCCCAAGGTTGATGTCAAAATCTTACTTGACTTTGCCTAGTGTTGCTAACCAGCTTAGCCCCATGGATCCCATCTCTACCTAACCAGTAGGCCACCATGCTCTCCCAGCATTACCATGGGTTCTAAGGATCCCACCAACTCCAGCGAGCACTTTGACTGCTGACCCACCTCCCCAGCACTTAATGCCACCTAATTTAACTATCACATGGTCTGCCCCAGGCCCGGAAAGGCAATGAATTTGTTCATCACTCTGAGTCAGTAATCTAATGTATGAACTTATAGCTGCAGTACGTACTGCTAAATGCAGAGACTGACACCAGAACAAATTCAGAGTTACCAACACCAATCAACACTGATTTAGCTCAGAACCAAGACACTGATCCCAACACAAACTGCTCAGGAGAAACACACAGAGAGAACACAAAACACTGTTTCTGGGACTGAGAAGATGATTCAAACGTTAAAAGCACAGGTTACTGTTCTTCCAAAGGACCTAGGTTTGAGTCCCAGCACTCACATGGCAGCTCAAAGTCATCTGCAACTCCAATTCCAGGGAATCCAACACATTATCCTGACCTTAGAGGGTGCCAGGCATACAAGTGGTACACAAACATACATGCAGGCAAAACACCCATATACATATAGAATCTAAAAAACACAGTTTCTGCATAATATTCTACCCACCTTAAGGGTACCAAGCCCATCGTCAGAGCCAGCCCTGTTTAGTCCATCAGGCTTTTGACCCTGAACCAACAACTTGATCCCAACCACACCAGTCATAAACTACTTTCTCCACTTAGTTTGCCCCAGTTTACAATCATGTTACCTACTGCCTACAATCCAAATTCAGTGCCCACCCTGGCTGCTCATCCTCACATGTCAGTCTGATGAGATTTGAGGGACCAGTGCTACAAACTTTGATTTAGATGACAAAACAAACAAATCTAAAGAGCATTAGAAACTTCACAAACATGTATGCACATATTAAGCAAATGTGTTCAATACAGATGACACAATGTTACATGGAAAAAAAAACTAAATCAGATATATAATGATGCCAACAGCATAAAAATACTTTTTTGTATGTACAGAAAACCTTTGAAAAACACATCCAAATACTAATTATAATTAATCTGGACTGTGGGACCTCAGATGATTCTTTTATTTTCTTCACTTTAATATACTTTTCCAAATTTTCTACAGTGAGCACTGATTAAACATGGAGAAGATTTTCCTACAATCCTTTTTCATATGTTCACATTACAGATAGAAGAAATTAAGACGCTAACCTAATAATCTGAGTAGGGTTTTGTAGAAAGAAATCTCATCACCACCAATCACACAAACAGTCAGAATGCTGTTGGTCTGCCCGGGCTTCTACAACCGAGAAAACAGACAAGCACAGAAGGAAGGAACAGAGGCTAAGCCACCCATGGAGTACGTCTCAATACGCACAGGACCAGCAGCACAGGCAGCAGGCCATCACAGGAGAACATGTCAGGTAAAAACAAGTTTCAGAGGCAAGTCCCTGAGTTCAGACCCTCACTGCATCACTAGTTATGAAGTCTGACTCCATGTTCTCATGTATAACATGAGGATAAAAGCAACTGCTACTTAGGATTTTTGTGCAGATTCTTGGGGGGGGGAGGCAGAAATATCTGGAGTAAATATCTGGCATAAGCTAAGTGTTTAATAGTAATGTAAGCCTCTGCAGCCTTATCCGTGTGTGAATAAAAAGAGCACCAAGTACGGTGTTACAAAGGCAAAAGTCTAGCACTCAAGAGGGGAAGGAAAGGATCTCTACTTGAAGGGCAGACTGGGCCACATAGCAAGACCTCTAGCTCAAATGCAAAACAAAACAGAGGAAAAGAAGAAACAAAATTAATAGACATTTGGCCAGTAAGTGGGCTGGGGATCTAGCTCTGAGGACAGAGTGCTTGCCTACCATGCTCAAAGCCCAAGATCAGATACCCAGCGCCACCCAAATCACGGCATGGCGGCACGCATCGACAATTCCAACACTCAGAAGGTAAAAGCAGGGGATTCAAAGTGCAAGGGCATGCTCAGCTACAGAGGAAATTTGAGGAGAGCCTGAGATACATGAGACTATTCTCTGGAGGTGGGGAATACTAAGTCCTCAAAAGGGAAAGCAAGTTAAAACTGTTATCACCTCCTTCAAGTCACCCTTTGATTATTTTAATCAAAGCAAAAATAAAAAGCCCAAGAAACAACTGTTGGTTTTTCTTTCACTAGAAACAGGTTAGCATGTTACTGGAAGGTATTAGATAATTAATTAATAACCAATCCAGTATTTCCCCACACTTACTTACTTGGGTTCAATTTTAAAAACATAAAAATTCTTACCAGAGCATTTTTGTCAAAATCAAAGTAGTGGAAAAATTTTAGAAGGAGCTATCCTTAAAAAACAAAGAGCTAAGAGTGGTTTATCCTAGGTCATGTCCCGGGAAACCAGGGACAGAGTCTCAGGAACAGTGTGGCAAAGGACAAAGAAGCGTGCACTGGGGAGGCGGGACCCTGCCGCTCTCCTGGGCTGAGATGAACACACACATCACAACAGCTCACCTTTTCTCCCTCCTTGCTCTGTGGGACTGCTAGGAACGATAAAAGGGGTAGGTCGGAAAGCATCAGGGGAAGGAGCAACAAGATCTGAGGAATTCCTTTATATAAAGAGAGAATCACAGGTTATTTGACTGCGGCCAAGAATTTGACATTTGCTTTGACTTCTTAACAAAAATATCCAACTCACTTATTTAACAGCATATATACTTAATAGAATAGCATTTCTCCTGAACAGCAACCTAAGACTCAGTTCTCAAACACTAAATTCTTTCAAGAGTAAGGGCAAAATGAACAACTAGACACAAGGACATCATGATTAAGAAACAGGACAACCAAAAGCTGAAAACTAATTCACAGAACTGAGACATAAAAATTTCTACTTTGTTTTTATACAATATGAAGAGTGTGCACATTTTTATTTAAAACCAAAACAAGCACAAAAAACAAAAAGCAAACCTCTTTGCCCTAGGTACTGCTGACTGTAACAACCTACTCTCTCTTCTCTACTGCTAAGTGACAGAAATGCTAGATATCAGAGGCACGAATGATTGGCCCTGATGTATTACATTTCTGAATGACAAGGCATTTCATCGCCTAGTGAAACCTTCAGTGTCCACCATAAAGCCTCCAACAGGAGAACACATGTACATAGTTTAAGAGGTCACTAAGTTCTTGCCCCAAAACTCCTAAGGCCTGGATTCTAGCTTTTAGCTTTGAAAGGAATTCTGGTCTGAGAGGTACCCTGGCTCTCCAGTCCATTTCAGGTTTACTTACGTGGAAAGACTGTCCTGAACAAGGGGCCTCTGACCAGACAGCTGCAGGAGCTGCAGGGTGGTGGCGGGTGTGGAAACCGGAGAACACCCACCTTCCTCCCTTGAAGGAGTAGAACAACCATCAGAAGCTAGTGGGAGAGAAAAGTTAGAGTTGTGTCACTTCTCAGACTGACATCACTGAGTGCTACAAAAACACTGATACCCAGTTTGTTACCCTTCAGAGGACAGAAGTCCTTTCAGGTGGTAACCCAACTCAATGGGACATCACCAAAATGCAAATTGGGAGTCAACAGAAACCCCACCCCACACCGGTTCAGGTTTCTTTAATAAAGAATTGGTTGAAAGAGCTCCTGGCCTTTTCTACTATAATCTAAGCTTAGAGACAGTGATAGTTAGAAGCACACTTCTGCGCTGTGAAGTATGTATCAGACAGTCTATCACTGTCAGGAGAAAAACAATCCTGAAAACTGATACCAAGAATTGGGGCCTAGCCTGTCATGAACCTGGCTTGTGAATTCCAGGCCTTTGGAGGTGGTTTATACGAGAAATGTATAAGAATTTGCAGATGTAGAGCCCTGGAAGCTGTGCTTAGCAGGCCATTCTAGGTGAGAGTCTAAGACCAAAATGCAGAAAAAAAGTGAAGACAGGAGAAGCCTGGCTCTCAAAGTTAGGGGAACAAGGACTCTACTGGGAATGGAGTCACCAATGGTATAGGATAGAACTCAACTATGAGCCACTTGTGATATATTCCAGAACTCAACTATGAGCCACTTGTGATATATTC
>JAQHUG010000051.1:6687952-6703873 GCA_028555095.1 Dicrostonyx torquatus | reverse complement strand
CCTCTGTGGGCACCAAGCAAACATGCTGTACATATACATACCTGAAAGCCAAACACTCACACACATAAAATTAAAAAATAAACCTAAAATTACTTCTATTTTTCCTAAACTCAAAGAGGAAGCTGGTTAATCTCTGAATTCAGGACTATCCTGGCCTATACAGCAAGATGCAGACCAGTCAGAGTCACATGGTAAGACTCACACAAACCAAAATATCTTGAGAAAAAGACATCTTGAGAAAAAAAAAACAAAGAAACTTGTTCTAGAGGGAGAATCAAAGCTACATGTGAGTAAACACATTTCATACCAGTATTTGCATCCACATCAGACAGCTCGGTAGAACCCGAGTTGGTAGTAACCAACTGCATATGTTCTTGGCTGACATCATAGGGCACTGTATGTTCTTCAACATCCTGGCTCTGGGACAATTCCAGAACCCCAAAGCCCAACTGTGATGAAGCAGAATCTAGGAACAAAACTCCAAGAAGTTAGAAACCACCCCACAACATTATCAACATGCAAGCTGCCGTCTTATAGAGAGGACTGTGTTTAAAACATTTTTTTTTGTATGCGTCTGTGCACTACAGACAGACACACACACACACCCCACAGCTGAAGTGTGGAGGTCAGAAGGCAACATGCAGGAACCAATTCTCTCCTTCCACAATGTGGGTTCCAGAGACAGAACTCAGGCCATCAGACATGGCTGGCAAGCACCCTTACCTACTGAGCCATCTTGCCAGCTCCAAGGATGACCTTAACTGTCTCACGCCAAACAAAGACTTGCCACACATAAATTCACAAAACAATACAAATTAAGGGGCTGGGCATGGGCTCAATCCCAAATGCCACAAGAAAAGAAGGGGGAAAAAGTCAGGAATCAAATTATTAGGCTGGGTACAATAGCACACACTTATTATAGCAGCACTGGGAAAGCACAAGCAGGGGAAATCAGAAGTTCAGGGCCATCCTTAGCCAAACAGTGAATTTAAGGCCATCATGGACTATGTAAGACTGTGCATAAGAAGAAGTAAGTTTAAAATGAGGGGAAGAGACCAGCTAAACGGCCCAGTAGGTAGACTCCTGTTCAAGCCTAGCACGACAACCTGAGTTTGATTCACAGGGATCTACGTGCTGGAAGGAGAGAACCAACAAGCTGGTTCAGACCTCCACATGTGGTGCCATAGAATGTGCATTGCATGCCCCCCATCATTAAATAATAAATAAAATGTAAATTTTAAAGGGGGGTATATAATAAAGCAAAAACATGGGTACCATAAAGCTTTATAGGCATTTAAAATGACAGACTATGCCAATAATCTGTAAACACACCAAAACCACACCCAAAGGTACTTGAAAAATAAATGCAAAATGAGAAACAAAATGCAGAAAGGGAGCCTGTCAATGAGGAATAATTCATTTGTTTGTTTCTTTGTTTCGAGAGATCATGCTATAAAGTCACACCTGGCCTTGAACTTCTTCTAATCCTTCTGCCTCTGGTCCCCTGAGGCTAGAATTCTAGGTGAGCATCACCATGCCAGCTTACTGCTATGTTTGGGGTCTTTATTTTTTCCAAGGGGCATGAATTAAAGGCTAGTCACTGCATGTGGTGCCGTTATGAAGTGGTAGAACCTTTTATTTTTTTTGGGGGGGGGTGTCTTGATTTTGAAGCAGGGTCTCACTCTGTGTAGCCCAGGCTGGGTTCAAAGGCAAGGCAAGTCTTCTCAATTCCTAACTGCTAAGATCACAAGTGAACACCACACCAGGTACCTTGAAGAGGACCCTAGTGGGAGGAAATTAGGTTATTAGGGCTTGGGCAGCCCTGGATCCCCTTCTCTCTCCCTTGTCTCCCAAATACTGTGAAGTAAAACAGTTTCGCTCCATGTCCACCCAACTATGATATTCTGTCCTGCCACAGAAGTAATGGGTGACATTTCCAAAACTGTTTATTTTCTGGGGTATTCTATCATGGCTTTGGAAGGCTGCTTAACAGAGAAGACTCAGTCATCAAATTAAGTGAGACATCTTAAATTACTAGGTAAATTCCTTAGTGATTCTTAGCTTAATCATGAGAAATCTATTACACGGTAAAGTGAAATTTAGCTACCTGTGTGTTCACAGTAAAGGGGCATGAGAAGAATCTACTATTCTGAAAGGGCACAGGCTACCTTCAGCACCAAGGGAGCACGCAGCAGCATCAGGAGCGTTTGCTCCCACCTCTTCCTTCTCCTCTTCCAACTCTTCCTCCTTCTCCTTGGGAAGAGAAGCAGCTTCTTCCGTCACTCCCAGAACACTGCAGGGAAAGAACGTGATCATGTGATGTGCCCAGACAGAGAGGCTCTGCTCACAGCGCACTGGATTTTGCTATGACTACCCTCACATACCAATTATCTTTTATCCAGATTAGAAAGGTAAACAAACTCTGGCTTCAGTGCCTGTAGAAAGTACCTGAAAGGTTATGATTCAAAATCCTATGCCAACCTAAGTAACGCAACTAAACAGAAGAAAAGCATAAATATATGTAATTTTTTTCTTATGATCAGAGATTGAAAAAAATCTTTCATTGAAAAGAATTAACAACAAGAAAATGTGTGCTAAATTAAAAATTAAATTCACAAGTACTAAGAAGCCTCAGACCACACCAAAGAATCTCAATAAAATTAAGGTTAAGAAATCTATGAACCTCAGAAGAAATTAGGGCTGGAGAAGGGTGCGACATGACATTCTGGGCATGGTGGGGCACAGCTTCAGCCAGCACTCAGAAGCAGAGGCAGGCAGATCTCTGTGAGTTCAAAGCCAGCATGGTCTACACAGCATGTTCCAATAAAGCCAGGACAACATAGATATCCTGCCCACCCCGCCAAAAAAGTTTGAAATAAAAAAAAAAAATTACTGGGCAGTGGTGGTACACACATTTAATCCCAGCATTCAGGAGGCAGAGAGAGGTGGATTTCTGTGAGTTTGAGGCTAGCCTGGTCTACAGAGTAAGTTCCAAGACAGGCTCCAAAGCTACAGAGAAATCCTGTCTCGAAAAACCGAAAAAAAAAAAAACCAAAAAATTTTGAAACAATTAAATATAACATGTGAATCTGCATTGAATTGTAAATGCAAAAAATAAGTATAAAAAAACTTCTTTGACACAACTGAAAAAAAATACGAATCTAAATTATATTATTAGTATGGAATTATTTGTGTGTATGTTTATACAAGTGTTTTCCCTACATGTATGTACGTGTACCATGTGTATGAATGGTACCTGCAGACGTTGGAAGAAGGTTGTTATATCCCCTGGAACTGGAGTTATACATGTCTGTGAGCCATGTGGGTGCTGAAACCGAACTTGGGTTCTTTGCAAGACTAACAAGTGTTCTTAACCTGCTGAGCCACCTCTGCAGCCCTTGGAATTGTTATTTTTGTAGGTGTGTAACAGTACTGTGATCACCAATGATGCTATCCTTACATTTTGGGGATAGTGCTGAAATACTCAAAGGGCAACTATGAGCGTGCCATTCCCTCACAAAATATACTCATCCACAGGATGAACAAAAATGTACTAATTTCTCTCTTTTAACATAAGAATCTGGGCTAGGGAGGTGGTTCAGTGATTAACAGCAGACACTGTTCGTTTACTGAGGACCTAAGTTCCCCAACACCCATCTCAGGTAGCTCACAACTGACTGCCACTCCAGGTCCAGGGGACCCAATGCTCTCTGTTGACCTACACCAGCCCCAAATCCACTGCACAAACCACATAGATACATTCACTTAATTAAAAATAAAAATAAATTTTCAATAAAGAAAATGGAAAACTCTGGGCCAGTAAGATGGCTCTTGGGGTAATGGTGCTTGCCACCCAGTTTGATTACTTGGGTTCATTCTCTGAAATCACACAGCGGAAGCAGCAACCTGAATTCAAACCATGGGCTTCACATGGTGAGGAGAAAATCAACTTCTACAAGCTGCACTGACCTCCAAATACATGTCACAGCATGCACATGTGCATGTGTGTACACACACAAACAAAACAGAACGTTTTTGAAAAACTTAAAGAGAGAGATCATCAAAAACCACACCCCTGGCCCTGCCTGTCTGTCAACAGTTCCTCCTTATCTCCACCACTGACATTGAAGTGGAGGTGCACTCAATTAGCCCTTGGACCTCTTCTCCAGCTGTATTCAGCCTCTTACTCAGACTCAGTTTGAAATTTATTTTAAGAAAGTCTCAATCGGCATAGCCCAGGCTAGCCTAGAACTCAGAATGTAGTTCTCAGGCTAACTCTGAACTCACCACGATCCTACTGCCTCAGCCTCCCAGAGTGCTGGAGTCATGGGTGTGCGCTACCCCTGGCTCCCAGGTTTGAATACTGACTACCTATACGACTCTACGCTGTAGCTCTCCAGCCAGCACAAGAACCGCCTGTTCACCATCTCCACTCAGTCTCAAGCCATCTCCAGCTGAACTGTTTCTCCTCCATCTTCTCCATGGCTACTTCCTCCTTCCTGCCAGTGCTCTACATGGGCTCCATCTTCAAATCCTACTTTCCGATCTCAGAATCTCGCCGGGCTCCTCATCTACTTCTACCCTTATCTTTTCTGAGTTTTGTTTTTCGAGAGAGGATTTCTCTGTGAAGTTCTGGCTGTCCTGGAACTCACTCTGTAGATCAGGCTGGCCTCCAACTCACAGCCATCTGCCTGCCTCTGACTCCCAAGTGCCAGGATCAAAGGTGTGTGCCACCACCACACAGCTTACGCTGGGCTTTTAAAAATAAACCAGGCATGTTATCCTATTGAAAAATACTTAACAAATGTCATAAAAATTTTCAACTTGCTATGTGAAAAGTCTTATGGAGAGATGGCAAGACAAGCTACACAGTGAAAATCTTTACAGACCAAACCACGTCACTGCAAAGGACCACACCAAAATTTACAAAGCACTCTCAAGACACACTAGGGCTAGTACACAGCTCAGCAGTAGAGAACGTGATTTTCACCCACAGGCCCCAAATTCAATTCCTGGGACAGAAAACAAAGGGGAAAAAAAAGCAAGCAAGTGAAAAATAAAATAATTCAATTTAAAAATGGGCAAGAGACATAAACAGATATTACCCTGAAGAGGAGGGTTGATGACAAACAAGCACATAAGAGGTTCAACCTCATTTGCCATTAAGAAAATGAAAATTCAAACCACAATGAGATATTTCTATATTCTTATCAAATGACTCAAACACAGTGACGAGGGCTAGCTCAGTTGGGAAAGCGCTTGCCTAGAGAGCATGAGGCTGTGGATTCCATCCTTAGAACCACGTAAACAGTCAGGTGAAGCAGCATATATTTCCAGTAACAGGAGCAGTGGTAGGAGCATCAAAAATTCAAGGTCGCCGGGCAGTGGTGGCATGCGCCTTTAATCCCAGCACTCAGGAGGTAAAGGCAGGAAGATCTCTGTGAGTTCGAGGCCAGCCTGGTTACAAGAGCTAGTTCCAGGACAGGCTCCAAAGCTACAGAGAAACCCTATCTTGAGAAAAAAAAAAAAAAAAAAAAGTCATCCTCAGTTACACAGTGAGCTTGAGTCTTGAGGTTTGAGGGCTAGCCTGGGATACATGACACTTTCAAAAATATTTTTTTTAATTTGTATAAATAGTGAAGGAGCCGGCTGGTAGTATAAGCTGGTCACAGAGCACAGCTTAGCTTGACTGAGGTCTCAAGCTCAACCCTGAGCATTCCCAAAGACAGAAACTGTGACACACTAGCAACTGGGGAGAACAGAAGGTAGAAAACACCCACATTGCTGGTTAACAGAGACACTCCAGAACAGCCCGGCAGTTTCTTTAAAAAACTAAACACATAACTACCACACAGCCAAGAAATTAAGACTTGGACATTATTGAAGAAATGAAATTTTATATTCCCATAAATAATTTACATAAGGTGCCAGGCAGCAGTTGTACCTTAATGCCAGTACTCAGGAGGCAAAAACAGGCAGATCTGTGAGTTCAAGGCCTCCCCAGCCTACACAGCAAGTTCCAGGCCAGTCAGAGCTATATAGTAAGCACAAAAATTAAAAAAAAAAAAAATTTAAATTTAAAAAGAAAAAATTATAGGAGCCTTTGCCTGCTAGGCAATGCCCCTGGTCTTTGTGTAAATATACATATACATTTATATACACACACTGAGCCTGACAGCCCATGTTCAATACCCAGGACCCACATCGTGGAAGAAGAAAATCAAGCTGCATTCTGACCAGCACATGTACACCCAGATACATATGCACAAAGACATAAACAAAAAATTTCAATTTACACAAATATTTGTAACAGTTTTATTCACAATAGTTAAAAACTTAAAAAAGTATGCTTCAACCTATGAATAATGGCATATCTGACATTCTCTGAAAGCCTACTCAGACTGGAAGGAATAACGGATACATGGTAGGGTAACACTTTGACGGATCTCCCAGGAGTCATGCTGATAGAAAAAAGCCAACCCCATACACTTGCATATTTATATAATATTTTGAAGTCAATTTTACAAATAGAATATAGGTAAATGATTGCTAAAAGTTCAGGTACAGCAAAAGGAGGCATGACCACAGAAAGAGCAGCAGGCATCTGCACACCACTGTGCAGCCCCTTGACTGTAGTGGCAGGTACACGGACCCACACATATGATCACTGGAAACACAACACAACAGGAAACCTAAGTGAGTGCTGTGGGCCTTCACCAGTAGCCTGGCTGCAATATTACAGTTTTGTACTCAGTCTCTCCCTGTATTCTCTGCTTGTTGTTAATTTTGTTTGTTGAGACTAGTTTGTTTCTTTGACTATGTATCCTAAATTATTCTTGAACTTACCATGTAGTTCAAATTGGCCTCAAACTCCAAAATTGGCTGAGATTCCCCTGCCTCAGCCTCCCAAGTACTAAAATTACAGGCATGTACCACCATAATGAGCTCTGTATTATCTCTTACAATAGCATGTAAATGACAATTATCTCAGTTTAAGTATGCTTCATGGGGGTTTTAGATATAGATCAGTGGTAGACAGCAGCTTGCCTAGAATACACAAAGTTCTAAATAGAATAAGAAAATAAGTATGTAAGACTGGAGAGATGGCTCCATACTTAAGAGCATTGGCTGCTCTTCCAGAGGACTGGGGTCAGTTCCTAGCACCCATGTAACAGCTAACAACCATCTGTAACTCCAGTTCCAGGAAATCCAAGACCCTTTCCTGGCCTCATTACACTCACTACATGCATGTGGTACACAGACATATATACACATATATACATACATTACATGTAAAATAAAAATAAAACCTCCAAAAAATTTTTAAATAAATACATAAAAGTTAGTCTTTTTTGTTTTGGTTTGGTTCTTTGTTGTTGCTGTTTTTTAAGACAGAATTTCACTGTATAGCCCTGACTGTCCTAGAACTAGCTCTGTAGACCAGGATGGCCTCAAACTCAGAGAGCCGCCTGTCTACCTCCTAAGTGCTGCAATTAAAGGCCTGAGCTACCACCACCTGTCATTAAGAATGAATCTCTAAGCCGGTGGTGGTGGCACACGCCTTTAATCCCAGCACTTGGGAGGCAGAGGCAGGCGGATCTTTGTGAGTTCGAGACCAGCCTGGTCTACAAGAGCTAGTTCCAGGACAGGCTCCAAAGCCACAGAGAAACCCTGTCTCAAAAAACCCAAAAAAAAAAAGAATCTCTAAAATGATAATATTTGGGGCCAGTAAGATGATTCAGTTGGTAAAGGCACTTGCCACTAAGCCTGTTGACCTGAGTTTGATTCCCAAAATCCACATGGGAGAAAAGAATTGATTCCCCCCAAAAGCTGCCCTCTGGCTGCCACAGTACATGTGTGTATCTGCTCCACTCACGCATAAAATATAGAAAAATAATTTTTAAGTATTTGATGGAAAAATTAAAATATATATTTTCTTTTCATATTATATTGTAGGACAGCCCCTATTTAGAAAGATCAGTTTATATCATCAGAACACTAGGGAAAACAAGAACAGCTTTTTTTGGAATTGTTTCTTTTAAAGATTTATTTCTTTATTTTACATGAGTGCTCTATCTGCCTGTTAAGACTTCATGCCAGAAGAGGGCATCAGATCCCACTACAGATGGTTGTGAACCACCATGTGGGTGCTAGGAACTGAACTCAGGTCCTCTGGAAGAGCAGCCAAATTTTAAAATAAGAAGATTAATTTTGTTTCAAAGATTCTACGCGGATGTATACTTGTTTATGGTGTGTGGGGGGGTGAGAGTTCATGTGGGGTGTGTGTGTGTGTGTGTGTGAATTAAAGAACTTCTATTCTTTTGGAGTCACCTCAAATTCTTCCCACCATTGTGGCCTCTGCACATGAAATTTACTCTCTGGAAAGAACTTCCTCTTACCTACAGCCTCACCTCAGCCCCTTAACTGTGACTAACACATTTGTATTTATTATATAGACTGCATTCCTCAAAGAGGTATTCCTTTACTTCTGCCTGGATTAATTGTATTTTGTTCTCTTTGTAACAATCATAACTGTAACTTAGGACTGAGAAAAAGACTAGGTCTCCCCCTATTAAGTTTCAAGCCCCATGAAAACATAGCCCCTTTAAAGTACATGCCACAGTGACTACACATTTAATGAACATGACCATAAAATCTGTATTTGCATAAAGAACAAGAGCAACGCAACCATTCAACAAGGAAAAGCAGCACGGACCATCCCAACACTACTGCTGTGTTTATGATGGGATTCGCCCACAGAATTCTAGTCCCTACCATGCATCCAAGGTTACAAGCCACAAAAGCACACCTGAGCCAGGCACGTATTCCTCAAAGACACTATAAACCAAAGCAAAGAAAAATAATAGAAGCCGGGCGGTGGTGGCGCACGCCTTTAATCCCAGCACTCGGGAGGCAGAGGCAGGCGGATCTCTGTGAGTTCGAGACCAGCCTGGTCTACAAGAGCTAGTTCCAGGACAGGCTCCAAAAGCTACAGAGAAACCCTGTCTCGAAAAACCAAAAAAGAAAAAAGAAAAAAAAAAAGAAAGAAAAATAACAGATGAATAGCAGAAGGTATGGAGGCTCATCCCTGTAGTCTCAGCAACTGAGAAGCTGAGACAGGAGGATCACTCTCAAATTAAAGTGATTAGAAGTCAAATTAAACTACATGGTGAGTTCCAGAACGGTTTTTGCTACAGAATGAGACTCTTGTCTCAAAAACTAAAGAAACAAACACAGTCATAGCTAAGTGAAAAAGCTGGATATAGGAACAAATACTGTGACAAAGAGCCCAGCCGAGGTGTCCCACTGTGACAGTGGACTAGGGCAAACTGCAGCCATTAATGACTAGCAATCCCAAAACCCAGAGATGCAAGTTTTATGAGAAATTACCTCCTTCTTTTTCATTAACTTTTTATTTTAGGAGGAGGGGTGAGGGACAGGATCCCACTATACAGCCCTGGCTGATCTAGCATTCTCCTGGTAGACCAGGCTCTTTAACACACATAGATTTACCTGTTCCTGCCCAGTGGCACTGGAGTTAAAGTTGTACAAGACCACACCAGGATCCCATTTTTAAATCAAATCCCTTCAAATATATTTTACCATTATGAGTCTAATAAAACTTCTGCACCAGTCAAGACAAGCCTACTAGTTGGCAGACTGTCTTAAAGCACCCATTTCCACTGGAGGGGAAACTTCAGTGCAAATACCATAGAAAACGCACCAGAAAAAGCTCCTTATTTTCAGAGACAGCAACAGCTGGAACCATTGCAAGCTAACATGCCTATCTCTCAGCTTCCCTCTCAGCTTAACCCTCAAGTTGCCTGAAGTTGTCTGTGTTCTTTGACCTTAGAAGAACTGGGACAGAGCCTGAGAAACACTGAATAGTAAGAAAGTGAAAAACTGGAACCACAAGGAACGGAGCTCCCCTTAACACAGTCAAGCAAGTCGTTTAACTCTCTGCCCATCAGTTTTCCCATGGAATGGAGACAATGTCTTTACTGAACAGTTGCTTAAGGAGACAATTAACTAAGATTATGTCAGAAATCAGTATCGGACCTAATGCAGAGGACACCATCATGATATATGTAAGACAATAGAAACTGAATACTCTTTAGGATATACATTACAACTTGAACATTGTATGTACACAAAGTATTACTTCACAAAAGAGATCCCAGATCTCAGTTCTAAGACAGTACTACCTATGTGATCCCCAAATCGCAATCCCTAATTCACAGAAACAAGATGAATCTCTTTATCTTTGGAAAGAGTCTGCAGGTACAGATAAGAGTTGACTGGATAATTTGACACAGTAGTATACCTGCTTGTCCTGTTTGGCTGAGGCAACTGTTCTATGACCTGACTGATGGAACCACATGTGCCCAAGTGAGAAGAAGCCACAGGGTCTGAAAAAAAAAAAAAAAAGAAAGTAATTGGATAGTGTAGCATGGTTAATAAAAACCCAGAGACAAAAACTGGAGTTCAACCTGAAAGTCAGAAAAGCAAAACAGCCAGCCACTGGCTCCTCTACCTCAGTCCGAAAAGGCGATCCTGCCTCCAGGAATCTCAGAATGAGACTGTGTGTGAGCTGTCCCCTCCCATCTAATACTCCTCTCTAGGGCTGGGATTAAAGGCATGTACCGCTACCGCCTGGTTTTTATGGCAAGCTAGTATGGCTATTGGGATAAAAGGTGTGTGTCACCACTGCCTGGTCTGTAAGGCTGATCAGTGTGGCTGTTTAACACTTTGAACTTCAGGCAAGCTTTATTTATTAAAATACAAATGAAATATCACTACAGAATATAGTACACAAAAGACATCTGCCACCGAACTTTAAATCAGGAATTTAGGCAACACCAATCTAATCTGGCACATTGAGACATTATGAGCTGCTGAAGGCTTACGGTACCTTAGGTAACACACGAGGCTCCCTGACACACATCATGCCAACTGTATGTTTAAATCATTCTGCGCCAACCTTAAACACTGCAGAAGAGATTCGAGCTTCAACTGCTCACCTGAAGCTGTGTTTTCTTTCAGATGTTCATTGAATGAGCTATTACTGTCTCCTTGCTCTTCGGCACCTGGTTGTTCTGCATTCGACACAATATCCTAGGAAATACACACACGTAAGATCCTCACAGAATACGAAGTAGTGCAAATGGACAAAATGGACTTTTTGTGTGTGTGCGAACATGCTGGTCTCATTTTCTCCCACCAACTTTACCCAAAAGATAGTGATCTCCAAAACGCGAAGGATTTTGGGTTAGTTTGGGTTAGGAGGTGAAAAATAAGAACTCAACTCCAGTCAACCATTTTCAAATTCAGAGTCACTCACCAACACGGGGTTCTCTTTGTGTATCTGCAGATTGGGGAGGTGTCGAGACAGCATACTAAAGTGAGAGTCCGCATTGTCTTCCAGAACCTGGCTCTCAGGCTGAGAATCTTCAATTATCAGGCAAGGAGTATCTTGCTGAGAGAAATCTGAATCCAACTGACTTCCAGTAGGGTCCATCTGCTCCCCTGGAGTGGAATAACAAAAGATCAGTACTGGAGAGTAACCCTACAAGCCTTCCTCACACCATCTAAGACTAAATAATAGGGCGGAAGTGGAGAGCTAGGAAGGGGCCAGTCTAGGGCTCCTCTAAGTAGCAAGCATTTGCAATCGCTCCAAGTACTTTCCCAGCTACCTCCTCACCCCACGTTTCTCCGTTATTTACGACGAGTCTCTGAATCCTTCGGTCCCTCCCTCCTTTCTCTTCACCTTCCCGCAGACACCCTTCCCTCCTTCCTCACCTCTTCTCCCCGCCCCTTTCCATCCCCCCACAACTCTCCCCACGTCTTGCCTCCTCTGAGCCCAGGGAAGACTTCTTCGCAACCTCGGCTAGGCGGGAAGCCCGCAGCCCTGACGCGGCCCAGGATCACCGCGGCTACCGCCTCCCCACCCCCTCCCCGGGCCCTCCAACCCCGTCCCCGTCACCGCCGCCATGCTTGCCACCCCGCCCCCTCCGGGCAGCCAGCCCTTCAAGCCTGCCACCTGGACCTCCGCGGCCAGTTCGCCCCGCTTTGCTCGCAGCATTACCTGGCATCCCGGCGGGAGGTCCCTCGCGCTGGATCTAGAGGTCTCCGCACGCTTCCCAGGCCCCTCCAGGTCTGTCCCCAGGTCGCCACTGTCGCCACCGCCGCCACCAGCCGCGAGCTCCCCCTTTTCCCGGCACGTCACTCAGTATCGGACCTCCCATTCGCTGCTACGGCCCGCCACTCAAGAAAGCCTGGAGAAGATAGGTGATTGGGACGGAATGCCCGCCCCCCGCGTAAGAAAAGGAACACGGCGGCGCGTTTCCATGGCAGCATGGACGTCGCAGGCCCTACCCCCAATACAGCCAGAATGACAGTACCCTTGAAGAACCAAAGGGAAATTGAGAGAGCTTGAAAGAAATAATCCTGCCTGCAGGACAGGGGTACTCACGACTCACATTTGAGAGTATTAACCCGTTTGCTGTCTTCCATGGAAAAGGACAGCCTCCGGGCTTTTCAAAGAAAGGGCAAAGAGGCCGGGCAGTGGTGGCGCATGCCTTTAATCCCAGCACTTGGGAGGCAGAGGCAGGCGGATCTCTGTGAGTTCGAGACCAGCCTGGTCTACAAGAGCTAGTTCCAGGACAGGCTCCAAAGCCACAGAGAAACCCTGTCTCGAAAAACAAAAAACAAAAAAAAAAAGAAAAGAAAAGGCAAAGAGAAAAAAGATTGAGGATAGCTAGTACTCCAGAGAGACAAGACTCCATGGGGTTTGCCAGTGTCGATCAGTATCCCCTCTGTAGACCTCTGCCTGAATTCAAAGTCTCAATTTTCCCACTCTATGTCTCTGCCAGTATTGGTTTTGTTGTTATTTTACATTGTCTGAAGGCCCCAGTAACTCTTCTTGTTCCCATTCCCTTTCAAGCTTCCTATTTGTGTCTTCCTGCCCTTTCTTTTACAGGACTGCAGCAGCCTCCAACACTTGCACCTCTCATTGAAAGAACTGAGCATTGTGATTCTCAAACTAGTGGCAAAGAGAACAGCTGTCGCCCTTACTAACTCAATGACCTAAAAGATCCAAGCCCAGGGATTTAATTATCCTAATTATGGTGTCAGGGTCTTATAAAGGGTGTGGCAGCTGTGACAACTATTAATGAACTGAGCCCAAGAGACATACGTGGTTTCGTTGTCATTTTAATTTAAACTGCCGTTTGGATCTGGGCTAGAATTCTAACCAAACAGCTTTCAGTAGGGGAACCATCAAGCACAAAGCCAAGTATATACATAGTAGGCATTAAACAGGAGGTAGTTTCTATACTCCAGACTCAGAATTATTTAGGCACAGCCCATACATGAGTCTCAACTTCTATAAATGACCAGTTCAGCTCTTGAAATAAGCTACGCTTAGAGACACGCTTCCTACCAGCCAATCTTCTCTCTGTTGTTATAAATAACAGTGTTCATATTTTTATAACCCAAATAAACAAAGCATGTTGTCTTCATATACACACTTGTGGGAACAAAAGAATTGGCTTAAATGAAATTGTTCTGAAAAAATCTAGGACCTGTTATTGTTGTAGCTAGAATTCCTGTCCTAGAATGTTTTACAACAAGATCAAAAATGACCCAAATCGCAGACACATCTCACTTCTTAACTCTAAAATCATTCATAACTGACTATTGCTGTGTTTCTCTACTGCTTCTGATGCCACTGAGTGCTAGAGACCAAATCAATGTATTCCAAAATAAAAAGTATACATATCCACTGGGTTGGAGAAATGGCTCAGTGATCAAGAACACTCACTGCTCTTTCGAAGGTCCTAAGTTCAATTCCCAGCACCTGCATGGCAGCTTACAACCATCTGATGCCTTCTTCTGGGGTGCAGATATACATGCAGACAAAGTACATTATACATAAAATACATGAATAAATAAAAATTTTAAAACAATCTTTTAAAAAATCCACATTAAGCCAACATCAACTATACCAGAGCACTAAGAAAATTCATCTGCTCAGCTTGAGAGGGCAGAAACCGACTAGGTCTAGGAATAGGGAAACTGATGTTGGTTCCCACAGAGCCCTCCCCAGTGGCTCACAACTCTAGGTCCAGGAAACCCTACGCCCTCTTCTGGCCACCATGGACACAGTGTACATGCATGCAAGCAAAGGTCCTCATAAATAAAAATAAGTCTAAGAAAAAATTCAACTCGTAGAACTAAAAAGAGCACATTAAAATTCAATGTTTAATTAATAAGATTAAGTAAATGAATCTGAGCCATTCCACTACTAAATAAATTAGGAGGTTTTAAAAAAATAAAAACACTGGGAAGAAAAACTGTGAATTCCTTGTTAAGCAATGTGGCAATTAAATTAATCATTAAGTTATCCCAAAAGGTCAGAACATACAGGCAGGATGGTTACCCACTGGAGCTATAACTCATTATACCTAAGTGAGCCCAAGCATTGATGACCCTCTGTGAAGACGCATCAGCACCTCAATTTGCAGGTACTTAGGCCACCTCACACACAGAAAGCTGATCTCTCTCCAAAGCCTTCCCTCAGAAGAAAATTTCACAAGACTATGTTAACTTGCTTTAAAGTGTAAGATGCCTCATTGCCAGGAAACATTTCTTCTAATTAACTCAACTAAGTCCTGTCTTCTAAAGTTAAAGCCATTTCCTTTAAATAATACCTTGAAAAACCTTCAGGCTGGTGGTGGTGGTACACGCCTTTAATCCCAGCACTCGGAAGGCAAGAGGCAGGTAGATTCTCTGTGAGTTCAAGGCCAGCCTGGTCTACAGAGTAGAGGTCCAAGATAGGCTCCAAAGTTACATAGAGAAACCCTGCCTCAAGGAACAAAAAATGAACAAACAAAAACAAATGAAAGAAAGAAAGAGGAGAGAAAGGAATCTACAGAGCCTCTCATCAGGTTGGGATCATCCCATTGAGTCCAACTCCTTAATAAATTTCAGCCAATCAAGCAGCAAAAAAAAGTGGCCTGACTCAGTTTGCCAAGTCTTTTTCTCATGTCTCCTCACAGACTTCTCCAAACAAAGAACCCCTCCGGTTTAACCCTCGCCAACCAGCCTTTAAATGTGCTTCATGGTTGCCAATGGAAAAGATAGCTTTGGACCTCAGTGGCAAAGAACGCCATTGAGGATCTGACAAGCACTTAATTTAATAACAGGAACACAATCGGACATTACCTTTATGCTACAAGAGTAAAGTATTCCAAGCTGACTGATTCTAACCCTTAGGCTGCCTTCTGTTGTGTTTGAGCCTATAAAATCATGGCCAGTCACTTAGAATGTTATAATTAATAGCATGGATTATTATATGTTTGCCATGTAGCAGGTACTGGGATGCTTAACATAATCTTACCTAATAGCAACATACTCTTTGAGAGTACAGATGAACAGACCAAGGCTTAAGGAGATGGAGAAAAAAAGATGGAACAAGGTCTCTAAGTTACTAAGAGCTACCATTTGAAGCCATTCTGTACAGTTACAGAGGCTAATAGTGACAAGCTTCTGAATAGTTAACATAGTCTTTGTTTTGTTTCAGAACGTATTTTAGGTATCCCCAATACTTTGGAGACACATAATTAACTAAAGGGAAGAAAGCAGAAGAAACCAAGACATTTTAAACACTGCATCCTCAGGGAAAAGTTAAGACAACAAAAAGGTGACGGACAATAAGAACAAGATATGAAAGCAAACCAATCTGAAATCATTTATGATCTTGGCTAATCTATCTGTAGGAAAAATTCCTACCAATACCTGAGACCCCTGCAACAGAACAATCCTAGACAACATGCCTTATCCCTACTAAATTCCTCTGTCAATCTCTTTCTTAAATAATGTATTTCTTTTTACTTCCTATACATAGGTGTTTTGCCTGCA
>JAQHUG010000051.1:6643821-6678941 GCA_028555095.1 Dicrostonyx torquatus | reverse complement strand
GTCTCGAACTCACAGAGATCTGCCTGCCTCTGCCTCCCGAGTGCTGGGATTAAATGTGTGCGCCACCACCGCCCGGCAGTTTATAGTATCTTATTCTGCAGGCAGATAACTACTTAATAGTGGTAAGGCTACTAATTGCTTTGGGGAAGGATCTTCAAATAATAACCGATGAGAAAAAGTACTTGTGATTTTGTGATAGCCAAGCATTCCCTGAAAGAATAGAAACACACTAATTTCTGGGAGGGTGGGATAGGTACAGAATATGACTCACATAGTTATGGCCTCCAAACTAAGCTATACCAGACACACCACTTCCAAAACAAAGATATCCCACAAAGAGTGACCTGTGGTCGGGCAGTGGTGGCGCATGCATTTAATCACAGCACTCGGGAGGCAGAGGGAGATGGATCTCTGTGAGTTCGAGGCCAGCCTGGTCTGAAGAACGAGTTCCAGGACAGGCTCCAAAGCTACAGAGAAGCCCTGTATCAAAAAACAAAAACAAAAAAAAAAAAAAAGAATGTCCTGTTTAAGAAACAGCTTTCCTCAGACTGAAGGCATTTTGGCTCAAGCCTGCAATTAATTTTATTTATTTATTTATTTATGAGACAGGGTTTCTCTGTGTAGCCCTGGCTGCCCTGGAACTCGTTCTGTAGACCAGGATCACTGAGCTCTGGGATTAAAGGCTAGCCTGTAATTTTAATGTTAGAAAGGAGAAGAGGCTGAGGGCTCATGAATTCAAGTCGAGCCAGGGCTACATGCCAAAACCCTGTCTCAAAAACAAAACAAAATAACCCCCCCACACACAAACAAACAAAAGTTGGTGTGGGGTGTGGAGATGTTGTAATGGGTAAATTGCTCACCATGCATGCATGAGGGCCTGAGTTCAGACACCCACAACTTACACAAACCCAGACAGGGTAGAATGTGCCTTTAATTCCACAACACCTACGGAAGGTAGCAACAGGACAGTTCCCAGAAACTTGCAGGCTAGCTAGCCTGGCATATGCAACAGTAGCAAAAACCTCTGTTTCAAACAAGATGGAAGGTAAGAAAACACACACACACACCAAGTTATCCTATTCCGGTCAGAAGGCTATTGTGTTAGTGTTTGTGCTTAGAAGGGCTTATACACTGTTGGTGAGAATGTAAATTACCTAGCAACTATGAAAATCAGTATGTAGATTCCCCTCAGATAAGACTATATGATCCATACCACTCCAGTAGGGAAAGAGGAAAGGGAAATGTCTTCATCTTTTTTTCTTTACAATGCTCTGGAAGAGAAAGAAACTTACCCTTATGTGAGCAAGTCAAAAGTAGGAAAATTATTCAGTAAATATTTATTATGGATCTACTCTAGTGGCCAGATATAGAAATAAATGCAAAGCTTCTCTTTAATCTCAGCACTAAGGAGGCAGAGGCAGGTGGATCTCGGTGAGTTTGAGGCCAGCCTGGTCTACAGAGAGAGTTCCAGGACAGCCAGGGATACACTGAGAAACCCTGTCTTGAAAAAGCAAAAAACAAACAAACAAAAAAAAAAACAACATAAAAAGCAACATTCCTTCTCTCCTCAATCTGTCAGAGATTAACTTCTACCTTCTCAGGGTTTGACTCCAGGTGTTTACAGATGAGCCATCTGCTCATGCTAGAAGGTGACCCTGTAACTGCTGGAATGCATTATGATCCTGGTATTTTTCCCCAAAGCCAAAGATAAACCTCTGACTCAGCAATCCTGTAATCTGACACTCTTCTCTCTGTATAAAGAATGCTTTCCAGGCAGAACCAAACCCAGCACAGGGTGGGAATCTGAGCTCCCTTTGAATATTTTGGTTGATAAGACTATGCCACCTAGCAGAGCAGGTTGAAGTTATGCCCTATGAACTCAATTAAGACAACGTGTCACAGACTTTCCTACTGGGAAATCTTAATTTTCTTAATTGAAATTCTTCCCAAACCACTCCAGCTTATGTCAAATTGACATAAAACTACTCAGGACAGGACTCTTGTCTACCTTGTTTAGAATTTATCATTCTAGTGTGTGTGTATGTGTGTCTACACAGTATGTGCAAGTCTGGAACCCACAGAGGCTACAAAAGGCCCTGAAGTTACAGAGAGTTGTGAAACACTATGGAGAGGCTTAGAATTGAGCTTTGGTTCTGTGAAAGATTATTCAGTCTCCTGACCCCTGGGCCATCTCTACAGCATTCCCCCCCCAGTCTCCTGACCTCCGGGCCATCTCTACAGCACCCCCCCCCCCAGTCTCTTGACCTCCGGGCCATCTCTACAGCAACCCCCAGTCTCCTGACCCCTGGGCCATCTCTACAGCACCCCCCCCCAGTCCCCAAACACCTTTTTTAATTGTTTTGGTTTTTAAGACAGTGTCTCTCACTGGGATATGGAGCTTGCTAATTAAGTTAAACTGGTTGGCCAGCAAAAACCAAGGATCCTTCAGCCTCTTCCTCCTTAAGTGCTGGGATTACCAACATATACCATGTTGGGCTTTTTATATGGGTTGTAGAGATGAAACTGATTCTCATGTTTACACGGCAAACACTTCCTGTACTGAGCTATCTCCCTAGTTCTCCAGTCTTTGCTTTGTGTCCAGGCCAGCACATGCCTAAGGAAGAGTCTGTGCTAGTGTCTTCCTCTTGCACTAGAAGACTTCTCTTTCAGCACTCTTAGAGATGCCTTCTGTGAGGCAATGGCCCTTCCATGCACATAACTCCAAGGCATTAGTTGTACCTTACATCTGTCATAGGGAACCCTATAGGATCATCTGCGATGGGCAAAGGGGTCCACAGTTATATAACACTAAAGGGGCTCACAGCCACCCAGAACAACTGTAAGTACCTTCCACTTACGAATACCACAGGTTTCCAACAATCCTTTGGGTGGATCTTTGATTTGTTCTTTGCTTTGTTTTTGTTTTGAGACAGAGTGTAAATATGGCCTAGAACTCACCATACAGTCCAAGCTGGCTTTGAATTCAAAGGTCCACCTGCTTTTGCTAGGACTAAAGGCCTGTACCACCACGCACCAATAAATGGGCCTTTGAGTAACATTTTTTTTCTAATTGGCTTCTGTCAAAGCAGAAATTTAAACTTTTACACAAAATAGGTAAAATTTACTTTGCCTTTATTTATTTGTTTTGTGAGACAGGGTCTATTATGCAGCACAGAGTAGCCTTCCACTTGCTGTGTAGCCGGGATGACTTGAACTCCTGATCTCTCTACTTCCAACTCCCAAGTGCCAGCATTCCCTGCTCTTCTTCATCCAGCTGCTGAGGTCTTTTCCATATGTTTTCTCTCATTATAAATTCTAAGGCAGCTGGGTAGTGGTGGCGCCCACCTTTTATCCTAACACTCAGCAGGCAGAGATGGATCTCTGTGAGTTCGAGGCCAGTCTGGTCTACAAAGCAAGTTCCAGGATAGCCAGAACTGTTACACAGGGAAACTCTTTTTTGTAAAAAGTCAATCAATCAATCAATCAATCAATCACTTCTGAGGCATAGGGGCTGGAGACATGACGCAGTGGTTAAGGATGATTGCTGCTCTTACAGAGGACCAGAGTTTGTTCTCAGCATCCACACTGGGCAGCTCACAACCACCTGTGATACGAGGATATTTTTAGTGTTTTTTGGGGGGAGGCCTCCAAGGGTACCCAAACCCATGTGTTCAGACACACAACACACACACACACACTAAAAAAAAAATCTTATGAGGGGTACACCTTTAATCCCAGCACTCAGGTAAATCTCCAAGTTTGAGGCCAGCCTAGTCTACATAGTGGGTTCATTTAAGCCAAGGCTATATTGGAAGACCATTTCAAAAAAAAAAAAATTTGGAGCACACATGCAAACACTCTGGCTTTCTTTACAGAGCACTTTGTGTGACTGTTAGATGTATAATTTAACATCTAGGAATATATTTTTGTGGGTGGAGCTTTGCTTGTTTGAGGCAGGGCTTCACCCTGTAGCCCAGTCTGGCCTTGACTACAATCCTCCTGCTTTGTCCTCCTGTGCGTTGGGATCAGCAGACATGAGCCACCACTACACCCAGCTTGCAAAATATTTTCTGGGGGCTGGAGAGAAGGCTCAGTGGTTAAAAGCACTGACTGCTCTTCCAGAGAACCCGGGTTCAATTCCCAGCACCCATATGGAATTCACAACTGTCTGGAACTCCAGTTTCAGGGGATCGGGCACTCTCACACACATACATGCAGGCAAAACACCAATGCACATAAATCAAACAAAACACTTTCTGGTACTATAATGATGGTAATGGAAACATCACCCAGAAGAGGATGATGAGGAGATACCTGGAGCCAATGTCTCTATGGCATTGTCTGCCTTTGCCAAAGGGACCCACTGAGTACTTATCCAGTACACACATGATTTTAGCACCATCACAGTCTGCATTTGCAGCCATAATTACTAAGACTTGATTCTAGCAGAGTCCGAAACCAGAGTCCTACATTCCTGTCCCTACAATCTAATCTATGTATCTCCTGTACCATTTGCATCTATTGTCTAACCTCTGTTAGACTTGATGGAAGCAGACTCTGTATTTAACTGCTGCTGTCCCTTATACAGAGACCCTCTGCTACTTAAAAGCCTCGGCTCTCTCGTTGCTATGGAAACGGTCCCCTTCCTCCCCCACAATCCATTCTGGCTCCATGTGCTCCTCTTTATGACCGTAGTAGAAAAAGGACTGAGCATTTTTCCATGCTGGTTTCCGGATTCAGGTCTGCAAGTGGCGTGTGTGTGAACAGGCACCTTGAGTAACACCTGATAGCCTGCCAGTATTGCTTTCCTGTCTCTGCTACGAAAAGGATTTCCACAAGTATTTACAGAACAGACTGGCTGGTGAGCTGTAATATGTTTCATGACAGGGTTTAACAACCAGAGCATAGCTCACTGGCAGCCTTGTTGTATCAGACATTATCACTCTTTTCTATCTTTGTGGGGAGTGGGATTTCATGTGTGTGCGCGCATGTCAGGGTGAGAAGACAACGTGGAGGGTTGTTCCTCAGACACCCTCTACTTCTTTGTTTAAGACAGCAGGGTCTCTCATTGGTCTGGAATTTCACCAAGTAGGCTAGGCTAACTGGCCAGCAAGCTTCCAGGGACCCACCTGTCTCCACCCACTTCTTCCACCTCACCACTGGACCTGGCTCTTTAGGGTTCTGAGAATCGGAACTTGGGTCCTCAAGCTTGCAAGGGGAATACTTTACCACCTGAACCATCTCCCCAGCCCCTCTTTTCTTTTGCCATCTCCAAAGTGCAAGGCAAATGGAAGAAAAAGCATGTATTGCTGGGCTTAGGGACAGGCCTTCTGTCTGATACACATGATACAAACAACAGAATGAACCAGGATGCTGTAATGGTGGAGACGCTTTGAGGAATGGGGCAGGGAGGGGGGACGGAAAGATGGAGAGAGGGAGAGAAAAAGAGAGAACGTTAATTCAGTTCTGTACAGGAATTGCATGGCCTCCTAAGGTTGGCCACTGTGTTGGGAAGTTCTTTCCTGGGTTTTACTCAAATCCTCCTTGCTGCAGTCTGAGCTCATTGCACTCAACAGAGATGGAGACTAGCCAACCACTATCCTTGGAATAACAACTCACTAGGGACTCAGGGCAGGAAGGTCATCCTGTCCCCTCAAATACTGCACAGCCTGCCTGACCACGCCCAGAGCTTGGGGGCAAGGACAGGAAAACCCAGGCTGACCACCTAGACCCTGGAAGGCAGCGAAGGAGGTCGGAGGCAGAAAAAAAAGAAATCCAGACAACGATAATACCCAGATAGAGACCACTATAGAAGCCCCGAGATAGCGAGGGGCAAGATGGCTCCCCACAGTTCGGCGAGGCTGCGTAACTGCCCACACAGTGCTCAGCGCAGACACAGCCTAACTAGATGCTGTTCTGGAGCGGAGGCCGTAGACTCCGCCCTCTACTGGATCCTGCAGAGCCCCTACCCCAGCTCAAATCGGAGGGGAAAACTTGGTCAGGAAAATTGCAGGTGGATGACTGCATCCCATCGTGGAGCGCAGCGCCAAAGCAACTGCATCCCGGCCCCGCCCTTGCGGCGCATTGACTCCGCCCCCAGACAGGCAGCAACCAATGAGTTGCTCCTGCCGCCGGCCTTTAAGAACCGCGCGCGCTCTCCCCGCTGCGGACGCAGCCAGCCTAGCACTCCGCGGGAGTTTCCATGGCGACCGAGGCCGGGATCGCGCGGCCTGGCAGCGTTGCCATGGAGACAACTCGGGAGCTGGGGCTCCGGAGCTCCGGCACTTCGTCGGCTCAGAACCCGGTGGAGCCTCTGTGTGAGGCCCGTGCCGCGGTGACTGCGGCGTGCTGGGATCTGCGAAAATACTCCTTGCTCATCGTGATCGGCGATATCGGTACCGAGAGTCAGCTGAGGGCCGTACGGGCCCACCTTGAACAAGGTGAGCCGCTGTCCTGGCTGTCCCGCAGCACTCCATCCGTGCCTTTCAGCCATCTGATCTGCATTCACCTCCTAGTGCACACTTCTAAAGCCTCCATTTCTATGTGCACTTCCCGAGACCTGTGCCCCTGCATGTCTGCCAATATCTTGCTTGTCCATCCTTCCCACAAACCCCATGCTGTTCCGCAGTCTCCCAGAGCAGGAGGAGCTCCGGGCATACCCTGGAGTCCCTCGGGTCACACCCCTTTCCTGCAGTGTCTCCATCAGATATCGGGAAGTCCTCACCAGACCCTGAAAAGTTCATGTCCCTACCTTACAGTCTCTTCTTTACGGGAGCTTTCTGAACGCAGGGTACACATCACAAACCTCTGAATGCTGGCAGCCAAGTTGAGAGACTGACCTTCGTAGCTCCTCAGCTCACCTCCCTCAGCTGTGCCTGTGGCGCAGTGCTGCGGAGCCACCTGCGGGTGGAAGTAAGCCTCCTCGGAGCGGTGAGGGTAAGGGAGGGGGGTTAGAAAGAGAACCTAGAATCTAATTTAGCTAGAGGAAACATGAAAACCAGCAGTATATAGGAACAGACCCTTGGGTGCCACGTCTACCATAACTAGACAGCCTTGCAAAACAAACAAAACAAAAACTGCAGGCTCATTTATTACCAAAATTCAGTCTCAATTCGGCTCTTTGCCCTCTGGCTCCCACAAAGGGGGAAAAACAATTGAGAGGGACACGCACAGGTACTAGCCATTCCCCTTGAGGTGTTACCTTCCCCACCTTTTCTCTTCTAGGAGCTCAACTGGCTGTAGTCCTGCCAGGTGACTTCGCCTAGAAACCTCTCTCTTCTTCTTTCACAGGGATTCTCTCCTGGAACATTGACTTATCGTCCTTTGACCTGAACCAACAGTTGAGACTCTTCATTACCCGGCACCTAGCTCACTTCTCCTCAGAGGTCAAAGGTTAGGACTAGGGTCATTTGTCTCAGTCCTTTGGGTGTGGGCTGGAAGAGGAGAGGACCAGTATCCAGGGCAGAACTGGCCTTGAGGGAGGTTTGGGCAGGGGAGGAGGGAGGGATTTTTTATGGCTCAACAGTGATCCACACATACCCAGTCTGCTCTTCAAATACACGATATAATGTCAGAGCATAATTGGTCCAGAAAGAGTGTTGTTCATACTCAGCAGTTGATGAGCACTGCTAGGAAAGGGATCAGATCCCTTGCAGTCAGGGACCCAGGCTCTGCTCCTGCGTTCCCTTTCCACATCCCTCAGCCTCCCTGCTCTCCCTAATAATCATCCCAGAATGCCTCACTCACCTTCCCAGACCCTTGTTTCTCACAGCCCACCCTCCAGGATTCATTTCTGTTTCCTCTGCTTAGCCAGCAGATCTTCAGAGCAGAGCAGACCGCTGCTAGGAGAGGCTGAGCAGATCGGCACTGTCAGATCGAGGCTGGGACAAAGGTCTCCTAGGTTTCTTAAGCCTTTGTTCTGAGATCAGTTCTGCTGGGTGGGAGCAATAGTCTAGAAGTGTGAGATAAGATTTTAGGAATTAGCATCCTATGATAGACATCTACCGAGTGCACGAAGTCCTACATCCCCTGATAAAGATGTTGGACATCTGGTCGTATTATTGTAAATGTAGACACATCAATCCATGAAACTTTCTTTTTTTAAAAAAAAACAGGGTCTCATTATATAGTCCAAGATGACCTTGAGCTTGATATATAGTCTAGGATGGCATCAAACTTGTTATGCTACTGTTTCTACCTCCTGAGTGCTAGGACTGTAGGCTTCCACCACTATACCTGCTTCCAGGTAGTTTTATAGAATGTGAATTCCATTTAGCTCAAAATCATTGCCATGAAATCACAGAATTCATATGTCAATAATTCTCAACAGTCTAGTACAGTAGACAGGCACCTCTTTCTGCTCCTCCAGTCTGGCAGATCTTTGGTCATTTCCTCGTTGCTAATTTCTCATGAGCTTCTGAGAAGTGGGAGAAAACTAGAAAGCATGAAGCCGGAATCTTCCTGATGGGACTGGCTTCTGTTGAGAATTCCCTATGTCATGACATCCTCCATTATTCCCAGTGAACAAAGGCGACATTAGCACTTAACACTTCTAGAGGTAAGACTACATAAAGATGAGGCAAGGCTGCAGTGAATTAAAATAACACTTCTAGAGGTAAGACTACATAAAGATTATGCAAGACTGCAGTGGATTAAAATAATTACTGATGTTTGGGGTTATTTCCTATGAAGAATACACACCAAATTCTCTAACCTTGTCCTTTTGGCCAGAGTCTTTGAGTAATGTAAGAAATGAATGGAACTTAAAGCAAAATCCTTAGCTGTTCTACAGGTTAAGATGCAGGAAATGCTTGGGAAGCGGTGTGCAGGGAGATGCATTCTCAGGCACATCTTGGAAACAAGCATTGGTATAGAAACACCTACTGAACTCTACAGAGTTTTGCTATGATATCCTCAAGAGGCTTGGGGCCATCCGCCCAAGAGTAGGGCTTACTTTTAGCATACAGAGTTTGTTTTCGGTTTAGACATTTTCATGGTGGCCTCTGTCCCTGGAAAACAGTGGAGAATTTCCTGGAAAAGAGAAAGAAAGGAAGGAAGGAAGGAAGGAAGGAAGGAAGGAAGGGAAATAAAGAGAGAGAGAGAAAGAAAGAGCGAACAACCCAGAGAGCTTAAGGCAGACACAGCCCCACCCCTGTTGGCTTCTATTTCAGCTGTCCCAGTACACTGTCTGCCCAAAGCAGCTGCAGACACTGCCTCCTCCTTCAGCCTTCTTTGATTGACTGGGCTAAGGAACTGGGATGAGCTCAAGGAGAAACACTAAATGTCATGACTTGACCGCTTTGGCCAACTCCATAGGGGAGACCACCATTTCTTCACAGTCTAGGCCAAAATAATGAAAGAACAAAATATATTTTCCATGCCAGGAAGAGTACAATTATTACTCTACCCACCCCCACACACATACAGAAAAAAAAAAAAAAACAAACCCTCAGATAGTCAGTGGCCCAGCTCCGTCTAGTGGTCAAGTTTGGTAAAAAGCTTTAAAGGGTAGTTTTCATACCATGTGGTCTTCAGCAGAGATTTGGGGGTCTTTCTTGATAGCTCCTTCCCCTAAAAATCCCTGAAGCTTTAAGGTTTTTTTTTCTTTCAAAACAGGATTTCTCTGTGTATCTTTGGAGCCAGTCCTGGAACTCGCTTTGTAGAGCAAGCTGGCCTCTCAAACTCACAGAGATCCACCTGCCTCTGCCTCCGCCTCCCAAGTTCTGGGATTAAAGGCATGCACCACCACTGCTCAGCTGCTTCTAAACTTTTTTAACACTTAGAAAAACTTAGGATAATCGAAAACTTCGCTTAAGACCTGGGGTTCCTTGGTGGTAGAGTGCCCACCTAACATGCAGCTTGGTAATAGAGTGACCACCTAACATTCAGAAGGCCCCGAACCCCCAAGGGATAAGGATAAGGAATGGTGGGCCGACATACTGAGTTTCAATATAACTACTGATACATCTATGGTTGAACTCCTGTAAGGAAGAGAAGATTAATAATCTAAGACTTGAAGAGGTACAGGCTAGCCTGGTGTAGCGGTGCAGTCCTGTAATGGGAGATAGAGGCAGAGGACCATTCTGGCTACATAGCAAGCCCGTGACCAGTCTGGGTTATCTGAGACCTCGGAGAGGTGGGAAAAGGTGAGGGGGTGGAGAAGGGAAGGCTGAGGAACCCCTTTGAGTCCTTCTGTCTGACTGTTTCCATCCATGAGTTCAGAGGATCCTAAATTAGAGGTTTACGTTGTTATCTGAGATGGGAAGGGAGACAGATGAACAGGCATGGAGCCTCATTCTGTAAGCATCTCCAGTTGGGGTTTGACTGAGATTTACCCCATTTTACTGAGTTTACCTGGATACTAGTCTGGTTTGCGATTCTGGTTTGGGGTACTCATTCTGAAATCTTCCCCAAAGAGAGAAATATCCAGCCATGTTTGTGCATCACAAGGTTAGGATTGTAGGGAGGAAGAGGAACTTTTTCCAGTGAAGTCAGTCTCAAAGCATGGCTGAAGGATGATGGCACTAATATACTCAATTGCTAATCCAGAAAGCAAACTCTGGGACTGTTTAACTGACTCGTTTAGTGGAGTGGTTCATAAAGTGGCATCAGGTGTGAAATCAGGGTCTGCTCAAGCCTTCCTCTCCCCACTTCACTGCAGGAGAGAGGGATTAAGGGTTCAGGGTTAACTGACTACTTAGAGATGGGGAGAGAAGAAAAACCAACTGTGACTCAGAACCACGTCCAAGGTGCAGCGTGGCGGCAGGGGCAGGGGGTATGTGGCTTAGAACAAAGATGGATTCTGCTTCCAGATGGGAAACGTAAATTTGTTCTCAAGCCCAATGTCTACTCAACTGCCCCCACAACACTGAGAGAGCCCTAAAAAGCAGAGAGGAGACAGGAGGTTGGAGGCAGGATGAAATAAGAGCAATGAAGTTGCAGAAGGAGGTGGGCAGTACTCCATGATGCTCAGGACTGGTGTCTGTACAGATGGCCTCTCCTATCCAATGGGGATATGGCCATGTTGCTGCTTTGCATCCCGGATCTGAGCAAGGGCTCTTCTCCCTCTGTTCCCCCTGGTCCCCAGAGTCCTGGTGACTCAGCTACTTCTCTCCTCTGACTGAAGCAAAAGGTGGGTGAGGGGTGCTGAGAGCAGAGACTATTTTGGCTTCTCTGACCTTCAAAAGCAGTCCTTGGCAGCCTGGAGCATGGGTGGGGCTGGGGCTGAGGCTGGCCAGTGAGTGGGCGGAAGGAGCTGACCACACCCAGGGATGGTTATTGAGGGCAGGGATGCAAGCTATGAACATCACAGGCAAATGGGTGTTTGCACTAGTTCTCCAGAGCTTTCCTGTGAATCCTGGAGCACTTAGCGGAGTCTGAGGCAGAGGCTGAGACTAAGGAAGGGCACACGGTCAACATAAGAAAGTTCAAGATCAAGTAAGATAGACACAGTAAAGTGACACAGAGAGACAAGGAGGAACGGGACTCAAACACCCTACAGACCATTTCTAACCCAAAGAGAAGTTTATATTAGACTGGACTGTGTAGCAAGAAAGCTTTGCCTGAGCATGGGCTCTGAGCAGTGATCCTTGGTCCTTCACCAAAAGGCAGAAGCCCCTCTTACCCTTCAGAGACTTCTTCCCAACAGCACTACTCAGAAACCGCTGTTTGTGTGGGTGCTCTCACAGCCATGCTGCATTAGCATGGACCTGCATGCAGCTCCCAGGGTCCCTGTGCCCCACCCCAGTGGGCTGGGAACTGTGTCTTCTCCAGAATTTCACACTATCCTCCATTCTAAAACGAGATGCATTTTTGCATCTCCGCAGTTTTCTGTGGATGTGGCAGAGCAGGGTCCAGCTTACCACATCACTCACCACCCCTACACTACTCCCCTCCACTTATGGCTGGCCCCCCAGCTTCTCTGTCTCCTGCTCTTTCACTGACTGAAGGTCACTCTCTGGGTCCATCTGAGGGGAGAGGCAGCAGATGGTTTCTGAGAGGAAGGGGGATAACCCATGCAGCTCTTGCCTCCTATAGAGCTGGCTCTGTGCTTCAGTGCATGAGGCTTTGGTCCTTTGGTTGATGCTGAGAGAATATTTCTTAACTAAACAGGATTTGGGGAGAAGGTACTCAGAGCTGCAGGAGAGATTCATCTGGCTCCTTGAACTGTTAGACAATCCCCTTAGATCCCTCCCCTTCCCCCATGCCAAACAGAAGCACCAGGACGCTGACACTGTGAAGGCCAAGAAACAGTTAAGTCTCCAGTGCCTCGTCACAGACCAGCCCCTCTTCCCCGCCCTGTCACCGCCCTCCCCGGCAAGCAGCCCCCCCTCACTCCCACCCCAAGTGCCGCAGACTCTTCCCTGAAGCTGCCCCGGCTAAGGCCGGAGCTGATGCCTCCATGAAGGGCTCCCTCCCACACCCCAGGGTAAGAGCCTAACAGGAGGGCACTGCATGGCAGAGGGATGGGGGTGCTGTGATAGGGAGTCAGGATGGGGAGCAGCTGACACCTTGTAAATCTGATGCATCTGGACCTAGGCTAGCCTGGTGGGAAGGCTGTCTGCAATGGCGAGAGGAGGTGAACGTTACTGACTGGGGTTCAGCCTGGATCCAGAGCCAGTGGGACCGACCGGGGCTGTGACAGAAGTCCACCTCTGTACTAGATGGGGGTGGGGACCATCAGCTCAGAGGCAGCAACAGAGGGTGTTGCCACAGGCTTTGCTGGCAGCCAGGGCACAGGAGGAATTTGGGGGCCTATGTCTAGAAGAATCTGAGAGGAAGGGGGCTGTTATGGAATGTAGCTACTGAGAGGGTCCTTGTGTTATCAGCTGCTTCTATTCTGGGGTGAGTGGGGCCACCGAGTTTTTGCCAAGTAAGGGAAGTGGGTAACACTCTGGAAGAGAAAGGAGGAATGGGTCCCTAGGACATGGCATGTGTCTCCTCACAGGCTAACTGGTTTGTCTTTGGCTCCCCTCTCCCCCATTCCCTGTGGCCAGTTTGAGCCTGGGGCTTTAAGCCCCCCTTTGTGGCCTCTCTGAGGCCACTCAGGAGCTTGAGAGCACCCGGCAGCTGCCCTGCATTCCCGGTCCTGTCAACCCCACAGGTTCCCTGTCTCAGCCCCACCCTCACCTCATCCGTGCTTTTCTTCTCAAGATGGGGGTTCTTCAACAGAGAAGCCAGTCTCTTCTCCCTCTCTGTATGCACCCCCCATCCCTCCCCAGCATGCAGAGGCAGCCAAGAAAATGACTTGTCATGCTGGGGTGGGGGGTGGGGGCGGAGCTGGAGGCTGAGCTCAGCGCGCACACTCACACACTGCGGCAAACTGCAGCTGCCTGAGCACCCCCCACCCCCGCTTTCTGCCTCACTGCAGAGACACCTGCCCTCCTGCCCTCTCAGCTTCACACCCGAAGCCCACCCCCCACTCCCCGACCCTAGCCCTGCTCACGGGAAGCACCCCAGCCTCTTAAGATAGTCCTCTACAAAGATAAAGGGCAAACAAGGCAGTCCCCTTCATCGGAAGAACTGAGGAGCAGAAAAGAGAAACAGGGCTGTCCCTTAGGCCTGAGGGGGGATTCGGGACAGAATGGACTTGCTCCCCCGAGGCTAGGGCTGGGGTCTTGTGTCAGGAAGTGGGATCAGAGGTCTTGACAGGATACACTGGGGATCACAAAACTGCTGGAGTGGAGACTAGCTGGAGGGGAAGTCTCTTTCGGTTCCACCTAGATTGAAAGTGTGACCTTGTTTAGGCTGGGGGAGTCCTGGCTTTCCTAAATCTGAACTACTTAAGACTGGCAAAGGATGCTGACATCCCTAGCTGCTTATGTCCTGCTCCAGCCTGCCTCTGAGGTGGTGGTGGCATTCAACCTCAGAACTGACCTCCAGGTACTCCTCAGTTCCCAAGTTCATAGAAGAGGACACTTGAGCTCCTCCTGGGCCCACGTACCTGGTTTAGGATTTGAATCTCCATCCTCATTTTCCCCACAGCCCTCTGTTGCCTAGGTCTGTCTGATCCAAGTACCAGGCTCTGATCCCAGTCACCCTGGTCCCAGCCTCAGTCACAGACAAGGGCTCAGACTATGAATCTCCCTTCCCCAGTATCCTCCAAGGTTAACCCTTAACTGGGATGGGAGGGGAAGAGGGCAAGCAGGCCGCTAGGGCTGGAAGGTTACATCCTCCTTTAATCCATCTTCCTTCACTTTGACTGCTTGGTGTTTTGTGTGAGTCTGGAGAAACAGTACTGGGGAGAGAATCTGAAGATGGCTTCATTTTCCTATCCTGAGCAATACCTTGACTGTTTTTATTCTTTATTGTTGGTAGTGGTAGTATTTTTTGTTTGGTTTGGTTTTTTGGAACAGAATTCTCTGTGTAGTTCTGGATGGCTTGGAATTTAGCTGGCCTTGAATTCACAGAAATTCACCTGCCTTTGCCTTCCAATTAAAGGTGTATACCATCATGCCCAGCTTGCTGTTGTTTTTATTTGGGGGTATATGTGTGTGTGCGTGCATGCATAGGTAGATCAAAGGACAGCTTGTATGAGCTGGTTCTCTCCCCACCTTTAGTCCTGGGGCTCAAACTCAGGTGTCACTGGCCAGTGTCTGGTTTTTGAACCGACCCCACCACTTACTTCCAGTATCCACAGATGAGACGAGAAGCATTCACAAGAATAAGCTGGGCACTGAGCTAGGTGTCTCTGAAGTATGGCAGTGAGCTAGGAGAGGGAGCTGGGAAACATTTCGGAATGGCATGCAGGTGTCTGTCAGAAGGTTTGGCCAAGCCGGAAAACAACATTGTGAATTAGAATTTTCTGTCCACTCCTTGAATGATAAAAACTCCAAGAACCAAGTTGACACATGTCTCCCTCATCTCTGGAACAGCAATTCTGTCCTTGGAAAGGATGGGGAATACTGTCTCCTCACTGCTGACCAAGGGCAATGGCAGAGAAAGAAAGCTCAGGAGCCCTCCCTCCAGTTGAACTCCACCCCCTCCTCCATTCCCCAGGCAGCACCAGGAACTTAGTGCTCCAGAGGGACAAAGGCTTCTTGTCAACAGGGCAGTCTGGGGCTGAAGTTCTAGGCAAAGGGGCAGAGCCTGGATAGCAAAGGGTGTGACAGATGGACCAAGAGAGAAGTGAGCTAGTGTGGGGGAGGGGAGGGAGGAATCCTGGAAGGAAGAGCTGGAGGAGGCAGTTCCTAGACCTTACTTAGTGGTATCCTAGATGGCAGGGTCTAAGGCTAACCAGGACTCAGTTTACCCTATACCCCACTTTCTGATCGTCTGTTTTTCCCTCTGCTGCCCCTCACAGTACTTCTCATTTTAAGTTAATGTCTACTAATTTCAATACACGTCTACCTCTCTCCCTCAGGCCAGAGGACACTCTGCCACCAGAGTGAGAGCCTAGAGACCATCGTCCTAGTCAACCCCAGTGCAGAGAGCATCAGCTCAGAGGTGAGGCCACTCTGATGCCTGCCCCGACCTACCCTCATCTATCTGCTATCCCAGACGACAGCAATGTGCAACTGGGATTTTCAGTGCCTTCCCCTGGGTCCCGCGTAGCTGTGACCACTCTGCCCTCCTCCCATTTCAGGTTCACCATCTTCTTAGTAACCCATCAGCTCACAAGCTACTCATCTTGAGCGGACAAACTTTAGAGCCGGAGGGAGACCTTATCCTGCAAAGTGGTACCTACTCCTACCAAAACTTTGCCAGGGTCCTTCACAGTCCTGAGGTGAGCTCCCTGCTGAGTGTCTGGGAAGAAGGGGGCAGTATTTGAATTGTGGCAAGAAAGGCAAGGAAGGGGAAGTCTTGCATTGTTTGACCATCAGGAACCCTGATAGGAGGTAGGCATTTATCCAGAAACAGGCAAAGATTAGGGGGCTGAATCCGAGTCAGATTAAGACAACCCCAATGACCTGATCGGCTTCTATCTCCCTTTCCTCTAGATTGCCCAATTGCTCAGCAATAGAGACCCTGGGATCCAGGCCTTCCTCACTGTTTCCTGCTTAGGGGAGGGTGACTGGAGCCACCTAGGACTGTCCAGTTCCCAAGAGACCTTGCGCCTCCAGCTAAATCCTGAGCCTGTGTTACCCACCATGGATGGTGTGGCTGAGTTCTCTGAGTATGTCTCTGAGACTGTGGATGTGCCATCCCCCTTTGACCTTCTTGAACCCCCCACCTCAGGAGGCTTCCTCAAGCTCTCGAAGCCTTGCTGCTACATCTTTCCCGGTGGTCGTGGGGACTCTGCCCTCTTTGCTGTCAATGGTTTTAACATCCTGGTGGACGGTGGTTCTGATCGCAAGTCCTGCTTCTGGAAGCTGGTGCGGCATCTGGACCGCATTGACTCCGTGCTGCTTACACATATCGGGGCTGACAATCTGCCAGGTATCAATGGACTTCTACAGCGCAAAGTGGCAGAGCTGGAGGAGGAGCAGTCCCAGGGCTCCAGCAGCTACAGTGACTGGGTGAAGAACCTCATCTCCCCTGAGCTTGGAGTTGTGTTCTTCAATGTGCCCGATAAGCTCCGGCTGCCAGATGCCTCCCGGAAGGCCAAGCGCAGCATCGAGGAGGCCTGTCTCACTCTTCAGCACCTAAACCGCCTAGGCATCCAAGCCGAGCCTCTGTATCGTGTGGTCAGCAACACCATTGAACCACTGACCCTCTTCCACAAAATGGGTGTGGGTCGGCTGGACATGTACGTCCTCAATCCTGTCAAGGACAGTAAGGAGATGCAGTTCCTCATGCAGAAGTGGGCGGGCAATAGTAAAGCCAAGACGGGCATTGTGCTGGCCAATGGGAAGGAGGCAGAGATCTCTGTCCCCTACCTGACCTCCATCACTGCTCTGGTGGTCTGGCTCCCAGCCAACCCTACAGAGAAGATTGTGCGTGTGCTTTTTCCGGGAAATGCTCCTCAGAACAAAATCTTGGAAGGCTTGGAAAAGCTTCGGCACCTGGACTTCCTGCGCTACCCTGTGGCAACACAGAAGGACCTGGCTGCTGGGGCTGTGCCTGCCAACTTGAAACCCAGCAAAATCAAACATCGGGCTGATAGCAAGGAGAGCCTCAAAGCTGCTCCCAAGACAGCACTGAGCAAGCTGGCCAAGCGCGAGGAAGTGTTAGAAGAGGGGGCCAAGGAGGCCCGCTCAGAGCTGGCCAAGGAGTTAGCCAAGACAGAAAAGAAAGCAAAAGAAGTGTCTGAGAAGCCCCCAGAAAAGCCCTCCAAGCCCGAGAGGGTGAGGACCGAGTCGAGTGAAGCGCTCAAGGCTGAGAAGCGAAAGCTGATCAAGGACAAAGTGGGGAAGAAGCACCTGAAAGAAAAGATTTCAAAGCTGGAGGAGAAAAAGGACAAGGAAAAAAAGGAGATCAAGAAAGAAAGGAAGGAACTCAAGAAGGAGGAAGGAAGGAAGGAAGAGAAAAAGGATATTAAGAAGGATGAGAAGAGGAAAGATACCAAACTGGAAGTAAAGAAATTCTCCAAACCAGACCTGAAGCCTTTTACACCTGAGGTCCGCAAGACCCTCTATAAAGCCAAGGCCCCTGGAAGAATCAAGATGGACAAAGGCCGAGCTGCCCGTGGGGAGAAAGAGTTGTCTTCTGAGCCCCGGACACCCCCAGCCCAGAAGGGGCCTGCACCACTCCCAAATGTCAGTGGGCACAGAGAGCTGACCTTGTCCTCACCAGAGGACCTCACACAGGACTTTGAGGAGTTGAAGCGCGAGGAGAGAGATTTGCTGGCTGAACAAAGGGACACAGGACTAGGCGAGAAACCACTCCCTGTAGATGCTACAGAGCAGGGACACCCAAGCACAGCCATCCAGGAAAGACATCCCTCTGCCCCAGGGCTGGACCAAGAAGAACATGTGATAAGGGAGAAGGAGGTTGTCCCAGACCTTCTTGAGGACAAAGGGAGCAAGAACAGAGGCCCAGACTCAGGGGCTGAGACAGAGAAAGAGAAAGAAACCTGGGTGGAAAAGAAGCAGAGGGAAGCCGAGAAGATCCTGGAGAGTGCTGAGGCCAGGGAGGAGAGTGAGCCTGAGGTAAAAGAGGATGTGATAGAAAAGGCCGAGTTAGAAGAAATGGAGGAGGTTCACCCCTCAGATGAGGATGAGGAAGAGACAAAAGCGGAGAGCTTTTATCAAAAACACATGCAGGAAGCCTTAAAGGTAATTCCAAAGAGCAGAGAGGTTCCTGGGGGCCGGGAACTGGGGTTCCAGGGCAAGGTACCTGAAAAGGCGACCTCCTCACTCCTCAGCAGCTTGGCCACACCTGCAGGAGCCACTGAGCATGTCTCTTACATTCAGGACGAGACAATCCCTGGCTACTCAGAGACAGAGCAGACTATCTCAGATGAGGAGATCCACGAGGAGCCAGAGGAACGCCCAGCCCCACCCAGATTTCCTACAAGTACCTACGACCTCTCCCTCTCTGGGCCTGAAGGTCCTGGCCCCTTTGAAGCCAGTCAGCCTGCAGATAGCACTGTCCCTACCACCTCAAGCAAAACTTATGGGGCACCTGAACCTGAACTCACCTACCCTCCCAACATGGTGGCTGCCCCTTTGGCTGAGGAGGAACATGTGTCTTCAGCTACATCAATCACTGAGTGTGACAAACTCTCTTCCTTTGCCACATCGGTGGCTGAAGACCAATCTGTGGCTTCGCTCACAGCTCCCCAGACAGAGGAGACAGGCAAGAGCTCTTTGTTGCTTGACACGGTCACAAGTATCCCCTCCTCCCGCACGGAAGCCACTCAGGGCTTGGACTATGTGCCATCAGCTGGTACCATCTCACCCACCTCTTCGCTGGAAGAAGATAAGGGCTTTAAGTCTCCACCCTGTGAGGATTTCTCTGTGACTGGAGAGGTGGAGAAGAAAGGAGAGGCTGCAGGAAGGGGCTTGACTGGGGAGAAAGCTGTGGAAAAGGGAGCAGAAAGAAATGTAACAGCATCTGAGAGACTGTCCAGTCAGTATACCGCTGTGTTTGGCGCCCCTGGACATGCCCTACATCCAGCGGAAGCAGCACTTGGAGAAGTGGAGGAACGGTGCCTCAGCCCAGATGACAGTACCGTGAAGATGGCATCTCCTCCACCATCTGGCCCACCCAGTGCCACCCACACACCCTTTCATCAGTCCCCAGTGGAGGAAAAGTCTGAACCTCAAGACTTTCAAGAAGACTCCTGGGGAGACACAAAGCATGCTCCAAGTGTGGGCAAGGAAGATGCTAAAGAGAAGACAGCCAAGCCAGGGCCTAAAGAGGGCATACTAGGAGAGGAGAAAGCACCTCTTCCCAGGAGCTCCCAAGCACAGGATACTCCTATCAGCATTGCCGGGGGTCAGACTGGTTGCATCATTGAACTGTTGTCAGAACAAGATAAAGCAATTGTGTTTGAGCCTGGAGATGCAGGTTCAGCGCTAGAAGCAGAAACCCTTCCTCGAGAGGTGAGGGTATCGCTTGAAGAACACCGTGAACCTCAGGGAGATGAGGTTCTTCGGCTTACTGATCAAAGCCTTTCCCCTGAAGATGCAGAGTCTCTGTCTGTCCTCAGTGTGGTCTCCCCAGACACTGCCAAACAAGAGACCACCCCCAGGTCTCCCTGCAGCCTGAAAGAGCAGCCCCTACACAAAGACCTTTGGCCAATGGTGTCTCCAGAAGACACCCAGTCACTGTCTTTCTCAGAAGAGAGTCCTAGCAAGGAGACTTCTCTGGATATTTCATCTAAGCAGCTCTCTCCAGAAAACCTCGGCACCCTCCAGTTTGGAGAACTAAGCCTAGAAAAGGAAGAAAGGGGGTCTCTGATGAAGGCTGAAGAGCCCTCTTGCCACTTAGCTCCTGTGTCTATTCCAGAGACCCACAGAGCCACAGTGTCACCTCCCACAGGTGAGACTGCTGCAGTGGCAAGTGTCACAGACGAGAGCCCTGGTGGAAAATCACCTGGCAGTTCTTTCTCTGCACTGTCAGGCGACAGGAAGCACTCACCTGGGGAGGTCACAGGCCCTCCTGGTGTACATGTTATGACATCTGACAGCTCCCTCACCCAGAGTCCTGAGTCGTTGTCAAGCCCTGTCATGGAGTGGGAAGGTAAAGCTCCAGGGTTGACAGGCAGAACTGCTGACCAGAAGGAAGAGGACCTCAGGCTCATGGATGAAACCCTACAGCAGAAGGACAAAGCTTTGCAGAAGAAGGTTGCCGCTGTCGAGCAGGACTCAGTCATGCATCAGACAGAGGAGGCTCTAGATGAGAAGAACAAGCCTGGAGGACAGCTGGATAAGACTTCAGAGCAGAAGGGCAGAGACTTGGACCAAAAGGATTCAGCCGTAGGACTGACCAAGTCTCCAGAACCCAAAGACAAAGACTTAGAACAGAAGGACCAGGTCCTAGAAGAGAAGGACAAGGCCTCAGAACAAAAGGGCGCAGCCCTGCAACAGACTCAGGCCACTGAACCAAAAGACAGAGAACAAGAACACGGAGAATTAGAACACAAAGACAAGGTCTTAGAGCTGAAAGACAAGACCCCAGAAGAGAAAGACAGAACCTCAGGACAGAAAGACAGGGCTCCAGAGGGCAGCGTCCCTGAACCGACACAGACAGACAGAACCCCTGAACAGAAGAGCAAAGATAATAAAGAACAGAAAGATGAGGCCTCAGAAGAGAAAGACCTGGCCTTAGAACTAAAAGACTGGGCCCCAGGAAAGAAGGGTGGTACACTGGACCAAGACATCAGGGCTGCTGAACAGAAAGATGGGATTCTAAAAGAGGACAAAGCTCAGGGGCAAAAGAGCTCTTTCCTGGAAGATAAAACCTCAACACCGGAAGAGACAATTCTTGACCAAAAGTCTCCAGAAAAAGCCAAGGCTGTGGACCAGAAGGATGAAGCCGTTGTGAAGACCCATGCGCTGGAGCTGGAGGAGAGCCCAGTGCAGGAGGAGAGATACTGGAAGGAGCAGGATGTGGTCCAGAAATGGAGAGAAACATCTCCAACCAGAGGAGAGCTGGTGGGAGAACAGAAAGAGCCTGTTCCAGCCTGGGAGGGCAAGTCTCCTGAACAGGAAGTTAGGCACTGGAGGGACAGAGACATGGCCCTGCAGCAGGATGCATACTGGACAGAGCTGAGCTCTGAGAGGAAAGTCTGGTTCCCTCATGAGCTGGATGGCCAAGGAGCCCGGTCACGCTACTGTGAGGAACGCGAAAGTACTTTTCTTGATGAGGGAGCAGACGAACAAGAGGTGACCCCTCTGCAGCACACTCCCCGGAGTCCCTGGGCCTCAGATTTCAAGGATTTCCAGGAGCCCCTGCCACAGAAGGGGCTGGAGGTGGAGCGCTGGCTTGCAGAGTCTCCGGTTGGCCTGCCACCAGAGGAAGAGGACAAGATGACCCGTTCTCCCTTTGAGATCATTTCTCCTCCAGCCTCCCCACCTGAGATGACTGGACAAAGGGTTCCTCCAGCCCCAGGACAAGAAAGTCCTATCCCAGACACTATGCCAGCACCACCCACGAGGAATGAACCTACCACCCCTTCATGGCTAGCTGAGATCCCACCATGGGTACCTAAGGATAGACCCCTGCCCCCTGCACCCCTCTCTCCAGCTCCAGCTCCTCCAACACCTGCCCCAGAACCACATACCCCTGCACCCTTCTCCTGGGGCATGGCTGAGTATGACAGTGTGGTAGCGGCAGTGCAAGAGGGGGCAGCTGAGTTGGAAGGTGGACCATACTCCCCCCTGGGGAAGGACTATCGAAAAGCTGAAGGGGAAAGGGAAGGAGAGGGTGGGGCTGGGGCTTCTGACTGCAGCCCCTGCAGTTCAAAGGTCCCAGAGGCTGGCCAGAGCCACACCACCAGGGATACTGAACAGACTGAGCCAGAGCAGAGAGAGCCCACACCCTATCCTGACGAGAAGAGCTTTCAGTATGCAGACATCTATGAGCAGATGATGCTCACCGGGATGGGCCCTGCTTGCCCGACTCGGGAGTCTCCTCTGGGGGCACCTGTAGATTGGCCCCCAAGCCTCTCAAGCAAGGAGGAAGCTGCTGGCCGTGATACACCTGCAGAGAAGGAGACTTCTTCCCCTGTCTCGCCCAAAAACCTTCAACATGACACTTCAACTTTCAGCTATGCAGCTCTGGCAGGATCCACTGTACCTCCCAGGCAAGAACCAGAGCCAGGGCCCAACGTGGAGGCCAGTCTAACGCCGCCGGCAGTGCCGCCCCGGGCTCCTATCTCCCTGAGCAAAGACCCAAGTGCCCCTCTTAATGGAAGCACAGTGAGCTGTAGCCCAAACAGGAGAACCCCATCTCCAAAAGAATCGTGCCAAGGTCACTGGGATGACAGCACTAGTGACTCAGACTTGGAGAAGGGGGCTCGGGAACAGTCAGAGAAAGAAACACAGTCCCCAAGTCCCCGTCACCCCATGCCTGTGGGCCACCCCTCAATGTGGCCCGAAACGGAGGCACATACAAGCCTTTCCTCAGACTCACATCTAGGACCTGCCCGACCAAGTCTGGACTTCCCTGCTTCAGCCTTCGGCTTCTCCTCCTTGCAGCCTGCTCCCCCTCAGCTGCCCTCTCCAGCTGAACCCCGTTCTGCACCCTGTGGCTCCCTTGCCTTCTCTGGGGACCGAGCACTGGCCCTGGTTCCAGGAACTCCAACCAGAACCCGACATGATGAGTACCTAGAAGTAACCAAGGCGCCCAGCCTAGATTCCTCACTACCCCAACTCCCATCACCCAGTTCTCCTGAGGCCCCTCTCCTCTCCAATCTGCCGCGACCAGCCTCTCCAGCCCTGTCTGAAGGGTCCTCTTCTGAGGCTACCACACCTGTAATTTCAAGTGTAGCTGAACGTTTCCCTCCTGGCTTAGAGACTGCTGAACAGGGTGATGGAAAACTGGGCCCAGGAATGGAGCCAGCTGCCCACAGCCTCTGGGACCTTGCTCCTCTGAGCCCAGCCCCCTTACCCTCACTGGACTTGGCTCCAGCTCCAAGCCTGCCTGGAGACATGGATGATGGTACGCTGCCCTGCCGTCTGGAGTGCTCAGGGGAACTCACCAAGAAGCCAAGCCCCTTCCAGAGCCTCTCTGGAGTTCATGCAGCCAATGGTCTTGCAGAAACCAGTCCCAATCTCCCAGGGCTTGCCACAGCCAAGGTAGAAAAAGAAGACACTGCTGAGGCCTGCCCAGCTTGGGAACAGGGGTCCTGGCCTGAGGGAGCTGAGAGGCGCTCCCGGCCGGACACACTTCTCTCATCTGAGCATCCTGGGAAGAGCCCTGGTGGCCCACACTGTAGTCTTTCTCCTGAAGTTGAGGCTGGACCTCAGGGATGTGCTACAGAGCCCCGCCCCCACTGCAGGGAGCTTTCTCCTACATTCCTGAACCCACCTCTGCCCCCATCCACAGATGACAGTGACCTTTCAACTGAAGAAGCTCGGCTGGCAGGAAAAGGAGGGCGGCGCCGGGCAGGGAGGCCAGGGGCCACAGGGGGCCCATGCCCTATGGCTGATGAGACACCCCCCACATCAGCCAGTGACTCAGGCTCCTCACAGTCAGATTCTGATGTCCCACCAGAAACTGAGGAGTGTCCATCCATCACAGCTGAGGCAGCCCTCGACTCAGATGAAGACGGGGACTTCCTGCCTGTGGACAAGGCCGGTGGAATTAGTGGAACTCACCACCCCAGGCCTGGCCATGACCCACCTCCGGTTCCCCAGCCAGACCCCCGCCCCTCCCCTCCCCGACCAGATGTCTGCATGGCTGACCCTGAGGGGCTCAGCTCAGAGTCTGGGAGAGTTGAGAGACTACGAGAAAAGGAGAAGGTACAGGGGCGACTAGGGCGTAGGGCCCCCAGCCGGGCCAAGCCAGCATCTCCTGCACAGCGTCTGGATATTCGGGGAAAACGGTCACCTACTCCTGGTAAAGGGCCTGCAGATCGAACATCTAGGGTCCTACCCCGACCACGCAGCACTCCAAGCCAGGTCACCCCAGCAGAAGAAAAGGATGGACACAGTCCCATGTCCAAAGGCTTAGTCAATGGACTCAAGGCAGGACCCAGTGAGTATGTCAGAAAAGTGGGAATGGGAATACTATGGGTTGGAGTAGGTACAGGCTAGCTAAAGGCTCCAGCTGTTCAAGCAAGCATGGAGGCAACCAAATGATCCTTTTCTTTTTTTTCCAAGACAAGGTTTCTCTGTGTAGTCCTTGCTATCCTGGAGTTCACTTTGTAGATCAGGCTGGCCTCAGACACACAGAGATCCACCTGCCTCTGCCTCCCTAGTGGTATGCACACTCACTACTGGGCCTTTTTTTTTTTTTCAATGCATTCTGCTTGTCTCCACAGCAGCCTTGGGCTCCAAGGGTGGTTCCGGCCCCCCTGTGTATGTGGATCTCGCCTACATCCCAAATCACTGCAGTGGCAAGACTGCTGATCTGGACTTCTTCCGCCGAGTGCGTGCATCCTACTATGTGGTCAGTGGGAATGACCCTGCCAATGGCGAGCCAAGCCGGGCTGTGCTGGATGCCCTGCTGGAAGGCAAGGCTCAGTGGGGAGAGAACCTTCAGGTGAGTAGCAAGGGACACACAAGGCAAGAATTCTGGTCGAAGCTCTGTCAAAGGCAACAGCAGGACAGCCCCTGTTCACAAGAGGGCACAGTCCTTCCTGCTGGCAGCAGGTTCATTTATGACTGCAGGTGTTCCTTCCCCTTCATCTGTCTTTCCTTCACATGCTCACCTCAGGCATATTTTCTTCCACTTAGGTGACTCTGATCCCCACTCACGACACAGAGGTGACTCGGGAGTGGTACCAGCAGACACATGAGCAACAGCAGCAACTGAACGTCCTGGTCCTGGCTAGCAGCAGCACCGTGGTGATGCAGGATGAGTCCTTTCCAGCCTGCAAGATTGAATTCTGAATAGACCCGCCCTCCCTTCCCCAAGGCTCCACTCCTACAGCGCATATAGAGAATGGCTATTGCTGAGTCCTTTGGGGTTGAGGGAAATGGAGCTGGGCAGCAGGGCGAGGTCATGTGGGCTAAGTGGGAGGTAGTGTTTTTCCCCTCATCTGTTCCTGGGGTCTCAAAACCAAAGGTAATGGGGGGATACGAAACTACAAAAGGTCACTTGATGCCTGGAACCCTCTCCTAGCACTGCCAAATGTTGGTCTTGGATGAGGAGGGTTTCAGAGAGCACAGTCCTCCGCCATGGAGGGAGATGAACACCCCCCTCCAACCTCGTTATTTATTTGGCATGCCAGAAAGGATTGCCAGTAATTTATATGATGTAGGGAAGGCCACTGTTAGTAAGGTACCCGGAGCTGTGCTCTTTCCTCCATCTCCCATGCCCTAGCCACCAGGGTATGGCTTCTAGCAGGAACCCGGGGGCAGATGGCTGCTATACTGTCTTATTGCTTCCCTCAATATCTGAATGTCTCAATCCAAAACTTGAAGCTCTTTAGACCAAGAACTAGGGAGAGGAAAAAGGATCTCATCTCCCAGCCCCAGCTTCATACTATTTACGACTTAGGGCTGTGCTCATATCAGGCCACCTGGGCAGCACAAAGGACAAGGAGAGCCCCAACCCCAATCCTCCAGGCTCCCTGATCATTTAGTCTTCACTTATCCCATCCCAACAGTCCTGATCCCTTCTCATCCCCTGCTTGGCTTCTCTGCATGTGGTCATCTGCTATGGCCTGGTGTGTAATGGGTTAAAAATAAGCCATTGCCTGACACTCCTGACACCCCTACATCTGACATTTTAGCCATGTGTGATTCCCCCAACATTCCAAATCCTCTACCATCCTGCAGCTGAAATGGGAACACTGGCTGCCTCTCTAAACCCAAACTCTTGGATGGAGGTTCTGGGAGGTGGAGGCTGGTCTAGAGAATTTGGGGAAAATGGGAGGGAGGGGAGGGGAAAAGAAGAGAGGAAGCAGAGCTATAGCTTATCTCCTCCAGAGTGAAGTAGACAGGCTGAACATTCTTCTACAGGAAAGGACCTCACCACGGGCAAGCCAGGGAGCAGCCCTGCTGAACCCTGCTGGATTGAGAGACCCAGATGCGGGTGGTCCTTGAGGCTTGCAGTCTGTCAAGCCAATGGGAAATCAGGAGCCCACCCATGTTCTTCCCAGCTCCCTTCTCCCCGCTGCTGTGCTCTGCTCCTCCCCACACTTCCCACTACAGTTCCCAGCTGCTGTAACAGAGCCACCTTAAAGTCTAACAATAAATCAAGTTCATTGCAGATGGTGTAGTGCTGCTTAGGCTTCTCCAGACTCCATACATGACTCAGTTGTCCTGGTTTCTATCTCTCTGCTTCAGTCAGCATCATTATTTATCTCAGTGGCTTTGGAGCCTGCGCTGGAACTAACTCTTGTAGACCAGGCTGGTCTTGAACTCACAGAGATCCGCCTGTCTCTGCCTCCCGAGTGCTGGGATTAAAGGCGTGCGCCACCACCACCCGGCTCTCAGAAGACTCTTGATTATTCAAATCCATGTCAGGACCCGGGGGAGCCAGAAACAGTGTGGGTGAGAGGAGGAAGAGATGTGGGACCCAGCATCATGTCTGCGAAGATGCAGGGGGTGATGGATATGCCTGTGATCTTAACACTCAGGGCAGAGGTAGGAGAATCAGGAGTTTGAGAGCAGCCTGAGCTACATAGCTAGTTCTGGGCTAGTCAGAGCAACATATTGAGTCAGCCCTTGTCTCAAAAACAAAACAACAACAACAACAAAAAAAAAACCCCAAGGGGCTGGAGAGGTGGCTCAGTGGTTAAGAACACTGGCTGCTCTTCCAGAGGACTGAAGCAAATCCCCAGCACCCACATGGCAGCTTACAATTCTCTATAACACCAGTTCCAGGGCTCCAACACCCTTTTCTGGCCTCTGTGGGCACCAGGCATGCATTCAAGCAAAACATCCACACATACAAAACAAAAAGAAAAATTAAGAAAACAAACACTCCAATCTGAAAATGGCTTAAAAATGTGGGTATATACATTTGGTTTAGGGAATGGGCTCTGTATTCTATGAAGTCAAAAACAATCACTATATTTCCCCAGAAAACTCTGAGCCTTTTACTGTCAACTCCCGCCCCCCACAAGTAAAACCCTCTTATAGTCTTGGGTGTGTCAAGAGTGGTCAGGTTATAAATGTATATATGGAAAAGGGACATTCTAGTCCTTCCAGTATCCTGAGCTTTGCCAATGTAAAGATGTCAATGGAGCAGAGACCAGGCATCACCTTTTCATGTCAGTTCCCCTCCAAGGCACTGGAGGAAGACATTAGGGTGTGTTTCTCGGGAGCTGGTGAGAAGGCAGGTGGCCTTTGCTGCTTCACAGAGCTCAAACCTTGTTCCAATCATACTGCTCAGCACTCTGATCATTAAAAACATTTGGGAAGGTAGACTGACCCTACAGGGACTCAAATGCCAGACTTCTCTATTTTTAAAGCCAATCCCTGCTCAATACAATAGTTTTTGATTGATTCAGTCAGACACAACTGGCTTACCTGTTGATTATTGAGTTCACAAAGGTGTCACCACCCGTGTTCTCATTATCTCGTATTTATTGAGCACTCGTTATGTCCCAGCTCCTGACTCCAATGACAGCATTAATCACACCCACTCCCATCCCTAGATCTTTGGGAAAAGCTTCATAATCATACATGGTCCTAAAGACACATGATATAAGGACAAATCTCTTGGGGACCCTGGAGTGTTTGATCTTTGGCCAGTCTGTCCCTGGCAAACTACAGAAATATATATGTTTATATATATAGATATATATTAAATCTTTGCTCATTTCTGTACAACACTGATCTTTGCTAATTGCTTAAAATAGAACTTGATTCTCTCTACTATAGAATCTTCTAAACCCAATAGCCTCACAACAAAAGGAGGCCTAGCTTCATAGATTGATCCAAATCTCCCAGAGCAGGTTAGTCACCCTGAAGTTGCATGGCAATCTAATATCTACTTTTCTCTAGAATCACTGTCCAGAGGAGCAGGACTAGGGCAGAGGGAGCACTTGGCAATTATATGGAAATACCCATAAGCCCAGTCTAAACCATGAGTGGCCATGACAGATGTTTGCGAGAAGGCAACTCTATTCTGCAGACATTTCGGGCAGCTGCCCTGGGCCTGCCTGTGACAGTGAAGACAAGAGCTTCCTTGAATGCACATATGGTCTGAGGGTACTTTAAAAAGTTGTAAATATTTCCTTCAACAAGTAGAAAGCCTTCTGCCTTCCATTTTCTATTTGCTGTCCCCTCAACAGTATCAACAGTTAAGTGGCATTTCCTTGAACAATCTAAGATTTCCTACCCCACAGCTATTGAAGAGCTAATAGCTGCCCTGAACATAAATTAGCTCCCCCTTAGGCATGTTTTATGCCAGAAGGCCTGCTTCCTCAGACATCCCTGATGTGAGTCCAGGCCTTGCTCTGGCTAGTGTGTCAGCCAGCAGAACGGCTACTGGCTCAGATGGCCAGTGGAGGACGACACCAATGGGAAAGCGACTAATTACACGTTGCTGGTGGAAGGGATGAGTGCTGGTCACAGGCCAGAGACTGACTTTCAGTGTTTACATCACTAGATGGACCCTGGCCTTGGGGGAGATCCTCAATAGGCAGCTCATCAACCACCACAGAGACCACCCTGGAGTCCTGATCAGTCTCCTCAGAGACCTCCTGAGCCTGTATACCAGCCTCCTCAGTGAGCTCTTGGGATAGTTTGTCAGTCTCAGGAATGTCTTGAGACAACTTGATGATGGCAGGGACTTCCTGAGCCAGTGTGCCAACCTCCACAGAGAATTCCTGGCATGGTGGGCTCATCTCTTCATGGATCTCTTGGGTTGGCCTGCCAATTTCCATAACTGTTTCTTGGACCAAGCTACCAATGCTTACAGGGACTCCATGGACCATCCTGCCCAGCTCCACAGGGACCTCCTGGCACAGCTGGTTACTCTCCTCAGGATTGTCTTGACAAAGCTGGCTGACCTCCTCATAAGCTTTCTGAGACAGCTGGCTGGCCTTCTGGCATGGCTGACACGTGCTGGTCGTAGTGTCGTGGTTCTTCAGGAATAGCTGGCTGATGTCAGGGACCCCCTGGCTAGGCTGGCCAACCTCCTCAAGGATGTTATAGCGTGTCTGGGTGTTATCTGGGGCCTCCTGGCATACCTGGCTGACCTCAGCAACATCCTGGCCTCCTAGAGGGCTGATTTCCACAGGTGACTCCTGAGGACACTGATTGGGCTCCACAAGCTCTTGCTGTCTTTCTACAGGGAACTCTTGTGTTCCATCTCCAGGAGGCTCCCGGAGCAGCCCAAGGCCTTGGTTTTCTTCAGTCATATGCGTATTTACAGAGGACTGATCACTGAAGCCAAAATGTGAGTTTCCATCCACTGCAGTAGGAGAGGAAGGACCAGCACTGGACACGGTGCTGGAAGGACCACTGCTGTCTATAAAGCAAAGTTAAGAAGTCAAGTCAAACAAGATGGAAGACGAGACTCTGCTCACGTCTGCACATTAAATACTAGAACACATCTGCTTTGCTGATCAAGTTTTGAAGAAAGAGGGTCTGAATTCCTCCTAAATGTGGCAGACATGAGCTTGCTCTGCTCAGGAACTGCCACACTAGCTTAATGGAGGAATAATGCTAAGGCTCATCTATGAGTCAGGAGAATAAGGCCTACTTCATCTGGCTTCTCACAAACACTCTGGGATCCCAACTCCCAATGTCTATGGTTCCTCCTTCATACTTTGGATGCATGTGAACATTTTGTCTCAATGGTTCCCAATATCTGTTACACATCAGAAGTGTGGGGAATACATAAATACTGATTACCAGGTTCCACCTCCTTAGTTTCTAGTTCTACAGGGTTAGTGTAAAGATATGAGTAGGAAGAAGGGGAGAAGATATTTTTATTAATATTATTCTGTTATAATACTCCCAGTTGAGTGAACTATGGGTGTGGCTTAGTGGTAGTACCACACACCTATTATGCACAAAGCCCTGGGTTCAATGTGCAACACTGCATAACTCAGGAATGGTGGTGTCTACCTATAATCCCAGCACCTGGTAGGTAGGAGGATCAGAAGTTCAAGGTCATCCTCAGTTATACATATCAAAGAGCAGCCTGGGCAACATAAGAACATTTATCCAAAAAAAAAAAAAAAAAAAGGAATTCATTTCTGGGCCTTTTGGTTAAGATCAAAAGAACCATTCTTTAAAGCAACCAACGTATTTCTGGAACAAGAGCTATCCCAAGAAATAAGTAAGCAAGAGAATGTAGAAAAACTTTATGAAGCAGGAGCGAGACACTGTAGCACGCAGGAACACTCAAAGTTCAAGGTCAGCCTGGTCTACCTGGAAAGTTCTGGTAAAGCTAGAAAACAATAAAGGAAACCTATAAATGAGGATGCCAGGAAAGACCAGCAAGCAGAAGAAAGCAGCAAGAGCCTGGGTTCTTCTCTCACACATCCCCTGATGTGAGGGCCTTCTCCTCTGTCTTTAGCCTGTCACTGTTTGTTTTTGGGGACAATATGAACAGTGGACTCGAGGGAGACACCAGTGGGAGACAGGTCCCAGGGAGGGACAGACCCTTCTGTTATCACCCTGAGCCCACACCAGCCCTTCATGGATAGAGTGGAGTGGAGCTTTGCATGTTGGCATTGCGGCCAACAGTTACAGAACTGCTGTCTTCTATTCTGGCACACATGAATGTGCAGGTGTCTGCAGAAGCTGGAGGTGACAGGTTCCCTTGGGGCGCAGTTGTGAGTCACTTGATGTGAGTGCTGGGTCCTTTGGAAGCATCACATGCTCCTAACTGCTACAACCATGGAGACAGCTCTTCAGCCTCATTCCTAGGCTTCCAACCCTCACCTTCCTAACTCTAATGGGATAGGTCTCTTATCCACCCATCCCTCCATCCCTCTGGGTTTTTGATTAGGCAACTAGAAAGGTTTACTTACACCAAGGTGGCTTTTCAGAGCGATGCCGGAGTTGCAGCGGTGGCGAATGAAGAGTACGGGGTGGGGAAAACGGGCTATCTGAGGCTGGGTTGTGCATAGAGTCAAAGAGGGCTGTACAGGTGGAGGGGAGAGATGCATGAAGAAAAGGCACGGGCAAAGGAACCAGGCATCAAGAGCTCTCACCTGAGTCGAGGTCACTTCACCTCCCTCTGGCTGAGAAGAGACATACCCTAGAAACCTTGACCTAAACCCCTTTTAAAACTTTACATTTAAAACTTTACATTATGATTCTTTCAAATGTACAACTATTCATTTATTTGTATACAAAATAATGGGCTTAATTGTGACATTTTTCATGTACATTATTAAACTTTGCTCACATTTATCTGCACCCCCATTACTTCTATCCTGTTCCTCAACTTCAACCTCCTACTTTCCAACAACAACAACAACAAATCACCCTTCTGCATTCATGTCACAAACACATACACAGTTTTCTATTCTACATGAAAGAAAATATGGTATCAAATATATTTTCTACAAAGCAGATGATAGCTCCGAGGGTTCAGGTGCCTGCTGCAAGGCCTGATGACCTGAGCTGGATCCCCAGGACCCACATGGTGAAAGGCAAGAACTGACTTCAGCAAGCTGTCCTCTGCCTTATACAAGTATGCCACAAATAGATAAATATAACTTGATTCTCTCTTGCTGCTTCCAAAATGTTCTGTCTTCTGCCAGGTGTGGTGGCACATGTCTTTATGGTAGACAGAGACAGGAGGATCTCTGTGAATTCCAGGACAGCTAGGACCACATAGAGAGTGCCTATCTCAAAAAAACAACAAACAAACTAATGTTTTTGGTGTCTCTCTCTTCTGACAGTCTGAATATTATTGCCTCAGTGTGGGTCACTTTGTACATAACCTGTTGGAACTGGCTGAACTATTTGGAAATAAAAACACAAGTCTTTTATTAAATTTGAAAATGTTTTGTCTATTACTTTTCTGAGTATGTTTTATTCCCCTCTTTGTCTTTTCCTTTGAGACTAAGATCTGCTTTCTGTGTCTCTCTGGAATCGGAAACCATGGTCCCACCAAGGGCTGAAGAAATGGTCTGGCAACTAAGAGCTCTTGCTGCTCTCCCAGATGACCCAAGGTCTATTCTTAGCACCGATATCAGCTGGCTGACAACCAACTGCAGGGCCAACTTCAGGGGATCTGACACATAGAACACCCCAACCCACATATAATTAAAACAACAACAAGAAACAAACTACAACCAAACTAGGGGGTGGAGGGTGAGCAAAAACAACGAAAGAGCTGTAGCCCTTTTCATCCATTTCAGGTTATCATTTAATTTTTTAATTAATAATTAGTTCTGTGTGTGCTGCTAGGGACCCACATGTTAAATATGTGCTTTACCATTTAGCTACAGCCCAGTCTCCAGGTTACCTCTTACTTAATGTAGCACTTCCCTGCTGCCCATGATACTTTGACTATTTTCTGGAGTACTGAAAAAAAATTATTCCAACAGTTTTTTGCTGTGCGTGCGTGCATACGTGTGTATGTAGATAAACCTACAGATGTTTCTGTGGAACAACCCCTTGGATCTATCTACCTTTAATTTTTGTACTTAGAAAACCAAAAGAGGCCGGGCAGTGGTAGTGCACGCCTTTAATCCCAGCACTCGGGAGGCAGGAGGATCTTTGTGAGTTCGAGGCCAGCCTGGTCTACAAGAGCTAGTTCCAGGATAGGCTCCAAAGCTACAGAGAAACCCTGTCTCGAAAAACCAAAAAAAAAAAAAGAAAGAAAGAAAGAAAGAAATATAAGCTGGGGGTGGTGGCATACACATTTAATCCCAGCACTTGGGAGGCAGAGGCAGGCAGATCTCTGTGAGTTCGAGGCCAGCCTGGTCTACAAAGCTAGTTCCAGAACAGCCAGGGTTGTTACCAGTCTTGAAAAACAAAATAAATAAATAAATAACTTTTTTTTTTTTTGCACTTAAGTACTTCATCCATATGGAGTTTATCCTGGCAGATGTGAAGTCTGGAATTGATTCTAATTTTCTGTCATTTTATTTATTAAAAGATGTTATCTTTTACTCAGAATTTTGAAATGTCAATTTCATTAATTTATAGATTTTCAATTTTGTTTCTTTTTTAAAAGATTTAATTATTTATTACACATACAATGTTCTGCCTGCTTGTATTCCTCCAGGCCATAAGAGGACACCAGATCCCATTACAGATGGTTGTGAGCCACCATGTTGTTGCTGGGAATTGAACTCAGGACCTTTGGAAGGGCAGCCAGTGCTCTTAACTTCTGAGCCATCTCTCCAGCCCCTTAATCTTATTCCTTTAGCCTACTAGTTCATGTACCAATACTACATTCTTTTTGTTTGTTCATCTGTGATAGTGTTTCACTCATTCTGTAGTCTTGTGTGGGCCTGAACTGTGTAGTCTAAGCTGGCTCTGAACTTGTAGGAATCCTCCTGTTTCAATTGCCCAAGAACTAAGATTACAAGAGTGCATCAACTGTGCTGGCTAGTTTTATGTCAACTTGACATAGCTAGAGTCATCGGAGACATGGGAACCCCAGTTGAGAAAATGCCTCCAGAAGATTGGGTTGCAGGCAAGCCTGTAGGGCGTTTTCTTAATTAGTGATTGGGAGAGTGTCCAGTCCATTGTGGGTGGAGCCACCCCTGGCCTGATGGTACTGGGTTCTATAAAAAAGGAGGCTGAACAGATCATGAGGAGCGAACCAGTAAGCAGCACCTCTCCTTTGCCCGTGCATCAGCTCCTGCCACCAGTTTGATTTTGAGTTCCTGCCCTGACTCAAGCCAAAATAGATCCTTTTCCCCCAGTGTTTCATCACAGCAATAGTAACCCTAACTAGGGCAATCATCATGCTCAGTTTTATGCAGTCCTAGAGATCAAACCTAGAACTTCATGCCTGACAGGAAAGCACTGTACCAAGGAACTACATTTCTAGTCCCCGACTTTGTTTTTCTTTTCTTTTAAAACTTAGTTTCTTCCTATTTTTTCAATAAAAACTATAAACTGATTTGTGCTCTTATTGGATTATATTAAACTTATAAATCACCTTGGGAAGAAGTGATATTCTTTTTTCTCAGGATTTTGTATGTGTGTGCGTGTGCACACAATAAGTATGAATATATATTTGTGTATATGCACTTGTGTGGAGGTCAGAGGCTGATAACAAATTAAAATTTTAAATTTAATTATATGTGTACTGGCATTTTGCCCACATGTATTCTGTGCACCGGGCACATGCTTAGTGCCCAAAGAGACTTTTAAAGGACTTCAGACCCCCGGAACTGGAGTTAAGATGGTTGTAACCTGCCATGTGGGTGTTGGGACTCAAACCCAGTCCCCTGAAAGAGCAGCCAGTGTTTTTTAGCTGCTGAGGTATTTGTGTGCGTATGTGTGTGCACATGTATACATACACAATCCAGAGTATGTGGGTGAACTTAGGGGAGCTGGTTCTCTCATATCATGTAGGTCCCAGAGATCAAATTCGCATCATCTAGCCTGACAGCAAGAACCATTACCTCCTAAACCATCTTGCCAGTCCCAACTGTATGTTGCTAAAAGTCAGAAATTTCTATGTCTTTGTGGTTACCCAACCATGGTTTTTCTTTTTCTCACAAACTATTCTTTTGTTTACTTTCCTATACTTAAATTTCATGGAAGAATAACAGCTAAGCAGTTCTGCCTCTTCAAAAAAAAAAAAAACATCTCCCATCAACACCAACTGTGTGGCTGACACAAACTAGGAAGAGTGACATCTTAAGGCCGAGGCCCATGCTGTGGTTCATCTCCAGCCAGCACCAGCCTGCTATAATGGAGCCTTTACACCCAGGTGGGCTCAGGCTTTCTCCCTGATGCTAGCAAATCAAGGAAATTAGTTGCTGAGTTTTTTTCTTTTTTCATAGTTTTGGTATTTTTTGTTTGTTGCTTTTTTTAAGCATTTAAAATGAAGCCCAGATGAGTTTAAAAACCATCCTCTTGACCTGTTCTCCATTAAAAAGTTATATGGATCCCAGGTATTCACAGGGATCTCCCAGCTAGGTACTCGGGCAGCAGAGGAGTGGGTGCCTGAACTGAACTTGCCCCATAGTTACTTTGTTGAATATCTTAATCGTCACCATAGAAATTTCGTATGATGGA
>JAQHUG010000051.1:6570251-6642636 GCA_028555095.1 Dicrostonyx torquatus | reverse complement strand
TCTTAAAATGCAGGCTGTTTTCAATGGCAAATTTATAGACTCAAACTGAACCTCATGGCAGCCATGAGCCCAACTGGATCTTGAGCTTCAGTACACTGCAAGTTAACTGCCTTGTTAAGAAGAAATACCTCATGAGTGGCTCTGGTGAGTCAAGATCTGGGCTGCTTGGTTGTTTTTATCAACATGACAGAGCTAGGCCATCTGGGAAGAGGGACCCTCAACTGAGAAAATGTTACTATTAGATTGGCCTGAAGGAAAGTCTGTGGGGCATTTTCTTGATTAATGATTGATGTGGGAGGGCTCAGCTCACATGGGTAGTGCACCTCTGGGCAGGAAGCCCTAGAAGGGACAAGAAGGATATCTAAGGGATGAAAAGATGGCTCAGTATTAAAAAACACTTGGTGCTCTTGCAGAGGACTTGGGTTCTGTTCTCAGCATCCATATGGTGGATCACAACCATCTGTGACTTCAATTCCAAAGGGTTGACTCCCTCTTCTTAACTTTACAGGTACAGGCACATATAAGGGACACCCACATACATGCAGGCAAATAATCATAATATAAATAAATCTAAATAAACAAGAGAAAGATAGCTGAATGTGAACCCAGAGAGCAAGCCAATAATCCATGGTCTCTGCTTCTGTTCCTGCCTCCAGGTTCCGGCCTTGACGTTCCGCCCTGACCCCTTTCATGATGTAAGATGAAATAAACCCTTTCTCCACAAGTTCCTGTAGCCATGGTGTTTATGGAAACAGAAAGCAATCTAGGGCAAGATAATGCCACAGCTTACACAAGAAAACAGACGATGCCTCCAATATGACCATGAAAATTCTGCCTATTTTGCTAGCTGACTTTTTTTAAGATTTTATATAATTTAATTTTATGTGCATTGGTGTTTTGTCTGCATTCATGTCTGTGTGAAGTTCTAAAAGCCAAGTGGCCATGCAGTCCCTACAGCTGAGAGTCCTGCGTTCTTCAGCTTGGGTCAATGTCCCTTGGCTTCCCAAGCCTCTTTATTTAGTTCCTAACTATCCATGTGTGTGAGTGTGAATGTGTTTACATACATGTCTTTACGTAGGTGTGAATGCATGTATATGTGTGTACGCGTGTTGAGGTCAGAAGACAACCTTGGGTGTCCTTCTGTAGGCACTATCAGAACCTCCGCTGTTTTTTTCTTTGAGACAGTTTCCTTCATTGGCTTGGAACCAGAGAAGGCTGGTTGGCTGGCTCAGAGCCTCCAGGATACATGTGTATCTGCCTACCTTATGCTGGGTCTGTAAGTATGCCACCAGCACCTGGCATATTCTTAAGATTTATTATTATTTTTTTGCAGGCAGTGGTGGTGCACACTTTTAATCCCAGCACTTGAGTGGCAGAAGCAGGCAGATCTCTGTGAGTTTGAGGCCAGCCTGGTCTACAGAGTGAGTTTCAGGACAGGTTCCAAAGCTACAAAGAAACTCTGTCACAAAAAACAAAACAAAACAAAACAAACAAACAAAAAGATTTATTTTTTTTTTCATTAAAAATATGTCGCCAGGTAGTAGTGGCACACACCTTTAATCCCAGCACATGGGAGATAGATGTAGATAGATAGATCTACACAGAGAAAGCCTGTCTTGGAAAAAAAATTATGTGTATGTGTACCTGCTTATCTCTATGTCCACCATGTGCATGAGACAGTTTGGGGAGGCCAGCAAGGGAGCCTATGGAGCTGGAGTTAAAGGAACTTGTGAGATGTCTGATGTGGGTGCTGAACCTGGGTCTTACGCAAGAGCAGCAACTGCTCTTAACCACTAAGCCATTTCTCCAGGCCCTTAATTTATTTTTAAATTGTGTGTGTGTGTTTCTGCGAGCTGGTTATATGTAGGAGTACTGGTGCTCACTGAGGAAAAAGAGGGTGTTTGATTCTAAGCAGCTGGAGTTATAGATAGTTGTGAGTCATTGTACATGGATGCTGGCAATTGACTTTGCTCCTCTGTAAAAGGTTGTTTTTTTTAAAAATATTTATTTATTTATTATGTATACAGTGTTCTGCCTGTATGTCTACCTGCATGCCAGAAGAGGGCACCAGATCTCATCATGGGTGGTTGTGAGCCACCGTATGTTACTAGGAATTGAACTCAGGACCTCTGGAAGAGCAGCTGCTGCTCTTAACCACTGAGCCATCTCTCCAGCCCAGTAGTTGGTTTTTTTTTGAGACAGGGTTTTTCTGTGTAGCTCTAGCTGTCCTGAAACTTGCTCTGTAGACCAGGCTGGCCTCGAACCCAGAGATCCGCCTGCCTCTGCCTCCTGAGTGCTGGGATTAAAGGAGTACGCCACCAGGTTGGCTCAGTGTTTTAAAATATGGGTTGTTCTGGGGATCGATCTCAGGACTTTATAGTTACTACACAAGTACTTTACTCATTGACATGTCTTTCCAACTCTTTCTCGTTTCTGGTGCTGAGGAAAGATCATAGGGCTTTGGGTTTGCTAGGCAAGTGCTCTATCACTGATTTAAATTCCCAACTTCCTAACTTTTAAATTGATTTTACTTTGTCTTTATTTATGTGCATTATGTGAAGATGTGTTTCAGTGCCCAGAAAGTGCATGGAGACTAGAAGCGCACATCAGATTCCCTGCAGCTGGAGTTGCTGTGACTGTGAACCACTTGATGTGGTTACTGCACAAAGAGCTCTGGACCTCTGCAAGCGCAGCAAGCACTCTTAACTGCTGAGCCATTCTCCTTCCATTTTAAATTCAGTATTTTCTCCTATTCTACAAATTACAGGTGTGGTAAAGCTAGAGATACAAACAGTACTTCCCATACCTGCAGATGCCTGTGCATGGGCATCAGTGTGGCGCTGGCAGACTTTAGTCAAGAACTCACTCACTTGACGCAGGGAAAGGGCATTGTGTAGTGTTTCCAGGGGGTAGATAGTAGGTACCATGGAGCACCCTTCAAATCCTGTTGGAGAAGAGATGAACAAAGCCAATGTTATTCTCAGCAGATATACTTCAATTGGCCAAGGAAGGGTGGAGAGTCCCTGAGAGTCATCGGGAGAGTCTGTGGCTTTTGGAGTATGGGGCATCCAAGATTTCCAGGAGAAGGAACTATTTATCTCATCTCCAATTTTCTAAAATGTCTACCTGTTAAGCCTCCAAGTAATCAAATCACCTTCACCTATGAAGAGTACACAGTGTCCATGGACTAATGAGAGCACTAACGCTGCTCTTGCACTTTCTGGGGGAAATAAAATGGGGATCAATGGGCAAGGGGTTGAAATCGTAAATCTAACATGAGGCAGCAGGATATGGAGTTTGGAAGGAACAGCAGATTTTAGGTATCATGAAGAAAAAAACAGATTAAGGAGAAGGGCATGGAATCGGAGGAGGAGTTCATGCAAATTTAGGATGTAGGTAGAAGGGCTAGAATACTTGGATGCAAACTGGAGAGCATGCAGTACATGAAGCTCAGCTGAGGAATCCACATGCATGAACAGGGTGGGGAATGCAAGTTCTTTCTTGGTCATTTCCATCACATCAAAGCTTTTTCCTTATGCTCTAGCAGTAACATCCTGGGCTTGCTAGGTTTTCTCTTTTCCACCAGGAAAATGAGACAACCCCCATCTCTGAGAAAAATACCGTGTAATACAGGTCTATAAGTCTTGGTAGGGCCGAAAGTAAACGTCAATGAATAACCCTACTCCTAGGACTATTAACAGGGAAAATGCTCCCACTGAAGAATCAAGAACATGTCCTAAACACTCTCAGTCCCCACTCGTTCCAATGCTGCTTCTCCTGAAAGGAACTAAGAACAGGGAGCTACAAAAGACTGAGCCTCCTCTTCACCTAGCTCAAAATGACCATATCCGATCATCTCCTAACCTCTGGCTTGGTTTGTCTTGATATTTAGTTGATGCCTCCGTGCCTTGGCTTCCTCTTATAATCTAGTGGCAGGAGGGCAGAGGAGTCTCTGGCTCATCAGAGTGATTAGAAAAACATTTGAATTTGAAGATGATAGTAGTAGAAGATTAGAGCGATAAGAACACATTAAAAAACAAAAACAAAAACCAAAACCCACCAGATTCCATGGCAAGAGATTATGCCTATGCTGAACAGAAGGGGTAACGTTAGGGGGAAGTAAGAAAGGAGACTAGAAGGGGGATGAGCAGCCAACGCTACAGCTATCAGGCAGCCTGGCCCCAATCCCAATCAAGCAACTAATGCAAGTCACATAACCTCAGGGACTAGATAGGCTCTCCAGCCAGAAATGCAGTAAGCAAAGCAATCAGTCCCAGCCAGGGTAGTGGGAGCAGCCAGCCTGCGGCAGGGGGTACCGTAGAGGCACTCGGGGTCATCCTGGCCTGAGCGCAGCCAGTTCCGGAAGAGGCGCAGGTGGTAGGAGCACTGGTGCAGGTGGTGCGCCAGCGTGGCATCCAAGGAAACTGGCCAGCCCCTTGGGCAGTCAGAGGAAAAAGTGCGCAGCAACCGGACCACAGGGTGCTGGTCATCCAGCAGCTCTGTAGGGGACAGAGGGACCACGATAGGAAGCACAAAGATAAAGAAAGAAAAGAAAGAAAGACAATGAGGAGGCACTGACTAGCACAGCATTACTGGGGGTGGGGGCCACTTAGACCCAAGGTAAGCTAAGGAAGAAAGAGAGATGGTCAGAGTGACTGGCCATCCCTTACTTGGAAGAAGAGTACTGGCACTACACAGTGAGACTCAAAGAAGCCATTAATGAGAGCCCAGGCCCTCCCCTTCTTTCTTGAGCAGTAGTGGCATTCTGGATATGAGTGAGCTGCTAATTCTGCAGCCAGGAGCTTTAACTAGACCTCAGCATCTCTAATATGGCTTAGACAAACCCTAGGGCTTACTTCACAAACAAATAGATTTATGACATTGGGACAGAGATGAACAGATTCAAAGTCACTTAGAGAAGAAGGTCAAAATGATATTAGATGTCAAGATAACTCCAAAACTGAAACATCCCAGAAGGGTAAGGCCCGCTGCGATGCAGATTCTAAGATAGGCACAGACAGGACTGGTGCCAGGTGGCTGGCACAAAATGCTGGCAGGAAACCAGGACTCCTTTGAAACAGTGCAGGTAAAAAAAATAAAACCAGAGTCTGCTCTTTATAGTGAAAATATGACTAATTGCCCTTTACCTTCCTCTTGTACAAATAAACACTTTAGTCTCAGAATATGGGTGGTGGTGGTGATGCGCCCCTCACTGGGACCAAAAGTTAGATAATCTTATGTTGTCTCTCCATGGATGACTGGTCTAACCACTCTCTGTGCAGCTGGTGTGTGGAGGAACATTAATTCGGAAACCCTCATTGTTTCAGTCACTTGGCACATTCTGTGGATGCCTGGGGTTCAGCAGCAAAACGGCTGAAGGCATCGAAAGCCATTTGATGAGGGGTACAAGAGGAACAGCCATGTAAGATCTTGGAGGAAATATATGGGATGAAGGCTGACATGAGGATGAATAAGGGCTTGATCCATAAAGGCAGCAGGATCAAAGTGAGTGAGGATGACTGCTCAGAACTCCCAGATCAGAACCCTTTCACCTGCAGGTCCCATGAGACCACAGCTTCCAAAGAGCTTGGCTTTTAGTTCTTCTTGGACTAGTACAATGAGGTCTGACTACCAATGGTCCACACAGCTCTGGGGGACGATGGAATATAAAGAGCCTGACAAACCCACTGGGTACTCTGGCACTTTGGAAGAGTATGAACCACTGTCTCTTTCCCACTGGATTAACTTGCTTTGGTGAACTCAGCGAACAGTTTAGTGATGTACCATCCCCGTGTGCTTGTTGTAGCCACAGGCTACAATAGCTCATTAGGAAGAGAAGCAGGGATGCACTAGGACTGCTCTTCCACCAGGGTATGGAGACAGCATACTTGTCTCTTTTCCAAAGCCAGGTCCAGTTTTGGGGGCTTTATTTGTTTGTTTTTTTAACTACTGTGTCAAAGTCACATATCATACAAGCAGATGGTGATGTTGAGCAGTATGGCTGGCACATTGTTATGAAGAATCTGCCATAAGCAACTGGAGACAGAACAACTGCTCTGTAATTGCTGAGTCAGTAAAGCAAGATGTTGGCCATGTGTAGAGCTCTCATGCTGTCTTTAGGGCTAAATTCTATCAAGACGATCTTCTTTGTCAAACACAACAGTTCCAAATTTCTCAATACAACAGGCAGATCCCAGGTCCTGGCTTTGTAAGCATATTAACCTCCTAGCTCAAACACAAGAGAAATAAGGAGTCTAGAAGAACCCTGGGGAAGTGTGCAAGGTGTCAGAGACCTTAGGTTGTTCTCCTGCACTGTCCAGGTCTTTCCTCCTTTCCTCCTTGTGGCAAAATTAATTCTTGCTTTTTCTTTAGCTGCTGAGTCTGCTAACCAAGGCTTCATAGAACTAGAGATATAGTCTTGAGAATTTGTTTTATGAACTCGGGTTTTTTTTCTCGTATGGCACCCAAGAAACTGGGAAGTGGTAAGAGAGGAAGGAGAAGGATGGGGTTAGAGAGACAACTTGCTTTTAGAACAAACCCAGTAATGATGCTAGTCTCACGATGGCAACAGTAATGCATTCCTGAGGAATGCGGCCTCATCACCTCTCCAGAGACCCAGGTCTCAGCACCATAGTAGTGGAAGGGTCTCACTTTCTGGCTCTGGCGTCCTATTTTAAGCTTTAGGAAAGCATATTTAAGGGGCTAGAGAGATGGCTCGGCGGTTAAAAGCACTGCTCTTCCAGAGGTCCTGAGTTCAATTCCCAGCAACCACGTGGTGGCTCACAACCACCTATAATGAGATCTGGTGTCCTCTTCTGGGCCTACAGGCAGGATACAGATAAATAAATCTTTTTTTTTTAAAAAAAAAAAAAAAGAAAGAAAGAAAAGCATGTTTATTTTAATTTTTATATTGAGCACTTATTTCAGGGGCCCAAGCTCCTGGTACTATATTTTCAACTAAGTCCAAGTGTCAGGCTTTTGGGCATCGAGTTCTCCTCTATGATAACTGTGGTATGCGAGACTCCAAGAGTTAGCACGGACATGTCACTACGGATGGGGATTTTGGCCATGGGCAGAGAAGAGAGACTGGTGGTGGAAATGAACTGAAGGAATATAGTGTGGTCAACCTAGAGAGAGACTTCAGTAGTGTCTAGGAGATGTGCATGACATGATCAGGCCAAAATCTAACACTTGCCATTGGTGAGGCAGCTGATGGGGCAGGGGCAGGAAATCAGAGTAATTTCACCTTCCTCTGAGAATCTCAGCTCTTAAATAAAAGAAAACCATATCTAACAAAACTGGATTTACTTTGGGGACAAGATACAACACAGAGAAACAACTGAGAGTAGGTCTTAGGTTCTCTTGCCATACCCCACAAAGAGACCACAATCTTTCAGGGTACAATTTACACAGACTTAGCTCTTCTATATTCTTTTTTTTTTTTTTTTTTTTTTGGTTTTGTTTTTTCGAGACAGGGTTTCTCTGTGGCTTTGGAACTAGCTCTTGTAGACCAGGCTGGTCTCGAACTCACAAAGATCCGCCTGCCTCTGCCTCCCGAGTGCTGGGATTAAAGCTCTTCTATATTCTTAAAATATTGCTTATTCCTAAGTTCTCCAAGGATTTCTATCTCATCCCTTTATTTACAGCTTCTCTGAGACAGTGATTCCATAGATATACCTGGCCTCATGGAAAATAAAGACTCAAGGTGCAGAGGCTGGGGCCTAGCTCTGTGGCAGAGCATATGGCTAGCACAGACAAATACCAGGGCTCAATTTCCAGCACTGACCACTCAGCCAAAGGGAAAAAAAAAGGAAAAAGAAAAAGAAAGAAAGAAACCTCAAGGTACAGTACTTTCTTCTTACCTAATATCTCCCATTCCTATTTTATTTTCTTTTATCCCAAAGCAATCTGGGCTCCAGTTTTCTAGGCTCAGGCACTAGGTTAGTAAAACATAAAGCAGATGTCAGGAACACAAGAGCCACACAAAGTACACACAATGGAGGAGACAGGAATATGTAGATGGGAAGTCATGTGTCCAAACCAAAGCCCTAATGAGTAACTGTAGCATTGGTCCAAAAGAAGAACACACACTGCATCCACCCCATCAAGAGCTGGAGAGTAAAATAGGAGACCAAAATGACATAAACTGAGACAGCAGGGAGAGAATGAGCCCTATCTAGGTGATGCTATTCTCGGCTAAGAAGGACAACCTTAGTATGTCTGTACACAACCTGGCAGCTATGTGATAGGAAAGGGAGCGTCGTGACTGATGTTTTGGTGGTGATGCTGACAAAAGTTATGGAATGGTGATGACGGTGACTATGGAAATCAGACCCTGAGTTGCCACAGGGATAGGTCAGCCTATCCAGGCTACAGCCACGGCTACAGCTGTCACGAGGGAAATGCCCCCAGAAGGGACACTTAGTGAGGGGCTCATTCAAAGAAAGCAGGGTGTCAATATAGTGGAAGGAGAGGCCAAGTCAGTGTCAGAACTCAGGGTTAAGTGTCTGGAGGTGACATGAGGAGGAGGAATGATGCTGAGTCAGAAGCAAACGTACCGTTAGTCGGATGCTTTGCAAACGACACAGAAAATCGTTTTACGGCCGGGACAAACAAGAGCTCTGGGGAGAAAAGACATCACGGGGATTATACCCACCCCTGTGCCCACCCTCGGCTTTGGAACCTGCCCACTGTGTACTTGGTTCTTTACCTTGCTGTGAAATTTGTTCCCATCCCCAACCCTGGGATCCTGACTAAACATTCCATTTATTTCCTCTGCTGTAATTTCCAGTAGCTGATGTCACCTCTACCACAGCATGGTCCCACAAAACAACCCTAATTTCACCACCATGCTCTCTTCCTAGCCACTTGGAAATAAAATCTGTATAGAAATATCCTTCCCTTCCCCCAGTATCTTTCCATATCATCTTTTCACCTTAGCTGAGCAACCTCCACATGCCTAGCCCTGATTCCCTGGAACTTAAGCAAGACTCCGCTGCATTCCTCCTGACCATGGATCATCCTCTCGGTCCTCATCCTACAGGCCAGAATCCAGGAAAGAGTACAAATTGATGCAGCCAGGCTGTGTGTGGGAGATTATGAAGGGATAAGCATAAATCAGTAGTATCTGTATGGTGAGAGGGAATGCAAATGGAGGAGTGGAGGGGGTCCTGGCTCCTTCTCCCATCTATCATCCATGAGGAAAGCTTAGTATAAGGCCACTGCCAGTGCCATCTTAAGCATGAATAGTTCTGAAGCTGTATGCTTGCTGGGAGACAAGGGTTTTTTTTGTTTTTTGTTTTTTGTTTTTTTTTTTTTTAAATAAAGAGAAAGAGAGAAAGAGAGAGAGAGTTGCCCCCCAAAACCCACCCACATACCATCTCGGTGCTTTAGACTGGCAGGCGGGAGTTTTTTGCCATGGCTGCGGGCGTAGTCCTGAAGATTCGGAGCGCTGGAGGAGCCGCCCAGCACTGTGGTGCTGAACAGCCCTGTGCACTGTGAGCCTGCAAGGCCGGGAGCACATTAGTAGCCACACAAAGCTGCATACAGAACACCCAACTTCACAGTACAACATTAAGACACACACAGCCATTCAGCGCCACCACAACGCAGCGACTGCAGGTAACCACAGTGTCCTCTGCTGTCCATAGCCACACCAGGCAAGCAAAGTAGCAACTCTCCAGAAGATCTACATGGCAGAGACAAAAGGCCACTACAAAAATGGTGTTAGTCTTATTAGGCATTCAATCTACTGAGGTGGACTGTGCTTTCCAGGTAGCTCTCAGAAGTACTAAAAGAATAGTCTCCCTAAACTTCTAAAAGCTACATTACTTTGTGTCGGAGGTGAGAATGCAGACCATGTCATGCATGTGGAGGTCAGGGGACAACTTGCAGTACTCAGTCCTCTCCTTCGATCGTGAAGGTCCCAGGGAATAAACTCAAGCCATCAGGTTTGGCAGCAAGTGAGTGCCTTCACTCCTAAACCACCTCACCGACGCATGGTCCCCTAAACCTAACCAAGGGTCCTTTACTCTGGATAGAGGGTTTTAGAAACCCAGAAATCTAGCCCCTTGGAGGCTTGAAAGGAAAAAGCTTTCACTGGAACTAGAGACTGGGTTTGGGTACTTGGCTGGCACACAATTCCAAGCTCTTCATCTAACCATCTATCATTCAGAGCTTTTCTCACAAGTATGAGCCTTCTAAAGCTGAAAGGGACTCAGTGACCATCTAGTTTAACTTTTTCATTTTACATAATAGGTAAAAAAAAAAAAACAGACCCAAAAGGAGTCTCCTTTGCTCAAGGTCACAGTACAGGAGGTAAGGAGAACCAGAATCCAGGTCTCCTTCCTCCAGATATTATGTTTGGTTAGAAAAGAAGGATTTTCTTCACAAAGAAACAGCATAGAGTCTGAAATCAAGATGCATACAAATCAGAAGACATCTGAAAAGTCAGCTGCTTATAAAGCAGGGCACACCAGTGATGTGCTAAGCACCCTACTAAGACAGAAATCAAGAAACAATGGAAAAACTGTCTTTCTTTTCCTGCTCTGAAAAGTTTATTGTCTTGCAAGCCCTGTGATCAAAATCAGCTGCTCACATATGTAAGTTCAAAGAAAGCAAAAAGAAGTGCCTGTCTGAGGAGTAAAGGAAACGTGAAGAACCTCTGAAAAGGGCAAGTTAGGTCAGAAACCGTCCCCAGGGTGACCTAGAGAGAGTAGGGCTGGACTCCCCAGTTCTCCATCTATAGCCTCAGGAACAGAGTAACCTGGAAGTCATAAGACCGACATTCTTGAGTTAAGTGTGGTGGTGCACACCTTTAATCCCAGCACTAGGGAGGCAGAGGCAAGAGGATCTCTGTGAGTTTGAAGCCAGCCTGGTCTATGTAGGGAGTTCCAGGATAGCCAGGGTTATACAAAAAGACCCTGTCTCAAAAAGCAAAAGCAAGACATTCAGATTCTTGGAATTTGCCCTTCTACTTCCAAATCCATCATAGCTAAGACCCTGGGTTTGGCTGGGGAGGTCATATCCATATTGAGACTGGAATCAGAAAGTTCAGCTAGGCAATGGTTTCTACCCTGGCATTAAGGACCTCTTTATGCAGCAACTTCTCCCAAATTCCATGCTCAGTCAGGCTTTAGAATGAAGTGTCACACTACAAAAGATGTCTGCTTCTCTTCAGAGAAAGCTGAAGGGAGCTGGCTCTATCACAGACCCAGCAAGCACTGTCCTACATTGACTTCCTCTGCTAATACTTTTCTGGTACAACCATGCCAGCCCTACTCTGCCTGGTCCTCAGGTGTATCAGAGAATAGTCTCTATCTTACCATCTGTCACTAGGTCTGTGTATCCTTCACTCTGCCATATTCTGTTTGCTTGTTTTTGAGGTTAGAGTCTCCCTATGTTGTCCATTCTGGCTAGCCCCAAACCCCTGGGTTTTAGGGATCCTCCCATCTCATTTCCCACAAGTGTTTTGGTCTATAGGCACATGTCACTGTACTATATACACCCAGTCTCCTATGCCTTATTCTTTTTTCTTTTCATTTCTTTCTTTTTTGTTTTATGTTGGTTTTGGTTTTTGAGACAAGATTCCTGTTGTAGCCCTGGCTACCCTGAAACTCACTCATTCTGTAGACCAGGCTCGCTTCAAACTTAGAGATCTGCCTGCTTCAGCCTCCCTTGATGCTGGGATTAAAGGCACTGCTTGGCTGTTTGTTTTGTTTTTATGAGACAGGGTCTCACTGTGTAGGCTTGGATGGCCTGGAACTCACAAAAATATACCTGCTTCTCCCCACAATCCTGACCTCCTGAGTACTAGGATTAAAAGTGTATCGCCACGCCTGGATCCTATGCCTTACTCTTTTTCCTTCTTTTTTTTTTCATTTTCTCTCTGCTTATGACTTATTCTTGAAAAGATTCCCACTTACACACCTATCTACTTTCTAACCTATCCGAAATCTATTCCTTTATCTCCTTTTTTTTTCTTTTTTTGTTTATTTATTTAATTTTTTTGGGACAGGGTTTCTCTGTGTAGCTTTGAAGCCTGGTCTGGAACACTCTCTGTAGACCAGGCTGGCCTCGAACTCACAGAGACGTGTCTGACTCTGCCTCCTGAGCACTGAGATTAAAGGTGTGTGCCACCATTGGCCAGCTCTGAAATCTAGTCTTTACTGGATCTTCCTGTTTCTTGACCTTTGGGATTTCTGGGTCAGAGAAGTCCACTTTGCTGACCTATAGTTGTCATTTAATCCTCATAGTTGGTTTAATCCCCAAACCAACCAACCGATTTCAGAGTTCTAGAAGCCAGTCTACTTCCATAAAATTAGCTTGGAAAGTTAAAAAAACACTTCTCCTCTTTACTAGCTCAAATATTAACATTTTGGGACCAAGAAATTAAGCAGCAAGGACAAAAATAACAAAAAAATTAGAAGGTTTAAATATAGAGAATAGGATAAGATTTTTAAAAAATGAGCCAGGAGAACCAGTTCAGACCCCGCAAGTCATCCTGACCTCCAGTTAGTTACTTGGTTTACATGGCATTGTGTCAGAGGCAGTTCATCTCAAGGACTGCCCCATAGAATACCATACCCTCTGAGGCTTGGTGCTTCCTCAAGTCTGTGTCCTTAGAAAAGGTTGAATGACGCTCTCTACCCTTTTCCAGGGCTCAAAAAAATCAAGAGACATTCCCTCAATGTCCTGAGAGAAGCCTCTGCCACCTCATCATTCTCAGATTTGTGTCCCTCAAGCTTCCGGAAGGAAAGGAAAAAGTTACAGGGTTAGGAAAGCAGGATGTGAAAACCAGGTTTCAGAGGAAGATGTGGCACAAGGTCTCATATAAAATATGACAACTGGGGATCACAAGTACCTCTAGTTTTACCTGCATAACTCAAGCACCTGTCACTGATAACTCTGAAGGGTCAAAGCCTCCATGGTCCCTTAAAGTCTGCGTTGGACTGGAGGGACAGATAAGGAATGAGAAGGAAAGCCAGAAAAATACCCTTCATCTAGGGAAATGGGGATTGGTGGGGGAAAAAAAAATCAAAAGGTAAACACTCTTCTGGGGTGAAAACAATCAACTAGATCCATCCAAGGCTAACTCCGGCCTCCTCCACTTTATCTCTTCCTACATCTGACAGTGCTACTGACTGGCTGGTCTCAGTTCCCGTGATGAAGATTTCCCACAATAAAACTCTGGATAACAGACAGACAACCCTTTCCAACAACAGGTGAGAGATGTAGGAAACCTACCTAGGCCACTCTGCTTCATCTCTGTTGGGGGACGTGAAGATGAAAACAGCCGGTAGTTACCGGGCCTTGAAGACGAAGTCTCAGACAGCACCTGTAGAAAAAGGACTTTATATCAATCCCCTTGTCACCTCAAAGTAGAAAACCCAGGTTCTGAATTCTTGCCCCTACAAAGCCAAGCAGTATCAAAAAGATTAGATAAGCCAAAAGATTTTTTTGGTGGAAGAGGAATAAAAAGGGAACAGAGTGCACGTTGCAGAGTGAACTGTCCAGGGAGTCCACCTATGTTAGAAGGCATGTCTACTGCCCAAACACTGGTCCTTGCAGCCTTCCCCCACCCCAGTCTGGTGAACTGTGATCCAACCATTTGTCGTCCTCAGCTGAGTAGGCACTTCAGTCTTACCTGCTCCTTCCTAGGACTCAGAAATTACAGTGACTCAGCCACAAATAAAGTATGGCCTGCCCTCTCTTTTTTCCAAAAACAGCTGGGGTGAATGGAACCATCCTCAGTTTCTTATTTAAGCCAAGAAACCCTCCCCTCTAATTATTTTATTCCTGGATACACGAAACTGATTTTTCCCCCCAAAATACCCATGAGGGCCAATTACACAGCTCGCAACATCCATACAGCCCACCTAAACAATGAGCAGTTTTCCTAGATCCCAAAAGCAAAGACAGAAGGCAGGAAAGGAAGGCAAGGTGGGAAGAGACACCTGTGTACAGGAAGCCAGGTGAGTGGTGGATACAGCCCGGGGCTGTAGGCCGATGGCTGGGGAAAGCCGGGGGAGGTCTCCTGACCTCCTGCGGCGCCGTCCCCTCAAGGGGATCAGGTCCAGGTTCCCCGTGCACTGCATGTTCATGACCTGCAATCAGACCGGGTGGAAAGCCGGTCAAGACTCCTTTAGCCCGCAAGCTCCCAAAGCCCCAATGCCCAAAGGGCAGAGTCAGTTAGAGAGCTGGAGAGGATGGCCAGCCAGGGCACAGTTGCTGTTAAGGTCACAAATTTTATAATCTAAACCAGTTCAAAAATATGAGATGACAAGAGAAGAAGAAAGGATGAGATGTCATTGATGAGGATAAGATGTCCAATATTGGCCTACAGAGCAAGGAAAGAAAATATTAATAATATAAGGCTGTGTGACTGAGGGCTGGCTGAGGAGCACATTCTGAGTAGTCATCACCCTGAATGAGCCAGGACTAAACAATATCAATGACTCAAGAGAAGGAATGTGGTTACAACAGGAATCGCAGATAGTTCTGTAGGCTCAAGTCTGTGAGTCCAGCTCAGGAGGATAAGGCAAGAAGATCACCAGTTCAAAGTCTGCATGTGCTACAGAGTGAGTTAAAAATCAACCTTGGTAACTCAGCAAAACCCAGTCTCAAAATAAAAGACAACAGAAAGGGCTGGGGATGGTGCGCAGTGGTTAGAACACTTGCCTGGCATATGTGAGGCTCTGGGTTCAATCGCCAAGGCCACAAAGAAAAGGGATCACACTCAAGGAAGCTTCAGAAAGAAGACAATCCCAGTAAGCCTGAGAGAAGATGTCACAGAGTTATTGTTTATGTTCACTGTGCTGACATAAGATGACAAAGGGACAGCCCAGGAAGACAATCACATACTGTCCTGTCTGTCGGACAAGAGTTACAGTGTGTGCAGAGTGCTGGGCACCCAGTTCCACCTGCACCTCTAGAGAAACTAAGGCACATCTCTGCTAAAGAAACCACATATTCCAATCAGCAATCCCCTAAAACAGTCAGGAAGCAAAAGGTAAGTCTGGCCAGAGATTGCAGTTTATTTTCTTGGCCTTCTCTAAAATCTGAAATGTAAATCTCTGCATTAACCATGAAAACTTATTATAGATTTTTCTGAGATATCCCTAAAACAGAAAAAACAAGTCCCATAAGACAGAGGCCTGCAGAGAGCAGTTGAACAGATCCATGAGTCTGAGCAGCGTCCAGACCAGCAAAGTCTCTGAGACCGGAATAAGTCATGACATTGAAAGTCATGGAGGAAATTAAACAAAGTATCACTGGGCCAAAGAAGAAAATTGCATTACCAAGAAAGACAAATCCAAACCTGAGGAAAGTAAGGTTATGCGGTGATTAATCTATACAAGCTCTGTCCTCTAGATTAGAAAACCAGAAGTAGGATTTGAAAAAAATTCTAAAAATATCACAACACAGACCCAGGCAGATAAACCTGCTCATTAGGAGTCATCTTTCTGGCATGACATTATAGATAACCCTAACGGCATTCAAGTGCCAGGAACTGCTCAAGCCTGAACAAACAGAAGGAGAGGGCCTGGCCTCCACCACCAACTGCACTGCTACTGCAGTGACTTTTAGTGCGTCTATAAGATAAGGTAGATATTGCTCATATCATATAGATGGAAAAAGATGCAAGGTTTGAGAAGCTCCCTGGACAAAGTCACACAGCTTCTGGGAATCAAATGGTGATGTCAGTCCAGAAGTCATACTGTCTCTACTTTATCCTAAAATTTTTCCCCTTAGGTATTACTCATTGGCAAGTCTTTAACATCACAAGTAACAACCAGCTTAAAGAAGTCCTACTGGGGACCAGCTGTGAAAGAAATGTTAGATAAACATAATGCCACTGCAAGGGGACTCAAGAAGGTTCAGAGGAAACAAGGATACTTTCCTACGAGTACTGGTACCCCATCATCATCTTGTCCATCTCATTACCTCCATGGAGCCAGCTTTTCGATTCCGAATGAGGGGTGACCTCCTTGGGAGGCCAGTGCCCTCGACGGGTTGGGGAGAGGTCTGCAATGCTCGGTCTGGTTCATCTGAGGCCTTCCCTGGGCACAGGTTCTCTATGCTGCCTTGATCAGCTTTCATCTCCTCACTCTGTTTCATAACAGACAAATGGAGAGACATTAATGATTTTCATCTTCCAATATCAAACTCCTCAACCTTTTTAACCACCCTTGATTACTTCCCAGGTTCCTACCACCTGGTTCCCTGGTCCCGAAGTCCTAGAGCCCCAAATCCCAGCTCTCTGACCCACCTCTGAAGAAGCTGGGCGGAATCCACAGCCAGCTGGAGCACTGCCCTCTTCAATACCTTTCACCCCAGGGCTGAAATGGAGCTCTACATGGAACCGTTCTTCCGACAATGGGTCCTATGGGGCATCACCATATGAAGGGTAATTGGGAGAATCTGGATGTGGTGACAGGACACGCGGGAGCAACAGAGAAGAACTCACAAGGATACAACCACCCAGGAAAGAAAGGACTGAGGTTTCAGGGTCTTGCCCTCAGTCTGGGGCTCATTTATTATAGGAGGCTCACACCTCACCTCCCGTTCTATAATCCTTCCTTTCCATCTCTCCCAGCTTGGTATGATATACACAGTAGAACTTTAAAGATGTCTTTGCTAAGACTGATGCAGAAGGCATGTGTGTATATGCATATGTACATACATACACACACACACACACAGAGCAATATCAGCAGAAACAACACTTATAAAACATTGTCCCAAATTCCACAGTTGTTCTAGGTTATCTCTCTGGCTCAATATCACCCCAGAACAGAGGCTCTGTTCCAGTAGGCTCCTTCTAGGTGCTCTGTGCCTTGCTGTACCTACAAACTGCATCTAGCTGGGTTCTAGAAATTCTTTTTCTTTAAGATGAAAACAAACTTATTAAGTACACTGTAAAGAGAGCAACAGATATGGCAGCTGAAGAAAAACTACTGACCAAAGTCTATAAAAATCTAAGAATAAGAAAGATTTTGTGAACCAGTGGGACAGCTCAGCAGGTAAAGGTGTCAGCCACTAACCCCAATGATCTGAGTTTGACTCCCCACTGCAGTGAAGAAGAGAGTCAACTCCTGCAAGTTGTTCTCTGATCTCTATACACGTACAGTGCACGCCTGCACACACACTGATCTTTATACATATACAGTGTGTGCCTGCAAACACCCATACGCACACATGCACACACTGATCTCATACACGTACAGTGCATGCATGCATACACCTTTACAAGTGCATTCACACACTGATTGCTATACATGTACGTGCCTGCACATAACTACACATGCACACGTGCACATGCATGCATACACACACACACACACACACACACGCATGAGCATACTAAGTGTTTAAAAATAAAAGGTAAGTTGCTTTTTAATGGAAGTAGGAAGAAGGGCCCTCTCCTCATCCCACCCGGCTGGCTCCTCACCCGTGTGTTGTCCTCATAAAGCATGATAACAATCTGGGTCATGTAGTTGAGCTCTGAGATGGCACTAAGATAAGCCAAAGCTCGCTGCCATTGTGCATCCTGGGTCTCCTACCAAACACAAACAAAGGTAAGCCAGTGCCCAAGGACAAGTAAGAGGAGTGGGCAGGGGACCGAGGAGAATGGCACACATCCACAGGAAAAACAAATGCAAGAAGGACAGCTGATGACTGCTAGAAAAGATGCTCAGAGGTCGAAGGAGGCAGGAGGATGCTTACGTCAAGAAGTCCCCCATAACGGAAGACACTGAGTAGGGAGTGAACGTGACTTTCACTGGTGAAATACAGACGTGTTCGAACATGGCGCCCTGGAGAGAGCACTCCACGGGAGTACCTGAAATGAAAGTTAAATCAGATACCCAGTCAGATAATTCTTTTCCTATGACAACTCCTCCTCCCACCTAAAGACTTCTCTCCTCACCATCCCAGACCCTATCTCTTCTTGACTCCCCACCTGTCTTAGCCTTGATTCCCCCAGGGCTCCCAGCATGCCCTCCCTCCCTCCATCCAATTCCCCTCCCAGCCCTCCCTCACAGGGGATGCAGCTTGTTGACAGACTCATCCTCGTGGGTTCTCTGCAGGTCAAGCAGGATTTTCCGCAGAAGTGGAAGACAGAAGCCCACAGCAATTTCCATTTTCTCCTCCCGACTGATCCCATACTCCTGAGGGTCACAGGCCAGGAAGCAGAAGCCATTCAGTTATTCTTGCCACACGTTTCCCTCAGGCCTGGCGTTTCCTTCCTGTCCATCACATCCCCTCCAAAAGTCTCCTCAGTCAGTCCTGATGCCTAGACTAGTCCTAGGAATTGTAGAAACTCAATTCCTTCTCCAAGTTTCCTTTCTAGGTTCATTTCTTTCCTCCCCTCCCATTATTCCCACCCTACTGGATCCATTATATGAGACACACCTGGGGAATGACCACATCAGCCAGAGCTTTTGAAAGATGCAGCAACTCAGCTGTGCCTTGAAGTCCCAGACTCCCGTTATGTTGTACATCATACTTGACACAGTCGTAGATATCAGGGATCTTGCTGATGTCATAGCGCCCACTCTTGTGCCGAAAGTCACGCTCTAGTTTGCTCCAACGCTGCAGCATTAACTCTAGTGTCTCACTGTGGTAGAGCTGCAGGTCTGAGAAGAAGGAAGGCAGTCAAAAAGGGCCAGACTTGACTTTCAGTGAAAGACCCTGACAACTCTGGGGTAGAACCAGAGGGATTGGGAGTTCCTGAGGAATGCATCCATGCCTGAGACTTGGAAGGGAAGATAGTAGTAATCACACCCACCTACAGAGCTGGGGTCCTGCATCCGTTCCCGAATCTGGTGAGTAAGGTTTTCAATCAGGGAAAACACCTGATTACAGACTTTGACAGGATTCTGGATTATAGACATAGAGTTGAGGAGAGAAGTGCTTCCGGTGGGAGCCAGCTGTGAGGAACAGAGCAGAACAGGCTCAGGCCGATTCCCAGACTGTGGTTTACTACAGAGAAACCGGTTGTAGTACAGATTTGCCTGCTGGCTCATTTCAGGAGGGATCTTTTGTTCCTGGGCATCCTGGCCATTCTGGGCCTATAAATGAGGACACTGTCTACTCCAACACACAATCATCCATGAGGGGACCGTCTTAAAAGTTTCAGAGTCCAGAGAAATTAAAGTATACTTACTTACAAGTAAAGTACACTTTACTTGGGGACTGTAAAATACACATGAGAATGCTGGAGAATAAAGAACAAATTCCTTACAGTCTCTGTGGTTGTCCTGGTGAGAATCAGAGAGGACTGTCTTACACAGACTTACAGTACCAGTATTCCGTCTAACTCAGCTTCAGCTTAGGGTTTTTAGGTTTTTCATTTGTTAAGCTTGTTTTTGAGATAAGGTCTTGCTATGTAGCCTTGGCTGGCCTAGAATTCACTTGGTAGACCAGGCTGGCCTCAAACTTACAGAGATCCACCTTACTTCTGCTTCCTGAGTACTGGGATTAAAAGTGTGAACCGCCATGTCCAGCTTCAATTTAAGACAGTTACCATCAATACAAAATGAGGAGGGCTGGAGAGATGGCTCAGTAGTTAAGAGCATTTGCTGCTTTTGCACAGGGAATAGAATCTGGTTCTCAGTATCCACGTGGGTAGCTCACAGCTACTTAGAACTCTAGTTCCAGGAGATTTAACACCTCTTCTGGACTCCATAGGCACCTAGGTTCAAGTGCATACCCACACACAGATGCATATGCACATATACACTTAAAAATAAACGTAAACTGGGCAGCGGTAGCACACACCTTTAGTCCCAGCACTTGGGAAGTAGAGACAGGAGAATCTCTGTGAGTTTGAGCCAGCCTGGTCTACAGAGTGAATTCCAGGTTAACCTGGGTTACACAGAGACATCCTGTCCCTGTCTTGAAACACAACAAATAAGTAAACAAACAAACAAACTAAAATACTAAAAGAAAAGAAATGGGAAGGAATAAGTGTAGACGGAATAAAGAGTTCTAGCTAAGGTCTCATATGCTTCATTCTCACTAACAAAATGGGGCATAAAGAAAGGGAGAGCTACCCTAGATTTTCTGTTTGACAGTGAACAACACTAGACTAGCTGGGAAAATAAGGAAACAAGTCTGCCCCTTGATAAGTCATTCAAGAAGCTACCAGAGGAACCAGAGAAATGGCTCCGCGGTTAAGAGTAAGTCTGCTCTTCCAGAGGACCTGAGTTTGGTTTCCAGCACCCACATGGCAGCTCACAATCATCAGTAACTCTAGGGATCTGATGCCCTCTTTTGACTTCTATGGGCATTGCACAAATGTGGTGTTTATATAAATGTGCAGGCAAAACACTCATTCACATAAAAAATTTTAAATACACACTAAAATAAAGAACCTATCAAAATTAAGTGTGGGACAGTAAAAAAAACAAAACAAAACAAACAAACAAACCCAACCCACTACCTGGCCAACTGTGGCCTAGATACTCAGGAAAAAGAAGACTGACTTGGGAACAGCAACTGCCATCAACACTGATGGGCAGCAGGGACTGAAGTACTAAGCAGCCAGGCCTTCAGAGAAGACTCCTAGGGTCTAGACTACCTCCGCCATCTTGAGAGGGTTGTTTAAGTTACTTAGAACTTAGGTTCCTCCTCTGTAAGATGAAAGAGGAGTAGGGCAGTTCTACTAATTCCCAAGCAGATTAAAGGTGACCATTAATTCTTTTTCTCTCTTTCTGTGAACCAGGCCTTGCTTTGTGACTGCTTCACCAAGATAAAATAACAACCATTCATTGTGTTACTTCTAGACCCCTGCTTTAGAAAGCTTGGAAGCTTTGTAGACAGGAGGCAGAGGCAGGAGGGTCACTGCAAGTTCAAGACCAACCCGGGCTCCATGGCAACACCCTGCCTCAAAAATAAAGAAGGAAGGAAGGAAACTTGGGAAGCTTCTAACTTCACTTGAGAAAACTAAGACACCAATCACATGACAAATTCTTGTGAAAAACAGGTCCTGCAGTTACAGGGAGAGGATGAAGTAAAGAGCCAGCTATCCCAGAATTCTAGTTAAACCTCCAGATATAATAGATTCCCACCCCAATCAACACTGCACTACTACTTCAGGAAAACACAACTAAGGCCAGATGAGCCCAAGACTGAGGCAATGAACTGGTGAGCACTCTAAGTTATAATCCTGGAGATGGTTTTTACATAGATCACTGAAACAGTCCTCCAACTTCAAGACCCAAAGTCAGCAGTTTCAGAAGTAAGCTTTCCTTTAGATTACAGGATTTAAAACACAATTGACTATAATAGTGAGACTAAAAAAGAAAAAAAACAAAACCATAAACCACAGGGCATATAATACCTCTAACAGACCTCAATACATAATCAAACACAATATTAATGCAGTAAAATGTATGACATTTACATTGAGTGAAATAAATAAGGATTCTAAATAGTCTTATGATGGGTCTGCCAAATGAACCCTGATGCCAAACTTATATCAACATATTTTATAAATAAATAAATTTTTAAAGATTTGTTTATTCATTATGTATAGTATTCTGCCTGCGCGTATGTACATGGGCCAGAAGTTGGCACCAGATCTCATTATAGATGCTTGTGAGTCACCATATGGTTGCTGGAAATTGAACTCAGGACCTCTGGAAGAGCTGTGCGTTCTCTTAACGTCTGAGTCATCTTTCCAGCCCTTACATAAATAGTTTTAATCTTTGAATTTGTGGATAATGAAAACTGTGGACATGAATTTACCCCAAAGGGTGGTTGGGAGGATTAAACAAAATACTGTAGATTAATATCCTAAAACACTGCCTAGCATATAACAGGTAGTAGTATTTAAAATGTTAGGAATTAGGTTGCAGGGTAGCTGGGGTACAGAGAGGAGGAGCATGTTACCTGGTCATAGTCCTCGGGGCCAAAGGGTGCATCCTGCTGCAAAATGTGGTGCAGTCGTGCCTTCACACGGTGCTGGCAGCTGCTCAGAGAGTCACTGTCGCTGTCCAGCAGCCCATTCATGTTGGCACTCTTCACCATTTGCACCAAAATGGGTGTCAGCTCCCCTTCTAGAGCCAGGAGGCCCTGGAAGGAAGGCACAGGTCTACTAGCTTCTCTTCCTGGTCGACATCCCAGACATGGGATGGAGAGAGAGCCTGAAGAGGCCGACTCCAACCATTCCCAGCCCCTTTGGACACAGACATCTCTGAATTAGCACACCAGCTCTTGAACCCTTTCCATCTAGTCCTCCAAACTGTTTCTCTACCTAACGGAAGTGGAGGCAGTGGAACTAGAGGGCTTACCTTCGCAAAGGCAGCAGCAGTCATCTGGACGCGACCCTCGTCAGACGCATAGATCTTGAGGTCATGACGGAAAGTGCTATGGAGACGAAGCAGCCCACAGCCAGGGAAGCCAGCGTAGTCACCTGGAGCAAGGGGAATGCCAAGCACAGACTGTCCCCCAGCCGTGTGGGGGAACAATATTAACTGTCCCTTTAGTATCCTCACAGCATCTGTCCCTTCCCTCCTCTCCCCTCCCCTCCCCTTACTCTGATTATCTTATCCCAGCCTTGCTGGGCACTCACTTTCCAACACTTACCCTGGCCTCCAGGGTACATGCAGCGAAAAGCTCGCCCCAGCTCCTCGGCCTGCACACGGCCATCAGGAGTCAGCTCTCCACCCCACTTCAGTACCAGCAAGAGAGACGGAGCCAGGGCTTCTCTCTGTGCATCTGAGGGAGGAAGGCGCAGTAGATGGGCATTTCCCAGGGACTATGATAGGAACACATAGACATTAGGCTTCTGACAAGAACAGAGGTAATTACGGTGGAAACCATCCACAAGGTCAAGAATAAGAGATCTGAGAGCTGAGTATGGTGTCACATACCTGTAAAATCAGCTCTTGGAAAACGGAGGCATGAGGATTGCTGGGAATTTGAGGTCAGCCTGAGTTACACAGCAAGACTGTGTCTTAAAAAAAGAGGCCAGTGAAATGGCTCAGCTGGTAAAGGCATCTGTCACGAAACCTAAGCACTCAAGGTCTACCTCCAGGACCAACACGGTAGAAAGAGGGGACCGACCCCCACAGTTGTCCTCTGAGCTCCACAGTTGCTCTCTGGCATTTGTGCCCCACCCCACTAAATAAATAAATATAATTTAAAAAATTTGAAAGAAGGAAAGGAGGATGAGATACGGGAGAGAGCTGCTCACCTTGGCCCTCATTCGAAGCTTTCACTCCGTGGGGGTAATAAGTCAGCTGCACCTTCCGATTGATACCTGAGAAGTGACCATACCTGCAGGGAACAGCCACGCATTACTTTCTGCCCTGCACCACCTCAGTTCCTGTGAGTAGCTCCCTGCTGCTGTCCCTTCCTTTCTCACATCTCCAGCACGGATTTCAGCTGCTCCAGCTTCCCGGTCTTCTCTTCAATCTCAATGCCTGGTTCTTTCTCCAGTTCAGCTAACAGGAGCCTTGTAATGTCCAGTACCTCCTAGAGAGATCACCGGGAACCATGTAGGCCTTCCTCCTGTCCATTTCACCTTCCCGTCCATCCCTTCTCAACCCCACACTGTCTCTTTCTTCTTAGACTAGAGCTCCTGCCCAGACCCACCACCTTACCTGGAGCTGCTCAGGTCGCTTAAGTTTTAATTTTCCCGTCTTGTATCCACCATGTTTTTCAAAGAGAGCAAAAAACCTTTAAAGAAGTAAAAAGTAAGAAATCAGACCTCCTGGAAACGGTGCTCCTTCCATTCTCCCTTCAAAGAACTATCCATCTAAATTAGGCCGTTCTTCCTACCTCGGGTGGGTCACTTCCATCTTCATCTTCTGTTTTGGAGTTCGATCTCCATGACGGATAATTGCGATGACACAGCGGAGCTCCATCCTAAAATCGGGAGTATTCTCAGAGCCATTCTCCCACCCCAAACCTTCACCTCCCACCATCGCGTTCTACTCAAGACATCAGAGAACAAAGGGAACTGAGATTAGACACGATGCTGGAGTTACATATTTTTTTTTTTCAAGACGGTATCTCTGTGTAGCTTTTGAAGCCTGTCCTAGAACTCGCTCGTGAGTTCAGGCTGGCCTTGAACTCACAGAGATCCGCTTGCCTCTGTCTCCCAAGTGACTAGGATTAAAGGTGTACACCAACACCACCCAGTCCACATTTTAATGTTTCCTTACATAGTGCCAGATGTGGTAGGGACAATGGGAATGTCCTCAGCTTCTGTGGGGATGGACCATGGGATCTGGAACTGTGGGGCAAGCTCCCGCATAATGGTGTTCCTAGGAGGCAATGCATAACAAAGTTGAACGAAAAATAAACGAACAATTGTATGATAGGTCATACACATAGATGCACAGTCATGCAGCAAAAGAAAACATTAATATAAAGCTTGAAACGTCCAAACAAAAACCCCATTAAAAAAAAAGTTCAGGGGACATGGCTCAGTTGCTAACGGCATTTGTCATAGTGCCTAATCATTTGGCAGAAACAAAAGCATGGCAGTGATAAACCAGTTAAGGTTAATGCTCTCTTTGGGTGTGGGGAAAGGATTTAACATCAGCACTACAGGCATTTCAACTATATTCTTTTTCTTTTCTTTATTTTTGTTTTCAAACAGGATCTCATGTAGCCCAAGCTGTCCTCCAGCTCACTAAAATAGCCTTGAACTCTTGAGTCTCCTAATCCCACCTCTCACAATCCTAATGTTGAGATTACAGACATATATCACCAGGTTTAACTCATACATTCTTTTACTTTTTTTAAATTTTATTTTACTTTATGAATGTTTAGCCTGCATGTATGTGCTCATGTGTGTGCCCAGTGACCACAGAGGTCTGAAGAAGGTAATGATCCCATAAAAGTGGAGTTACGGATGGTTGTGAGCACCATGTGGGTGCTGGGAACCTAAGTCAGGTCCTCTGCAAGAGCAACAGTACTCTCAACTGCTGAGTCTTTTCTCTAGTCCTGCTTTTATTTTTCGAATACATATGTGAAAAAAACTTTTTTTATTTTTTATTTTATTTTATTATTTTTTTAAGATCTATTTATTTTGGCATAATAACAGACAGGAGGACCAATGGAACCAAATAGAAGACCTGGATATCAATCCACACATCTTCGAACACCTGATATTTGATAAAGAAGCAAAATATATCAAATGGAAAAAAGAAAGCATATTTAACAAGTGGTGCTGGCAAAACTGGATATCAACATGTAGAAAAATGAAAATAGACCCATATCTATCACCATGCACAAAAATCAAATCCAAATGGATCAAAGACCTCAACATAAAGCCAGCCACACTGAACCTTATAGAAGAGAAAGTGGGAAGTACACTTGAACACATTGGCACAGGGAACCACTTCCTAAATAGAAACCCAGCAGCACAGACACTGAGAGAAACAATTGATAAATGGGACCTCCTGAAACTGAAAAACTTCTGTAAAGCAAAGAACACGGTCAACAAGACACAACGACAGCCTACAGAATGGGAAAAGATCTTCACTAACCCCACATCAGACAGAGGGCTGATCTCCAAATATAAAAAGAACTCAGGAAATTGGACACCAAAAGATCACATAATCCAATAAAAAAATGGAGTAAAGACCTAAACAGAGAACTCTCAACAGAGAAATCTAAAGTGGCTGAAAGACACTTAAGGAAATGCTCATCATCCTTAGTCATCAGAGAAATGCAAATCAAAACAACTCTGAGATTCCATCTTACACCTGTAAGAATGGCCAAGATCAAAAACACTGATGACAACTTATGCTGAGAGGGTGTGGGGAAAAGGGAACACTTCTGCATTGCTGGTGAGAATGCAAGCTGGTACAACCCCTTTGGATGTCAGTGTGGAGATTTCTTAGAAAATTAGGAAACAACCTTCCTCAAGACCCAATAATACCACTTTTAGGTATATATCCAAAGGATGCTCAATCGTGCCACAAGGACATGTGCTCAACTATGTTCATAGCAGCTTTGTTTGTCATAGCCAGAACCTGGAAACAACCTAAATGCCCCTCGACCGAAGAATGGATAAAGAAAATGTGGTACATTTACACAATGGAGTACTACACAGCAGAAAAAATAACAACAGCTTGAATTTTGCAGGAAAATGGATGGAACTAGAAAACATTATTTTGAGTGAGGTAACCCAGACACAGAAAGACAATTGTCACATGTACTCACTCATAGGTGGTTTTTAAACATAAAGCAAAGAAAGCCAGCCTACAAACCATAATCACAGAGAACTTAGACAACAATACGGACACTAAGAGAGACTTACATAGACCTAATATACATGGGAAAGTATAAAAAGACAAGATCTCCTGAGTAAATTGGGAGCATAGGGACATAGAGGGAGGGTTGAAGGGGGAAGGGAGAGGCAGGGAGGGGAGCAGAGAAAACTGTAGAGCTCAATAAATATCAATAAAGAAAAAAAGATCTATTTATTTTATGTGTATGGGTGCTCTGTCTGCATGAAGAACTTTATGCCAGAAGAGGGCATTATCCCACTAGAGATGGTTGTGAGCCACCATGTGGGTGCTGGAATTGAACTCAGGACCTCCAGAAGAACAGCCAGTGCTCTTAACTGCTGAGCCATCTCTCCAACCCCAAAACTTTTTTTTTTCTATGTATCCCTGGCTGGGCTGGTACACATTATGTAGAGCAGACTGGCCTTAAATTCCAAGATTCTCATGCTTCTGCTAGTATTATAGATATGTGTTACCATGTCCATCTTGAAATTTTTTAAAATATTTATTTATTTATCATGTATGCAATATTCTGTCTGTGTATATGCCTGCAGGCCAGAAGAGGGCACCAGACCCCATTACAGATGGTTGTGAGCCACCATGTGGTTGCTGGGAATTGAACTCAGGACCTTTGGAAGAGCAGACAATGCTCTTAACCTCTGAGCCATCTCTCCAGCCCCCATCTTGAATTTTTTAATTAATTAACTAATTGATTAGTTTTGTGTGTGTGATGTATATGTGTGGGCATGTGTGTCTGTGTGTCTGTGTGTGTATGATATGTATGTATGGGCATGGATGCCCGTGTTTGTGAGATGTGTATGTGTGTATGTGAGGTATATGTATAGGCATGGGCGTGTGTGTGTGATGTATAAGTGTGGGCATGGGTATGTGTGCTTGTTCGTGTGATGTATTGTATGGGTGTGTATGTTTATGTGTGTGATGTATATGTGTGGGCATGGGTGTGTGTGCTTGTGTGTGATGTATTGTGTGGACATGGGTGTGTGTGTTTGTGTGCGTTATATATATGTGTGGGCATGGGTGTGTGTGTTTGTGTGCGTGATGTATATGTGTGGGCATGGGGGTGTGTTTGTGTGCATGATGTGTATGTGTGGGCATGGGTGTGTGTGCTTGTGTGTGTGATGTATTGTGTGGGCATGGGTGTGTGTATTTATGTGTGTGATGTATTGTGTAGACATGGGTGTGTGTGCTTGTGTGCGTGATGTATACGTGTGGGCATGGATGTGTGTGTTTGTGAGTGTGATGTATATGTGTGGGCATGGGGGTGTGTGTTTGTGAGTGTGATGTATATGTGTGGGCATAGGCATGTGGCGGTCAGAGGACAACTTTCAGTAGTCAGTTCTCTCCTTCAACTTTTACATGGGTTCCAGGGACTGTACTCAGGTCACCAGGTTTGCATATCAAGGTCTTATACCATCTGAACTACATATCCAGCCGTCATATAATCTGTTTTAGATAGAGTCTTACTCCCATAGCCTGGCTGTTCTTGAACTCACAGAGACCCTATACCTCTCTCAAGCACCAGAATTAAAGGCATGGACCATCACACCCAGTCTTCACATATTCTTAATAGTGTATTTTTCTCATGTATCCCAGGCTGGCCTCAAACTCACTACGTAGCAGATGATCTTTAAGTTCTATTTTGTATGTGTATGTGTGTAGGTAGATGGGGTTATATTCCTTTGTACAGGTGCATACACCAGTCTATGTCTGCCTGTGGAGGTCAGAGGTCACAGTCAGGTATCTTCCTTGACCACTCTCCACCGGTTGGTTGACGTGGAGCTCACCAATCATCTAGACTGGCTGGACAGTGAGCCCTTAGGATCGCCTTGTTTCTGCTTCCTTATGCTGCGGTTACAGGCTACTCGCGACTTGTGACATGGGTGCTGGGATTCAGATTTGGGTCTTCACGCTTGTACAGTAAGCACTTCACTGACTAAGCCTGATTCCTTCTCGGACCCCCACACTACCTTCGCCTCCCAAATGCTGGGACTCCAGTCTGAGCCAACACTGCTTTTATGAGGGGCTAGGGATTGAGCCCAGGGCTTCAGGCAAGCAATTCTACTACATCTCCAGGTTTTTTCAGACAGGGTCGTAGCAAAGGCTTGCCTCAGACTTGAAACTCTCTTGCCTCAGTCTGTTGAATGTGAAATTATATACCTTCATGCCTGGCCTTAATAGAATATTTTCAGTTTTAATTTTTTGCTTTTGTTTGTTTGTTTTCAAGACAGGGTTTCTCTGTGTAGCTTTGGCTGTCCTGTAACTCACACATGGTGGCCTCAAACTCAGAGATCCACCTGCCTCTGCCTCCCAAGTCCTGGGATTAAAGTTGTGTGCCACCAGCACTCTGTAGCTTAAAATAGCCTCAAACTTGTGACAACCTTCCTACTGCAATTACAGATGTGAACTATCATAACTAAGATTTTGTTTGTTTGTTTTTGTTTGTTTGAGACAGGGTCTCGCTACATAGCTCTGGCTGTCCTGGAACTCACTATGTAGACCAGGCTGACCTCAAACTCATGGAGATCCATCTGCCTCTGCCTTCTAAGTGCTTAAAAGTGTGTGCACCACCCCACCCAGCCCAACTCTTAATAATGTGGGTTTTTTTCATTAATTATTGTGTGCGTAAGTGTGCACGATGCATTTGTGGGTACGTATGTTATGGCATGGGTGTGGCGTTAGAAGACAAATTTATGGAGCTGCTTCCCTCTTCCCACCTTTACATAGGTTCCAGGGTCAAATTCACATAGCTAGGCTTGTGCACACACATACGCTCTACCCTCTTAGCCACCAAGCCACTCTCAACAATGTACTTGTTTGTTTTTTGAGACAGGTCTCTCACTGTGTAGCTCTGTCTGGCCTGGAATTCGTGAAGCAGATCAGGCTGACCTGGAATTCACAGAGATCTGTTTGCCCCTGGTTCCCAAGTGCTGGGATTAAGGGTATGGACCACCATATCTGGCCTAATGGTGTACTTCTTAAGACAGTGCTTGGCTACAACTACCATACCCATCGATGCTCACTATATCATCATTCCTTATGTTTTTTGGAATGGTTTAGGTATTACATGCTATTTTGAATGCAAAATCCCAGTATTATCATAGTCAGTAAACTAAATATAGCTATTTACACATGGGAGAGAAAGGCAATCTGTCACAGCTAACACTGTTAATAGCAGTCATCTCTGAGGAATGCATTATGGAGACAGCAGGGGCTGAGTAGCTCCTTCTCCTTTTTCATTTTTGACTTTTGAATCATTTTAAAAATAGTTAAAATAAAGCAAAAGCTTTATTTGTTTGCTTGTTTGTTTATTTATCCATACAGCCTCATGTATCCAAGGACAGTTTCAAACTGCTTCCACCTCCCAAGTGCCGGGATAACAGGCACAGACATCACACCCGGTTTATGAAGAGAAAGCTCCTGAGCCCTCTTCCCCGTACCCTAGCCCACTATATCTCTTACCCCAGAATCTTGGCACAATCATCATAATATTTCATCGAGTTCTTGACAAAACTAAAGCCATTGACGTCACACACAAAGGAGTGACCATTGGCACGAAGAAGGTCAAATCCACAGACTGTTTGCTGCAAAAACAAAAAGGCAGAGTGAATCAGCTCCCAAACCCTGCCCGTTTCTTCCCTTCATCCCACAGCCCCATGAGCCCACTCTACCTTAAAAGCTACGCAGACCTTCCTGGCTACCAGCTTTTCCATGGCGGTCAGCATGACTGGATAGCGAACCTCTTTCCCCTCACTGTCTCGTTCAACCTTCCCATCCAAAGCTGGAGACTTTCTAGCTTCAGCATGGGCATAATCAGGCCCCACTGTATACACCTGCGGGTACAGAGCACCACTGAGTATGCCCACAGATCACCCTGTATGTGAGAAGACAATATGAGCACTAGGTCTGGAGACTCTTCCACAGTAAAAACCAAACTCTTCCCAGTCAAGAGTGGTGGCACCCGCCTTTAATCCCAGCACTCAGGAGGCAAAGGCAGGACTTCATGAGTTCAATGACAACCTGGTCTACACAGCAAGTCTTAAGTCAGACAGAGCTACACAGTAAGAACCTGTCTTAAAACAAAGACAAGACAAAAACTCCTCCAAACGTTAAGAATACAAAGACTGGGTCATGAAATGGTTCGGCAGGTAAAGATGTTGGCTGACAAGTCTGATTTCCAGGATTCATATGGATGAAGGAGAGAAGTGACTCCCCCAAGTTGACCTCTGACTCAACATGTATGCTATGGTACACACACACACACACAAATAAATAAATGTAATGAGACAATTTTTAAAAAATACAGAGACTGAGACTGATATTTTTGGTACTGAGCCTTATTCCAATGATATTACAAAGGGTTTCTCCTTAGGACTCTGGCACTACTGTCTAGTCCTTATTAAATAATAATTTACCAGTGTTTCACAATTTACTAGTACCTTGCTCTCGCTCTGATAGGGAAAATGAGAATGTCTGCATCTCACTTGCTATCTTCACTTGAATGTGAAACCAGTTGAAATCACATTTTGTTTTCTAAGAGCCTATCCATACACACTGCCGCTTGCCTCCCAAGCACCTCACTCCCACATTTTAAATATCTGTATCCACCATAACCTTAACATCTGTGCCATCTGTTGGCATAAACTCCTCATAGATGTATGATCCTGTCTTCCGGACGCTGCTCTCGGGAGAGTAAACACTGCTCCGACTGCCGATCTTTAGGAGGAAAGAAAAGGAGAACACTATTGCCTCGATCTCCAGGCTTTGCCCACAGATCCCCTCTCTGTTCCCAACAACCTCACTCCATCCTTCTACTCTCTGACTTCCCAGATGCTCAGATGTCTCCCATACCTTACGAAAGAGGCGCTGGCTTCCTCCTCCAGCAGAGCTGGGGTAGTAGATGTAAACATTGTGGTCCTCTGCACTCACTGGCTTCTCCACAAAGGGCTTGGGAAAGACAGCTCCATTGACCTCCACCTGGTCTTCACCTTCTATCAGGTTGCACTCTGAAAGATGGGCGTGGGATCATTCTTAGGAACTAAGGCTGGAGAGTATTTCCAACTCCTATTTCCCTGAGGTTTTAATCTATACAACCTTTCACATTTTATGACCACGTCCTATAACAGATACGGCAATGCTTATATATGGCATTTAGGTATGATAATATCTATATAAAAGTTCAAGGGCTCTGTCTAAAAACCCATAACTCTACCTATAATCCAAGAGTCAAAGGCCCACACAGATATGTCTAGAGCAGAAGTTTAAGGAACAAATATCGGGCTAAATCATGGAAATCAAGGCAGTTACTCACCCTCAGGACAGGCAGGGTCACGGTTGAGCACGGCATATCTTGGCAGATCAATACCCTCCTCCTGCAGGATCCGGTACACCTCCCTCCTGTCAACCCCCAAGAAATTAGCCAGGTAGGAAAGGTGGGGGTGGCAAAGGGAAAAGGCTAAGAATTTTATTAGCACAGGGAACTATAACTCAATATGAAATGGTACAAAAATGAAGTATGTTTGCTTCACTGTGCCCACCCCAGAGCAGGCTTCCTCACGTGGGCGTTTCAGGGCCCCCACCCATCTCTGTAGGAAGCTATACCTGTCCTGGATGTAGTACTGCATGGCCAGGTCATTGATAAGGAAGGGGTTCCGTAGGAAGCTATACCTATCCTGGATGTAGTACCCCATGGCCAGGTCATTGATAAGGAAGGGGTTCCGTAGGAAGCTATACCTGTCCTGGATGTAGTACTGCATGGCCAGGTCATTGATAAGGAAGGGGTTCTGTAGGAAGCTATACCTGTCCTGGATGTAGTACTGCATGGCCAGGTCATTGATAAGGAAGGGGTTCCGAAGCTTGGAGTAAGCAACAGCTTTGTCCAGAGGGAAGCCTGTGATGAGAAAGGAAGGAGAGACCGAAGGAAGTCAAAGAGGCAGAGTGAGAAGCAGCAGGACAGACAGTGGCTGCCACTGAGCTCCTCAGACACATCTAACCAAGCACTTATCTGCCTAGTTCCTCACGTCCGGGACAGTCATCAGGAAAATACAATTATATGTAGGATTCCTCCCAGAGATTCTATAAGAGAATGTAAGTGCCTTCGAATCATCTTGTGTGGCTGGGATACAGGCTTTAACCTACACCTAGCAAACCCTGAAACAGAAGGTAAACTCCCCTTCAATGTTCCTTTGTGTGTGGAGAAGCTGACAGCCTCTTACTAAAGGGATAAGAATTCCATCCCCAAACCAGCATCCCCACGGCCACCCTTCCTTTCCAGATCCTAACCTTTGGAGTGGAAAGAAATGAGACAGTGGCAGGATGGCCAGTTCTCCACAGGTTCGTTGAGGATGACATCTTCTCCCAGGATGACAACAGTCAGGTAGTCAAACCTGCAGAGTCGCTCTAGGATTTGAGTCATTGGCTTAGACTTGGATTTCTTGGTCATGGCACAGATGCCAACAATAATCTGAGGTTCTGGAGGCTACAGAAAAGAAGTGCTATCAGGAACTCCAGGTTCCCACATCTGTCACCTCCAGCACTGTCACATCGTTCTAAGGCAGTTTCTTCTCAGGACTTTGGACCTGAGGAATAAAGGATGCCTACTAGAGAAGAAAGCCTGGAGGAAATGTGCTTCTTCAAAAGAAGCAGCAGTGACCAGATGACAACAGGACGAGGATGTCTGAGCAGGGGTTTCAGAGAGAGGCAACTGACCAATCTCTATGGCCCCTCCCCTAGGCAGGATAGAGCCTGTTTACAACAGGGAGTCTGTGCTTGCAAAGAACCGGTGTGTCCAGCCAGTGCAATATCAGTTCTCTAGGGCAGGGGCCCCAACACCAAGCTACATCACTTTCCCTAGACTTACCACTTCATCCTCCTCATCCTCAAGGAGCTCACTGTCACTCTCTTCCATCCTCATGCCTATTCCACAGGTGCCCAAGCCCTCATCTCCAGCTCCGAGGAAGAAGTGGGCCGTAGTGCTCTCGTCCTCATTGGCCGTCAATGACCACATCCCCGCCGGAACACCCACTCATCCCGCTCTGCAGAAGTGAGTACCCCATCAGCTTAGAATCCAGAGCCCTTACAGTGGGTAGGGATGGGGTACAGGGAACTAGACAATGAGAGGAAACTATACGGGTACGAGAGGAAACAGAAAGAAAGCGATGGAAAGGACCCATAAGAAAGGAAACTGTACTACGATTTGACATGACTAAAGAGAAGTAAGAGCAAAGCAAGGACTCTTTTTCTTCCCTGTTTACCCCACCCCAGACAAGAACTGGCAAGAGGATCAGGAGATTAAGCCTTACAGTGCTGGCATGTCCCTGATTCTGCCAGCAGGAAACAATGTTAACTCCAGGCAGCAAATAGAAGAAGCAGTTCTTCAAGGAAGGCTACTGTTGATTCCTACCAAGAGAAGGTTAGAGTGACATTTATTTCAAACGCTGGATTCATTCCACAATGTCCCCAACTCTCTCCACCTCCCCACAGTACCTCCCAAGCACAGTCAAGAATTCAACTCAAGGGCAAAGGGATGCTACGACCCCGAAGATCTGCCTTTAAACTCGATCCTCATTACTACCTGCTATTAGCTCAAGAAACATTTCTCCAGGACACCCTCCATGCTAACATCTCCTGTGCTTGCCCTTTCTCCTTCACCCACATCACCTGAAAAAAAATATCCAAGTCCTGAGAATCAGTTCAAGTAGAAGTCTGGTGCTGACTGGGGGTTGAGAGTAAACATTCACACAGCAGTTCTCAATCCGTTCAAACTACAATCTCAGTGGTCCATCCAGTCCTTTAGTACTTCAAGACCAATGCTGGCCTAAGACAAGGTCTGTTATAACAGCAGCTACACTGGAAAAGAAGTCCTAACTAAGGCCACACTGGTGAAAACATCTTATGAATTTTGATCAGAACAAGCTGGCAGTTCCAGTCTACGTGCATATGTCTCGAGTGTTAATGGAAACTCTAGTGATTTTGTAGTACCAGAGAGAGATCTGTCTGTCAGGCGACATTCCTGGTTATTAGAACCGGAAAGTGCCACACTGGTTTCTAGTAAGCAAACGGCAGGAATGCTACAAGAAATTCTAAAATGTATATGCTAGCTCAAGATCTACCCAGTCCGAACTGTTGGCAGCACTGAAGTGGATAGGCTGTGGTAAGACTCCCCTACCCACGTGGACACACACAAGGACATTCTTCCCTTCTTTATCTCATTGTTGCCTAGGGGGAAAACTAAGAGCAATCCAGATGCCATAAGGAGAAGAATAGTAAATCCTGATGCAGTATACAGAAAAAAAATAAATACCAGATTTTAAAAATGAATGAGGGCCAGTAAGATGGATCAGATGGTGGTACTTGCTGCCAAGCCTAACAATCTTAATTTGAACCCTAGGAGCTACCTGACGCGGATGGGGGCTGGAGGGGGGGGGGAGAAGACACTGACTTCTACAGGTTGTCCTCTGACCTCCACATGTGTGTTATGGATCCACAAACATGCACACTATACATGTAAGCTATATGCAACAGTTTCCGAGTACAAATGCCCAAGTAAACATGGAGCACAATCAACTTGCATAAATAAACATGTGCTATTCATGACCGAATACGCAGTTAGTACAGGTTCGTTGTTGGTTTGTTATTGTTGCTGATTTCCAGCATTTCTTTGATATGTATGGGTGTTCTACCTGCAGGTGTCTCTGTACACATTCGTGCTGGGAATGGAACCCGGATCCCCGGAAAGAACAACCAGGGATCTTAATCACTAAGCCATCTTTCCAGCCCCCAGTTAGTAGCCATTTAAAAGACTGAATCTGGGTGTGGTGGTGCACGCTTTCAGTACCTGAACTTGGGGAGGCAGAAGCAGGGAGATCTCTGTGAGTTCAGGGCTGTCCTGGTCTACATTGTGAGTTCCAGGCCAGCCAGAACTACACAGTGAGACCTGCCCCCAAAACAAAACATATAATTTTTTAAAATGGTGCATAATTTTAAAAATGGACTGAAAAGACATCAAATCTGTAACAGTAGTTACATTTGAAGAAAAGCGAGAACGGTGGTAAGTTTCCAGCGATACCTATACAACCTTGCCTATAAATAAATATCTATTTTCAAAACTCCAAAAGATGGGAAGCTTATACACACAAGGCTAGCATTTCCTAACAATGAATTGTAAGGGTATGAGCAACTATTATTATTTTCCAAAAATAAAATGGAGTCACTCAACAGAAATTTTCCATGTTCCATAGAAGTTCTCAGAAACACTGCCAGCCCCAATGAAGCCAAAAAATCCTTTTGCGAATTAGTTAACATACAGCATTTTAAAGGCTTCCATAATTCCTCTCCCCATTTTAATTTTAAAATCTGCCATTACAACGAGGGTTGCAGCTTTGATTAGAAAATTATAGATGGCCTTTCTATAGACCTTGGCCATCTCGGTTGTCCCCATCTTACGCTTCTATTGCTCAACCACAAGACAGAACATTCTTCTACTTGATGCTTCCAGTTTTGCAGGCATCACTCCTCCTGACTGACAGACCATCTCTCTGAATTCCCGGTAAGTGACCTAACCGTGGCATTCCCAAAGATACCTCACAACTTCCCCAATTAAAATTTCATCACATTCTTTGGCCTTTTCTGAAACGGGAGTTCTCCCTACATCTAAGATTCCTTCTCCAGTTGCCCTTTAGGTCTTCCCTGTTTGTTTGTTTGTTTTGTTTGTTTGTATGTTTGTTTTTTAAACAATATCCAGCCATGCTCTTGGAATTCTACTAGAACCCTGTGATGGGAGATAATAGGATGGAGAAGTCTGTTCACAAACACAGACTGAAGGAGATGAAGGTCCAAATTCATAGTTAACAAAGCAAAAATAGAAGCCTGGCAGGAATAGCTATGACAAAGCCAGGGTTTATTTGGATGTACTGGGAGAGGCTGGGGTTTTATGTGGTGTTCCCAAAAAAAAACACTTTCCTGTTTTCTGTGTTTCTTTCCCCTTCATGTTCTCCCCAAACTTTGTTACATAAGAAAGCGACAGATTCTACACCAGGCTAAAGGGCAGTCTTGCTTTGGAAGGGAGGGAAGGGGTTGGAGGAAACAAGAAGGCAATCTAGGGAGCACCAATGCTAAATTAGATCTGGAGAGGGCTAGGGCAACAGCGAACCGTAACTTCTTCAGCTCTTAAGAGTGGAGGGCAGTCTGCATGAACCTCTCAATTTCTTGGCATCACCTTGCATTTGATAGAGGCTCCAACAATAGTAAAAGGAAACCAACACTGAAACTCCTCACTCCACCACCAATATTGAATTTTCTCACCTTCAAAAGTGAAGTTCCACCCCTCCTTGCCTCAACTTCCCCCGTTGTTTGGAGGCACTGTCTCACTCTGTAGCTCAGGCTAGCCTCAAACTCATGGCAATCTTCCTCCCTCAGTCTCCCAAGTGTTGGGATCACTGGCGTGGGCCTCTCTGCCTGCTTCCCACTTCCTTCCGCAGGCAAGTTGAATGTTTCTGACATATTCCTTATTCTGACACCAGTCTACCATCTGCTGCCGGCCGTTCTCAGTGTAGCTCACTCATCCCGCCTTCTCTTCCCAATCTGCGATAATGGCTCTTCACTGACTCCCCTAACCTTACTCCCCACATTGACTGCTGCAACCCAATCACTGTTCAATTAATGCAACGAATCCAGCCAATTCTCCCACTCAGGGACTCCCAGAAGTAAACAACACTTCAAACCTGCACATGAGTCATCACACTGGCTAACACTTTTTTTTTTTTTTGAGACAGGCTCTCTGTAGCACAGGATCGCCTTGAGCGTAGAATCCTCCTGCCTCAGCCTCCAGGGTACACTGGGTAGCATCATTCCCTTAAAGATGAACAGTTAATGGCCCCCTACAGCGAGGATCCCCTATAATGAGAGCTCTCTTCCTCAGACTAGCCCTTCCGGAGGCTCACTTCTCCACAGTAATCCATTCCTCAGCAGACCTTCTCCCCTGGCCAGCCAGTCCCTTCCCTCACTCCGCCAGCTTCCAGCGCCCGCTGGTCCTCCCTTCCCTCGGCTTCTCGAGCACGACTCTTTACCTCGGTCCCCTCCCCTGCGATCCAGCCCCGCCTCTCTTCCCAGAGTCCCCCAGCCCTGTCCCTGAAAGCCTTCCATCTTCCCAGGGGTCCCCTTATACCTCCTGCAGACCCCTCCACACCAGTCTTTTCTCCCACTGACCCGTTCGGCCGTCCTCTCTCTCAAGGCGTCAGGTCACGAATCCCGCCCTCCCATCCTGACCGCATTCGCCTCTGCCCGCCCCCGCCGTCCCCGTCTCGCACTCCCTAGGCTGACATTGAGGCGTCCCGGCTGCGCCTCCCTCCGAAGCTGTCCCCACCGGGGACTACCCACGGCCCCGGGCGCAGGCTGAGCCCCTCGCCGAGCCCACCCTCCCCGATACCGCCCCCAGCCCCAGCCACTCCCCCACCGCCCCCGGCCCGCACTCACCCGCCTCCCTCCGCTCGCGCAGCCGAACCTGCAGGCAGTGACACCTGACAGCGGCCCAATCAAAGCGCGACTTCTTTGCGGTCCCGCCAATCCGCAGAGGGCGCGCACCGGCAACAGTCAGGCTGCGTTGGCCGGAGCTTCAGCGTGGAGGAGGGTGGCTCCTCGTGGCTGCCTAGGGAAATGCAGCCTTATGCTCCTCTGCCTCTTCATTACCTACTGCGTCGCCAGTCCACAGCCTTAGACGGAGAGGCTAACCGGTGACACCAATGGGAGGGGAAAAAAAAAAAAACCGAGATAAACGAAGAAGAGGCAAAGTTTGTGACATTGCACCTCCATGAGGGCAAAAGCCGAGTCTTTTTTTTTTTTTTCTGTAAAGCAAATCCATGTGTCATATAGGTAGACATAAGGCAAGAAGGTCGAAAGAGAAAAGGTAGGGACGCTGGAGTCAAACAGAAGCAGATGGGAAAAGTTAAGGGGAGGAACAAAGAGACTGATTTGTGAAAGATATCAGCAAATGGTAGACATGAGAAACCGTGTAAACCGCTTTCAGTCTCTACACTCTGCTTCTTCTCTGTTCTTCCAGCCTTGGAATCTGAAAAGCTGAGTTTGAATACTACTCTTTACTGTGTAGCTTTGGTGCACGCCTTTAATCCCAACACTAGGGAAGCAGAGGTAGGCAGATCTCTGTGAGTTCGAGGCCTACATGGTCTACAGAGCAAGTTGTAGGACAATCAGGGCTGTTTCACAGAGAAACCCTATCTCGGAAAACACAAACAAACAAACAAAAATAACTGTGTAGCTTTGGGAAAGTCGCCTCCACCGTGCTTATTTGTAAGGGTGGAACCAAATACCTACAAGTGCTGCTCCTTGCGACAAATACTTGGAAAAAGTGGTTCATGGGGAAAGAGATTTGTTTTGACTCGGTTTCAGAAATTTTGATCCTTAGCTCCATTGCTTTGGCCATGAGGAGAGGCAGAGCTTAAGGGTGGTTTGGTAAAAGGCATCTGCTTGTTGGCTAATAGAAAACAGAGAGGGAGGAAGGGGCAGAGGACAAGATGCGTTGTCCAAGGCATGCCACAGGGACATACTCTCTCCAACTAGGCCCTATATCCTCCCTTTCACCATGTTCCAGTAATGTCATCACATTATGAATCTATCAAGGGATAAATATTGATTAGACCAGAGCCCTCAGAATACAATCGATTCCCAAACGTCCATCAGCTGGCAAACAAGTTCCAACACATGAGCCCATAAAGCACATTTCTTATCTAAACGGGACAGATACGATCATACGAAAGTGTGTTCTTCTATGTATATTATTGTTGTCCTTAAATCTTTATTTAGGCTTCCCTGGTCAGGAGTTTGAAATTCACCATTTGTTCTCTGTAACTTTAGGGACCTCACAATTTTCCTAGTTATATGCCTTAGCTTACTGACCCCAACCCCCAAGGCCTGCTGAGTGGCTAGAGATGATTCTAAGGACAGGATCTACAAATAATCAGTGATAGCCGGTTGTGGTGGTGCACACCAGTAGGATTTGCTGAAGGAGGCAGAGGCAGGAGAATCACGAGTTCGTGGCCAGCCTGGGCTACACCTTTTAAAAAAAAGAAAAAGAAAAAAAAGAACCAGTGATAGTTAAATGTTCAGACTCATGCCTCTTCTGCAACTCCAACCATTGGAGCAAGTAATTATAGCATCTCCCAAGTGTAAAAATTCACCGATTCCATAGAAAATACTCGTATGTTAGAATGATCTAATTCTCAATGAAATAACATACACTTACAAAGGTTTCTTGTGTAAGTGTAGGGTTTTGTGGGGTTGTTTGTTTTATTTTTTGTTTGTTTGTTTGAGACAGGGTTTTACTGTGTAGCCTTGTATGTCCTGGAACTCATTCTGTAGACCAGGTTGATCTAAACTCAAAGAGATCTGCCTGACCCTGCCTTCTGAGTGCTGGAATTAAAGGCATGCGCCACCACCATCTTTCAGGTTCCTTGTAATTGGGAAAGTGCTTTAAAGCAATAAATATTAGTAATGATAATTATTAACAAATAAATAAACTAATATATATAGGTAGATAGATAACTACTTCCCATATGCAAGAGAATAATTTTTTGCATGTGTGTGGTGTTTTTGTTTTTTGTTTTGTCTTGTTTTGTTTTTAGTTTCTTTGGTTTTTCAAGACAGAATTTCTCTGTGTAGCTTTGGAGCCTGTCTTGAAATTTGCTCTGTAGGCCAGACTGGCCTCAAACTCACAGAGATCTGCCTGCCTCTGTCTCCCAAGTGCTGGGATTAAAGGTGTGTGCCCCCACCACCTGTTTTGTGTAGGTGTTTTGCCTGCATGTTTGTGTACTTGGTGCCTAAAGAACAGAAGAGAACATCGGATCCCCTGGAACTGAAGTTATAGACAGTTGCCAGTCACCATGTGGTTGCCCGGAATTGAACCCAAGTCCTCTGAAAGAGCAGCCACTGAGCCATCTCTCCAGTTCCATAAGGTAATTTTTAAAAAATGATTGACAACCCATCAGATGCCTGACAGGGTCTCACAAAGAATAAGAAAGGTACACAAATATATGACTTCTCAGCGGAGCTATTATTTCGTGAAGGAAGGCATTTTCTGAACTTGAATAGCTTGCTGTCTACTCTAGCTGTCTTATTCCCCTTCTGCTAGTCTCTCTTCCCACCCCTGACAAAGTATTCTCCCCCCACTCCCAACACTTTCTCAGCCAAATAACAACCCCATTGCTCTGGAAGATTATCTCCTTCTTTTATCTGGGTAAATATACACCATCCCAAGTAATTATATTTACTTACTCATACCTGCTCCTTTACCTAGATAATGAACACCCACGGCATAGGTAACATTTTTTTGACTCTCCAAAAGTGAGCAAGCCCCAACAGCAGATTCCAATCTATTCTCTGAGAATTGTATTTTATCAAGAGAAGTGGTTCAAGTAATGGACCCCCAAAAGAAGTGTTTAGCTTCTAAGGATACCCACAAATAATGAAAGTCAAAAGGAGACATGCGGGGGGGACTTGAGGGTAATAAAGAATGTATTTGTGGGGCCAGTGGGGATTGTGAAGAGCAATTCTTTTTTCCAAAGACTCATAAGATTTCCAAATATCAAGCAAGGCGGTGGTGGCACACACCTTTAATCCCAGCACTTGGAAGGCAGAGGCAGGAGGATCTCTGTGAGTCTGAGGCCAGCCTGCTCTACAAGAGCTAGGTCAAACCGGGCAGTGGTGGCGCACACCTTTAATCCCAACACTTGGTAGGCAGAGGCAGGCGGATCTCTGTGAGTTCAAGGTCAACCTGGTCTACAAGAGCTAGTTCCAGGATAGACTCCAAAGCTACAGAGAAACCCTGTCTCAAAAAAAAAAGAAAGAAAAGAAAAAAGATCTAGGTCAAGGACAGGCTTGATAGCTACAGCGAAACCCTGTCCCAAAAAGAAAGACCAGATTTCCAAATATCTTACTGTCTTTTGGAACACCAGGAAGTTTAAGAAAGATATATTAATGCCAATATGTCTGCTCTGCGTTGGCTGGCCCTCCACACCAAGGCTTGGGTCCCTATCTCAGCTCTGGCTTTTATTCCCCTTCCTGATATAATAAAAGTCAAGTTGCACCTAGTCCCACTTCTAGTGTGGAAACAATCCTTTTGAGTCTGAATGTGTACTTCACAAAAGAGAGAGCGAGAGAGGACCAGGAAAAAGGCACAGATTTCCTGATGACCTTCTGCCCTTGAACGCCACCAACCTTTTCTCTCCAGATTAAACTGTGTTAGAGAGCCAAGAGAGGAAATCCATGTGGTTCAGGAGGCCTGTGCCTGCCTGTTCCATTCCACACCCAATCATCTCACCACACCCTCCTCCTTCCCTCTTTATATTTCCCTCCTGTTCAGGATCTGCCAGCTGCAGAGGAGGGAGAGAAGGAAGAAGCTCACCATTCCCTGCCCAACCCCAGCCCCACGCCCAGAGCAAACAACAGGTAGGCAAGCTTCAGACAGGACTCCAGAGTCCTGTGAACAGCAGATAGGTTTGAGCCTAGAATAGAGGGGGGGGGGAAGATCAAAGGTGAAGTAGGGGACAGAGTAGGGGAGGACATTTAAAAAAAAAAAAAAAGGTAGGTCACCATGAGAAATGGAGGCAGGAAATAGCCAAGCTGAAGATTTGGAGGCAGTGTGTAGGGGAGATATCACAGATGGAATAAGAGCTAATAGGTCCCTGATTCTTCTCAACTTGTTAGGAAAGTATAGGTGCGGCAGGGAGTTCCCCTTCCTCTTCCTGGTTCCTAGGAAAAGGTGACCTTGAGGCAGGCAGCGGACGTCTGTTCTGCTCAACTCTCTCAGTTCTTCCTCTTCTGTTTATTTTGTGGTTTTCCTGTGGCTGCCTCTCCTGGGAAAAATGGAGAGATTGCGTGCAGATCGAATTCAGAGAAGAGACTGGGCAATGTCATCCTGCCCCCCGTCCCCCGCCCATACCCACAAAAGAGACAAGATTGGGTTTCGGATTAAACAGAGGGTGCATGGGAGAAGGGGGTTTCAAGTTCGGCAACCCCGTGGTGCTGTCCTCCAGTTGGTGCTGAAATCTGACAGCCCTCATACTTGGTGGGCCTGTGTCCCCAACCTCATTGAGTGAGTCTTTGGCCTCCCTAATTACCTGGCTGGTGCTACCCAACCCCACCCCCGCACACCTAGCGCGGTGGCAGGCGGGAAGGCGGAGCCTGAGTGAGCCCCACCCCTGGAGACTGCGGCTGGGGCCTCCCTCTCCTCTGGCTGGCCGCTTCCTCGCTGCTGCGCTTCTCCTGCAGCCTGGTTAGCACCGGCTGCCAGTTCAGCTGCAGCCTTCATCGTGACCCCTATTTCGGCTTCAGCCTCGGATCTAGCTCAGGCTCTCTCTCTACTCGGTTGCATCCTCCCTCCTAGTTTCTTACTTGCTCCAGATCCTGCTCCGAATCCAGTAGCCGCATCCTTAAACCATGGCTGGTCCTTTCTCCCGTCTGCTGTCTGCTCGCCCGGGACTTAGACTCCTGGCTTTGGCTGGAGCTGGGTCTCTCGCCGCTGGGATTCTGCTCCGCCCGGAATCTGTAAGAGCCGCCAGTGAACGGAGACTGTATCCCCCAAGGTATCAGTGCCTGAGACTCACGAGGTGGGGGTTGGGGGTGGTAGTAGTGATGGGAACCGAAGGGTTAGAAAGGATGTCTTGAGCAATAGACAGGGCCCCCGAAAATGGATTTCTGTACAGTTTGGAGATCCCAGCCGTATAGGAGGAGTAGGGCCAAATTCGTAAGGCAAGAACATGTCTAAGAACCTGTCACCCGATGTCCCTGCCTCCAAGCCAGCTTTGGCCTGCGAAGTCTAGGTTTACCCACTAACCAAATCCCTTATTGCATGACTAAAAACTACCTTTTCCCCATCTCGACCTATTCTTCTTGTTCTTCTTAATTCTCCCTAGTCTTTCCCCTCCCCCACCTCTAAAGCTGTGCTCACTAGAGAAAAGGAACTGTGTAGGTCTGGGGGAACTGAGACAGCCACAGGCATCTAGAACTATTAGGGTATAGAAAAAAAGACCCTGGAAATCCCTAAAAAGATTATCAAGATTTAGCCTACCTCTAATTCCCCCTCCTTCCAAGGAGCAAAGCCAGACAGGGCTCACTGGACAACTCCTAGCTGACACCAGTAGGTCTAGTCTCCTGTGCCCTCCCTTCATGGTTACTGGGTACCCCCTTCCCAGCGCTGAGTACCCAGACCTCCGAAAGCACAACAACTGCATGGCCAGTCACCTGACCCCAGCAGTCTATGCACGGCTCTGCGACAAGACCACACCCACTGGTTGGACTCTAGATCAGTGCATCCAGACTGGCGTGGACAACCCTGGCCACCCCTTCATCAAGACTGTGGGCATGGTGGCTGGAGATGAGGAGTCCTATGAGGTAGGGGGGCCCTCAGAGTCTTCCTGGTGACCCAAGCTGCCTTCCCGGAAATCCCAGTTCCTTTCCCCGGAAGATCCCTCATGTCCGTTCCCTCAAGACTCTGGACTGTCTGTACTCAAATTTCTGACCCAGTGAAATCAATCCGCAGTTGAAGTATAAGAAGGCATTCCTCTTTATAACCACCTCTCTCTCTTAAATCCCTCTCAGGTATTTGCTGAACTGTTTGACCCTGTGATCCAGGAGCGACACAATGGATATGACCCCCGAACAATGAAGCACACCACTGACCTTGATGCCAGTAAAGTGAGCCAACTCTGACACCTGCAATTTGTGTGGCCTGTGCCCAGTGTTCTGTATCTCTAATCGTTACACCGTGCTTCCTGACTCATGGTTATACTGCTGAGCTTTTGATAGTGATAAGCGAAGGAATTAGCTATCTTGAAGAATAGCAGATATGAAGACAGAGAATAAGAGGGACTATGTCAGGATAATGGGGTTGGGGAGAATATGATCAAAGTACACTTCGTGTATGAAATTGTGAAAGAATATTCTTTAAAAAGTGACTATGCCTTGGTTGAGTGTGGTGGCTCACACCTGTAATCTCAGTTCTCAGGAGGCTCAGGAGAGACTCCCCCCTCCTCAAAAGACTGTGACCAAAGTGGGAAGTTCGGAGAAATGATCACAATGTTCTCTTCAGTTGCCTGTCCAGTGTGTCCTCCCTTCCATGCATGTTTTATAATCCCTAAGAGCTTCCACCTGTTATGTGTCTGTGACTTCTCAGTTTCTCTGACTCCTCAGATCCGTTCTGGCTACTTTGACGAGAGGTACGTATTGTCCTCAAGAGTCAGAACTGGCCGAAGCATCAGGGGACTCAGTCTGCCTCCAGCCTGCACGCGGGCAGAGCGACGAGAGGTAGAACGTGTGGTGGTGGATGCACTGAGTGGCCTGAAGGGTGACCTGGCTGGACGATACTATCGGCTCAGTGAGATGACAGAGGCTGAGCAGCAACAGCTTATTGATGTGAGGAGCTTTGGGAGGGAAGTAACTGGGTTATGGGAGCAGCTTCTGGGAAAGGATCAGAAGGGAGGCTGGGCCAGATAAGATAGATGGACTTTGAAAGGTCCAGACAATACTGTGAGAATTCTTAAGTCTAATCCCTTTATTCTCCTCAGGACCATTTTCTCTTTGATAAGCCTGTGTCCCCATTGTTGACTGCAGCAGGAATGGCTCGGGACTGGCCAGATGCTCGGGGAATCTGGTATGAGGCTGATCCACCTTTTTTTGTTTCCCTTGTACGTGTGTGTGAGACACACACTTCTCCCCCAGTTCTTGTCTTGTCTCTTGATCCCTTTACCTCCTGCTCCCAGGCACAACAATGAGAAGAGTTTCTTGATCTGGGTGAACGAAGAGGACCACACACGGGTCATCTCTATGGAGAAAGGAGGCAACATGAAGAGAGTGTTTGAAAGATTCTGCCGGGGCCTCAAAGAGGTTGGAGAAGGGTGTGCAAGGGAGCTAAGTGGGAGGAAATGAGAAAAACCCAAGTGCAGCATAGACAGATTGACTATATCATTTGTCAACCAACCCAGGGTATTTCTGATAGTAGAAAAGGGTAATTATTAACCATGCGAGGAAAACAGTAACAAATAGGGTCTTCCTTGGGAAACCAGGGTGTATAATTACTCTTGAAATAGGAAGAATGTCAGTCACCTAAGGAAGGAAATAAAGCATAATCTTTGCCAAGTAATGCAAAGAAGGAACCAATGATATGACAAACCGGTGCTGGGGTGGGTGGTGTGAGGTAGGATGTGCAGCTAAGGAGAACGTTTGAGCCTGGATTGATGTAGGGGGTGAGAGATTGGTATGTTTATGACACATCATGCAGTTCTGAGCCAAGGTGGGCCTCGGCTCTGGATTCTGTCTATCATTGTAGCTCGGCTTTAAGCTGAGAAGGGGAGAGAGACTAGGGAAGGTGGAGACTGAAATGGCTTCAGTTCTACAATGTATGGTTCTAGATGAGAGGTGAGTTTGTCTTATGGGTTGGGTCTCTATATTTAATTCTGTCTTAGAAGCTGCCATAGATCTAATCCTTATATATTCTTGTATCTACAGTTTTATTTTTGGACTTATAAAGAAAGAGAGCTTCCTTTTTAGATTCTAGCTGGGAAGCTTATACTATTTTTGTCAAGGTACGGATAATGTTTTATGAGTGGGTAGAAAATACTCTTTAATTATATGACTCAATTTCCTCATCTATAAAATTGAGATAATAAGATTGCTTAAATTTTAGGTTGTGAGGATGAAATGAAATAATGCAGGTAAAATAATTGCCCTGCAATAAGTGTTAGCTTCAGCATGTTTAGCTTCAGGCTTATGATTCCTTCTGAGCTATAGGGTGTCATCTTTACTTATCCTGGGTAGTGGTCTTTGTATCTATCCTGGAAGACCCCAGTCTCTTCAGTTCTAATGGTGATTAGGCTGGTCAAGGAAAACAGGGACCCCTCTTGTATCCCCCTTTTCACACACGTACCTATGGATCTGGCTTCTCTGCTCTGCTTTGTTACACGTGCTCCTTCTCCAGCTAAGAGTAGACTCTCCTGCCTCTTTCTGTGGCAAATCTTATCATCCCTTTTCTGTCCAAAGGGACCCTCTGCTCTTTGTTAAAGAGATAATTGATGTAAGAAGAACTCGTGGAACAATCAATCAGCCATTTCTCTGTTCTGTTTACCACTTCCATTCATTTCATAGGTCACCCTTAATGTATTAATTATTCCCTCAAGTTTTTTCCACATTCTATTTGTCCACAATCTTACCAGTATGCATATAATGCAACATCAAAGTTATCTTTCGTGTGTGATGACAATGATTTTTAACAACAAAGAGTATGTCATTCATCCATCCTCAAGCTTCTTGTTGTAGACATATTTCTAGAGTGTTTGTAGGGCTAAGAGGGATATGTCTGTCCCTGATTTTTCTCACAACAGAACCTCTGTTGACACAGGTGGAGAGGCTGATCCAGGAACGAGGCTGGGAGTTCATGTGGAATGAACGTTTGGGATACATCTTGACCTGTCCATCTAACTTAGGCACTGGACTTCGGGCAGGAGTGCACATCAAACTGCCCCTGCTAAGCAAAGTAAAGAAAATGTGGGGTTAGAGAGGGGTGTAAGTGAGAAGTGGGGTTTGATGAGCAGGGAGGGGGCACTCTGGAAGGAGCCAGTCATATCATATCATGGCTAAAAGACAAGGGCAAGGTAGGAACAGCCCCTACCTCTATTGACCTGCCCGTGATTTCTATCTTGCCTATAGGATAACCGTTTCCCAAAGATCTTGGAGAATTTAAGACTCCAAAAGCGCGGAACTGGAGGAGTGGACACTGCTGCCACAGGCAGTGTCTTTGACATCTCTAATTTGGACCGACTTGGCAAGTCAGAGGTGAGGTCTTATGAATTAGGTTGAGGAATCACGATAAGACAGTGAGTGAGCCTTAGGAATGTAATAAAATCTGAAATAAAGTTCAGGTTGAGTGTGGGAGGGTAGAGAAAAAATGTGTTTTCAGAGATACAAGATCAGAAAGAGCAAGAAACTAAGAAACTCAGGCCAGGCAAGGTGGCTCAGGCTTTTAAGACCAGCAGAGGCAGGGAGATCTCTGTGAATCCCAGGCTAGCCTGGTCTCCACAGCAAGTTCCAGGCCAGCCAGGGTTATATAGTGAGGTCCTGTCTCTAAATAAATAAAAAGAAGAGAGAAAGAAGCTCAGATAGATTGTGGGATGTAGAGATCAAGGATGAGTGTCCTTCAGGTGGAGCTGGTGCAGCTGGTCATCGATGGAGTAAACTATTTGATTGACTGTGAACGGCGTCTGGAAAGAGGACAGGATATTCGGATCCCCACACCTCTTGTCCATGGCAAACATTAACTCCCCATCCCCAGCAAATGAATCAAGAGCCACAGGACTTCTGCACATTTAATGGTGGTCTGTTCTACTTGCCATGGACGTGCCCCTCACTCCCTGTACTAGTAAAAATTCCATATTATGTTCCAGCTGTCTGTGTTATCTCTATTGGGGTGGTGAGCAAGAAGCAGGAAGTGAAAACAAAGAGTGGGGTCATTCATGTTGGCAGGAGCCACATATGCCAGGAGCGCTGCTTCTCAGGTGGGCGGTGGAACACATCACCCATGTCCCTCATCCACTTCCTGAGAAGAATTAGAACACACTGCCATTTAAAATATGTTCAGTATGGTGCAAGTTTTCTCCCTCAACTGAAGGAATGGTATCATAACAGGGAGCCAGCAAAGCTGAGGGTCAATGCCAGAGCCCAGGAGGATTGGAACCAGTCATAGAGGCCCCAGGCTGAGCTTCGACCTGTAATGAGACAAGGAATGGGAAGAATATCACAGTCTGTTCCCCAGGACTCGTTTTGATGCTGCAAAACGAGCTCTCTGTGTATAGACCCCTCTATTCCAGAGTCTGTCCTGTGTGGGTTGAGGGCCAGACAGCACTAAGTTAGGACTTGGACTCTGGGTCAGATGACAGCTTCTCAAGCTGGGCAGTTGGTTACTTACCCCATTGTTCCGGGATCTCCTTCCCTTCGTGCTGGGCCCACGCAATTGCTTGTCGCTGCTCAGGACTCAGATAGGCCATTTGCTCAGGTGTGACAGCTACAGCCTGCACACTAGTGAGACTAGATAGCTGGATGGGGTTGAATACCACCTAGACAGAGGCAAGGGCAGGAATCAGTACATCCATGTAACCCCATTGGGACTCAACTCTCCCTGTGGGAAAGGAACTCTAGGTCCCGGGCCACCAAAACTTACTGCAAACTTGGGAGCAGGGATGACAGAAATGGCAAGAGGAGTCAGGCCCTGGATCTGGTCCCGCAGTAATGCTGAAAGAGCCAGGTCTGGGATGCCAGCTGGTGAAGGAAGCAGAACACATCTAACTATTACAATCCACCCACGATGTGGTAACAAAACCCTGACTACTAGTGACAGTCAGTGGCCCAGCTTTCCCACCTGCTATTGTGCCAATTTCAGTGAAGATCTCAGGTCCCCAGTTACTGACTGGGCCAAAGCCACCAGGCAGCACAAGGAGATAGGCAAGAACTTCTAGCTGTTCCTCAGAGCACGGGAGATGCAGGTTGCCCAGGAAGAGAGCTGCTTGGCTGTGGAGCAGTCAGAAGAAAGGGAGAAGAATTCAGCTTTGATGGTGGAAGAAGAGATGAATGCAAAGGGACTCCCTTCCTTTATGGGACAACCCCTTTGTGAGCCCGTCTCCACCACAGCACCGCCACCCCAAACCTTCCATAGGTAACCTGAACTCCCAGCTACTGATATGTTGTAACTCCTCTGGCCGCAGGCCGCAGAGTGTGTGGCCCAGCGCTGTCAGATAAATGAAATCCAGGTGGCTCACACGCCGACCACTCTGCCGCAGGAAGCTGGAGACTACAGCTCGGAGCTGGTAGAGCAAAAGATAAAGAGACAAATCATGGGGAATTAATGGATGGGAAAATGACTAAAGGAGTGGAAGGGCCACTGGACTATATTGACTTGTTCTACACATCAGAAGATCCTATACCTGTGGAGGAAAAGCAAGGCAACATCCTTGCCCTCACAAAGATACTAGGAGGAGAAAAGGGCTAACGGATACTATGTATCCAGGACCTCAGAGAACAAATCACAGAGCTCCTAAAGTCACTAATACAGAGCATTAAGAAAGGAAAAGCTGAATGTGGTGACACAGTTGCAATCCCAGAATTTGGGAGACAGAGGCAGGAGGATAAGAAGCTCAAGGCTATCCTCAGCTCTTTAAGAGGGTCAAGACCAGGGTGGGCTACATAAGACCCTGTCTACAAAAACAAAACAACCGAAATCAAGAAAAGATAGAAAGAACGCCTGAAAGTATCTCAAGAGAAAATCCTTTGGGCTTTGATAACTTAGAGGACTAGGTCTACAGGATGGATGTCTGGGGCAAGGCAAAGAAGATGTTACCTGGACAGAGCTCCAGCCGTCTATTTGCCCCAGACTGCTGAGCACACCCCAGTCCACCAGCATAAGCTCTTGCAGCTCCCGCTCTCCGAGACCTCTCAGGAGCCGGCCCAGCTGCAAGATCTGCTCAGGACGGAATCCCCGAGGGGCACCCCACAACTAGGAGGAAGACAGGGGCAATGTGAGTAGAAAAAGCACCGGACTGGGAGTCAAACGCAGGGTCTTGGACTTCAGCTGTGGGACACCGGTCCGATCTTGCTCACCTTGTTTTCAGTTTCCGCAACAGTGAAACAAGAGTTTCTCTGATTTAGGGGTTACTGAAAGGCTGGATTCTCCATTCTAGCCGAAAGCAAGCTCTAGACCATGAATCCTAAACTCTATATGTGCCAGACCCCTTGAGGTACCTGCTAAAGTGCAGATCCCAGATCCAAACTCCAGAGATTCTTAGTCTGGCATGGGACCCAGCAATTGCCTTTTAAGAACCTGCTCCTTGGGCACTTTTGATAGATGTTCAGATAGGCCCTGTGTCTATTGTACTACTCTTTCTTCAGTATCGACCCCTCTGGACCTTCCACTTAGAATCCAAACTTCTCACTTTCACCTTCTGCTTCCCCACCTCTTACCCAAGTCTCCACCCCCTTATGTCCCATATCACACCCAACTTCCTCCTGTTTTCAATCCCTCTGGCCCTATTAGCTTCTCCATCCCTAACCTGCTTGGCCTTGCCCATGGCTGCCTGTAGTTCCTCGGGACCAAGTCCTGGATCTCCAGCAAACAGTGACAGACAGTCCTCAAAGTCTGCGAGTTCCATCTCTGCGATCTGTGTGGCAGACCAGGCTGCTGGGAAGGTGCCCCGTATGTCTGCACAGCTTGGTACAGGTTCTGAAGGCAGAAGGCAGAGACAAAGGGTCAGTTTAATACTAAACTATGCCTCCAGGGATACCTGCAGATTGTTTAGCCTTTGGAGGACAGAGCAGTGTGAGTGTGGGCAGCGTGGGTTAGGGAACGATGACAGTGAGAAATACAGGTCTCAAGGGGCATTTGAACAAAAGTGACTGGATATGACGAGGCCATACTTTGTTAAATGGAAGACAGAGGAGATTGTTCAGGTGTTTAATGAATGCTGAATTAGAACCCAGGTCTCTAGCCTCATGATGTCTCCTTCTGTCTAGGGATTTTCCCCAGCAGAGAGCGCCACACTTTACCAGGTCAGAGGGAACAAGAAAATGGAATTCTGGGCTAAATTGTTTTGTTTTGAGACAGGGTGTCACTTAGCTCAGAATGGTCTTAAATCTGCTAGGTAGCTAAGGCTGACCTTGAATTTCTGATCATCCTGACTCCACTCCCAAGGGTTTGGATGACAGGTGTGTATACCACCACACCCGACTTTAAACATTTAATGGGTTATAAATTCCCAGGATTATAGACCCTGACAACTAGAAGAGACCTTGACTATCATCTTCTAACCCTTATGCTTTGCTGGTATCCAAAGCTCAGAGAGCAGGAAAACTGCTCGGAAGGTCCAGCACACCTAGAACCCAGCCTTCCACCCACTGTGGTGTCCGTAATGGAACCCAGGGCCTTGTAAATGGCAGCCAAAGCTCAGCCACCCACAGTCACCCATCCAGGCTTCCAGTTGCATTGTTTGCCTTGACGCCTTCTCCCACACGCCCTGCTGGAGGATTTGAGGGCTTCACCTTGAAGACCCTCCGCAGCTGGCTGCACAAGTCCAGCTACTAGAGCTGCTTTCTTGTGGGCAAGCTGTGATCCTCCACACAGATGCCCCACTCTGCTCTGCTCCCAGCTCTGCTGCTTTTCCAAAAGCCGCTCCAGGGTCTCTGGGCCCAAAGCCTCCTGCAAGAGAGAGTAGGGGGAAGGAAAGGCAATCTGGCAGTCAGGGCCAGGAGCTATTGTTTCAAGATCCTTGCATCAGGGCTTGGGGCTCAGGCCTGGAATTCCAGCACTGGAGATGCTGAAGCAGGGCTGCCACGAATTTTAAGCCCACCTGGGTACAGACTGAGTTCAGGCCCACCTGACTGTCTCAAAAAACAAACCAAACAAACAAAAAAAACCCCAAACAAACAAAATAGAAAACAAAAGCTATAAACAAGTCCTGCCTTTGTTCAGCAGCCTCCCCAAACACAGACTGCACTTCCTTTGTCCTCTATGATCTAGCTCCCAATAGCCACTCCTCAGTCTCCTTGTTCCTTCACCTCACCCTGGGGATCAAGGAAATAGCCTCCATAGACAGGGTGAATACGAGGCGTCCAGCTTGCTCCACTTCATCCCGACTCCACAACTCTGGTTTCCTGGGAGACAGATGGGACAGCATGGAGTTGAGTGAACAGGGAGAAAAATAAGACATTCTGAGATTGGGGACTCAGGGTACCTTTAAGCACATGGAATGGGATGCCACCCTGGCTGATGGTCAAGGACCTGGGTATAGGATGTTACCAAAGGACCATACCCAAGAACAGGCTCCTGCAACAGCAACCTTCCCAGTTCTGTGGCAAATGTCTCTCCTAGACAGAAGCCCTGCAGCTGACTGAGATGGGACAGTAGAATTGGTAAAGGGATCCGTCGTGTGCTCTCTATTCCCAGGAATCCAACCAAGGGGCCCAGTGTATTCAGCACTTCTTCAGAGATTGGGGTCTCCTTTGGAGCCTGGAGAGAGGCATCAAGCCTTGGACAATGCACCAGACCCACAGTACCAGACACTTTGAACAAGACACCAAGTCCGTTGACCCCTGCCCCATGTGCAGTTCAGCTGCCATGAAGGCCATTGCTCTTGTTCACTGCTTTAAAACCAAGTGAGCTCAGCCAGAAGCAAAGAGAAAGACCAAGAGGCAGAATCCAAAGGATTTCTTAGATTCCAAGGGACATAAGCAGGAAACATGAAGCAAGTTGATCAAAAACTCGAGAGGTGGATCTAGAAGCCAAGGTCAGTAGGTAGGTTAGCAGTCTAGGGTTTGGGCCTAGATGTGGAAGAACACTGAAGAGGGCACAGATCACCAAGGCCGAAGGGGTGAGCTCTTACCAGGATTTTTAGGGCCAGCTCTGCCAAGGCTGCCCGGTGGAGTGGGGTCAGGGTCAGCAGCTGCTCTGGAGCACCTTGTACCAATTCTACCACCAACATAACGGAATCACTGGACAATCTGTCCATCAGCTGGATCCTATTATTGAAATTTGACAGTGGTGACATTCAAGTGGAACGGAGCCAAGCTGAGGAGAGATCGTCAAGCCTCATATCCTAGTATCAGATCTCAACTGTGACTCTACACAGACCTGACATTCAGCACTCCTGAGTCAGTTCCCACCACGCACGTGAAGGGAGAGCTCAAGGATAGTGGCTCTCTCTAACTAACCTTTGAAACAATCCTACCTGATGTGATGAACCCAAAAACCCCAGATATTAAACACTGTTCAAATCTCTTAGCATTCCAGGAACTCCAGTTTTCTGACTCATGGTCCAAGGTCTTTTACCTTGGCTGGGTTCTTGGAGTTCTACATTATCTTAGAGAATCAACATAGTTAAATACATTTAAATGGCCTTTAAAAAAAGAAAACAGAATCAGAAGTGGTACCTGTACTCTCTATATAGAAAAAGGCCAAGTGTATGAGAATCAAAATCTACACGAAATCTTGCAAACATGTATGGGCATTCGCTACTTTCACCATCCTCACATCTCCAGGAAGTCTTTCCCACCTCTCACTTGCAGCTCAGATGGCAAGGGGCTGGGGAAATGAGAAAGGTAAGCACATGTGTAAGGTACTCATAAACTAGAGACCGGAGAGATGACTCAGTGGCTCAGAGCACTGACTGCTCCTCCAGAGGATCAGGGTTTGATTCCCAACTCACAACCATCTAGAACTCCTGTTCCAGGGGACCTGACACTGTCTTCTGGTCTCTGTAGATAGCAGGATATACTTGGTGTGTAGTAATACATGCAGCAAAATAACCATACACATAAAATAAAATAATACATTATTAAATATCTAAAAAATAAAAAAGTTGAGTGTGGTGCCACATGCCTTTAAGCCAGAGGCAAGTGGATCTCTAGGAGTTCCAGGCCAGCCTGGTCTACACAGTGAGTTCCAGGCCAGCTTGGTCTACACAGTGAGTTCCAGGCCAGCTTGGTCTACACAGTGAGTTCCAGGACAGTGAGAACTACACAGTGAGACCCTTTTAAAAAGATACTCATAAACCAGAATCTCTGGGATGAGGGAACCTCTCCCTAGCCTTCTCTCCCCCCCGTTCATGCTTGAATCTGCTCTCTAACATTCTTTCCATGGGACCGTCCAGCTTAGGTTTGGATAGCACATATTGATCAGGAGCTCACTACTTCAATTGCATTACATTGTGCAAAATCTCTAAACTTTTAGCTTGTTAATCCTAGTCTTGCCCCCATGGAACCACTCACAAATAAACCTATACATTTCTATTGGATAGCTTCTTGGGATCTTGGAGGCTTTTTAAGACCATTCATCCCCTGCTCCCATCCACTCCTCTGAACATACTGAAAACATAGTGTGCTAGTCAGATTACAATCCTCTAGGACATAAATAGATCTTTTCCAGGCAGTGGTGATGCACTCGGGAAGCAGAGAAAGGCAGATCTCTGTGAGTTTGAGGCCAGCCTGGTCTATAGAACGAGTTCCAGGAAAGCCAGAGCTATACAGAGAAACCATGTCTTGAAAAACAAAAAACAAACAAACAAAAAAGACCATTTCCTCCTTCATTTCAGTTACTACACATCTACACACCCATTAACATAGCCTAAATTTTTTCCAAATTCACCTGATGACCACAACACAGCATTGCCAGCCTTAGCTACCCTGTATCAGGGCTGTTCTTGGGAGTGGATGGATATGTAAAACAACTTTGAAAGACTCCTGTTTGGGACTGTAGATGATGTCAGGAAATCACTGAACAAAGGGCTACTTCTTCGGGTATTTCCCAAGAAGGAGCGTCTACTCAAAGGTGAGCATCCTGAGGCCCCCACATCTCCAGGCAGGCACTTACGGTAAGGCCAGGAGTAGCTTTGTATCGAGCTCATGAAGTTCTGGCCCCAGGGTAGTCAGCTCTGGCTCTGGCATTGTCATCCTCCGCTGTAGCTCTGCCCAGATACAGGCCCGCTGGGAGGTATTGAGCAGAGAAGGCAGGGTGAAAACAGAGCTGTGCATGGAGGCTCTCAGCCCAGGGTCCACGCTTCCCACTAAAGCCTCCCTCTCACCAGGCTCCCTCGAACACCAGTGGGCAGTTGGTAGAGCATGTGTACCACCGCGAGGAAATCAACCATTGAGCTGATCTGCTGCAGAAAGTCACAGGACATGCCCCCTGCCAGGTTGCCCAGAGCCCTGCAGGCATTGAGTGGGAAGATACTCTTTAACACATGTAATAGCCTGCCTGATCCTTAATATCAGCACTCTCCACACAGAGACAGATGCTCATTGATAGTCATCTACAGCTTGTGAAATGTTTGTACGTAGATAACATCATTGGCTTACCATAACATCATTGCTGTTTAGCAGCGAGAAATAAAGATCTACAAAGGTCAAGGGATATTCTTAACATTGGTCTACTGGAAGTAAGTTGAGACAAGAGCTATGTCTTCAGATTCCAAAGCCCCTGTTTCTCTTACTGTAGGTGGAAGTAAAGTGATACCTACTTCTTTCTCCAGTGGCTCTAAAGTCACCTTGAATTAAATTAAGAACAACAAATGTCTATTAGGAGTTTCTACTGAGACAGGTACGGTGTGAAGGATATTATATACCTTAATTTCATTCAATTTTCAAAATAACTTTATTTTAATTTTCATTATATAAAAGGAAAATTCTGAAGCTTAGATTTAGAGATTTGACTCTTGGTAGCAAGGATGTGACATGAGCCCAAGTTTTCTGAGTCCCACAGCAATAATTGGGATAGCTGTGGCACCGGGAAGGGAAGGAGGAAAGCAAGGGAAGGGAAGAAAACCGGAATGCTGGCAAGGCTAGAATAATAGCCCATCCCTGCTTCCGCATCACACAGTGCCAAGCATTTAGTGATCACTTAATAACAATAATAAAACCAACTGAATTGAACCTACTGTCTAACCCAAGCTACTCACTGCAGATTCCTGAAGGTCAGGTTGGTAGGCACCTGCATCTTCTTCCAGAGAAACTGTGCCTATAGACAGACAAAGAGGGAACAGCTTCCCAGCAGAGGTACTATCCTAAGGACCTCAGAGATGAGCATGAGGCCATATTTCTTCACTTTGTGATTCCTACCAGTCCCCTTCCCCCAGAGACCTACTTGGGGGAGAGAGAGAGAGACGGAGGGAGCGCAGTGATAAGGGATAAGTTATCAGAGCAAGGGCTCAGTAAATGAAGTAGAGAAGGCATAGAGGGTGTTCCCAGGGCAGAAGAGTTACCTGCTGCTCAGACCAAGGCAGCTGCTGATAGCGCCTTCTGTTAGCCAGAAGAGCTGCGGTGTCCAGCTGTAGAAGCTTTAGTGGGAGCAGGGGAAGCAGGCAGTCTGGCCAAGTGGTGGGGCTGGGCTGCTGGCAGTGATGGGTACAGCAGTGCAGTGATAGGTGAGAGGGTCTGCACTGACCCTCAGAGAAGGGCAGAAAGGGATCAAAGCTAGGACGGGCTGGAATGGTATTTGCCATTGCGGCAATAAACACTTAGGTGCCCTCACACCGCAGGCTATTGCAGTTGTGCTGAGCTAGTTAGACACCTGCTGAACGGAAGTCCCCCTAGCTTCTCTTAGCCTTAGTCTTTTCATCTGAAAGAAGGAGGCTGGTCTGGAGGATCTCAGGCTTTCTGGCTTTGACTGTGTGGGATAAAGGGAACAATAATGTTCTGCATCTGGTACTGGGATGTTGATAAAATCTAGGTGGGCACAGAGTTAACCTGAACTCTCAGAGCTTCTGTAGGGGGAGTTTGTGAGGCAATACCAGCCCGATGAAACCACCCAGAAGATGGAGAGGTGCTCAGTCTGGGGGTCCCACACGTACCTGACCAGGAATGCACACAGTTGCGCCAGCACCTGTTGCACCCATGTTTTTAACACCATCTTTTACCTGCACGAGAATGAGTAGTATCTGTGTGCATGTGTGCATGAGAGCGTGCATGTGATCTCTGACCACAGGAAGGTGCCCGCCCACTATGTCCCACCCATCTTCTGCTTATCTCATTTTCCTGTTCTCATACCCGAAAGATCTGCAGCAGTGCAGCGGTCTGGCAAGCAGAAAGTCTTGACAGCTCAGGGCCCAGGCAAGAACAAGCCCCAACCAGAACTCGTTTAGGGATGGCCTGGAGTGTCTGGGGACTGAGACCTGGCAGCAGAGGGTGCAAGGAGCAGAGTTCCTCCAGGGATAGCTAAGGAACAAGAGACAAGAGGTCTGAAGAAGGGAGGGGCAGGATGTTAGAGACAATAATCCTGTACAGGAAAAGCAACAGGTATGAGGGGAACTGAGAAGGACAGAGCTGATGCAAAAGTCATGGGAACAGGGCCCAGAGCCTCTAGGGGATACTGAGAACTTGATGCTACTCACATCGTGCCTAGGGAGGAGCCTTCCAAATAACAGAACAGCCTGTAATGGGATGGAAAATGAATCAGCAGCTCTCAGTTCCCATCAGCCAAGTCCCAAACAGGTCCCTGGACCTGCCCTCTAAAGCTTCCAGTTCCCTCTCAAGCATCCCAGGGACCAACCTCTCTGAGGAGCCTTCTTGAGCTGAGAAAGGGGAAGGAGGCATGTCTTGTTCACCTTCAGCGCTTACCCAGGGAAAGGAAGAACTGATGATATCTCTACATGTCAGTCCCATGACTGGGGCTTCAGGGAGTAAGACAAGCCCACCTGGGCAGGTGTGACACTGGCTCCCTGTAGGGCAGGAAGCATGGCTCTAAGCTGGGGCTCTGACAGCTCCTGCAGGAAACGGAGGCCCAGCTGGGGAAAGAGGGGTGCCCAGACCCGCAGCTCTCGGGGGCTTAAGACAGCTCCTCCGGATGAACGCAATACTCCCAGAAGTTCATATGCCACCTGGAACAGAGGAGGGCTTGGGACTGGGGAGAAAATACAACTGTATCCAGGACTGCCCTTCCACACTCACATCTGGATTTACCAGGGCTTGGGCTAGTACTTGAAACCAAGGATGAGACCAGAGTATAACTGGTTCAAGATCACAAAAGGAGTCATTGGGTAGGGCTTGGAAGAGGTTGAAAAGAGGCAAGAATGAGTAGGCACTAAGCAACAGAGATGGTAGGGAGTGGGATTGGGAGCCCACACCACTGTATTTAGCCTCAGTTGGTGCAACTGGGCAAGTCACTCACACAGTCCCTGGGGCAGTCTGGAGTTTTTCCCATTTGTACCAAGGGGCTCACCCGTCCTTCTGGGTGGAGGGTCCCATTGGCCGCACATTCCAGCAGGCCCTGTTCTACCGGCCCCATTGGATCACTCAAGGGCACCAGACTCTGCAACTCTTCAGGACTCAGGAAACATGCTAGGGACCCAAGCCTGAAGGGGGCATGAAGTTGACCTTGATGTGGTCACTGATACTATACCCCTTCCTTCCTAGGGGACTCTCTGTGCTTCCATACCACCTCCACGCTGGTTATGGTCGATTCCACCACTCACCTGCGTACTTGCTTCTCACCATCCTCCATGCTCTGGTTTACCAGGCTACGGAGCACATGTCGGGCATGCCCTGGCCCAAGACCTGCCACTGGCCAGCTGTCCTCCAGGGCCTGGATCTGAGATGGGGAAGGAGAGGTGGGGTAATGGTGAGAGACAGGGTCCCCAGTAGGAGAGATGTTACTGACTCCCATTCCACCTTGAGAAGGATGGTGTGATCAAATAAGGATGATTCTCCTACCTGGTGAGGGCTGAGCTGTAGAAAGTTCTCCAGTGGAAGATAGGGAAGCAGAGGCAGCACTGCCCACAACAGCTCCTGGGGCCAATCAGGCACTTCTCCAAACAGCTCAGGGGCCAGCAGGCGCTTAGCCAGGGCCTCCTTCTGTTCAGGCTTCATTCCTGAGCTGTGATCCCGGATGGCAGCCAGGCTAAGGAGAGTAACAAGTGCTAGTATTTTTCTTATATCCTCTCTGCTGCAGTCTTGTCACTGTGGACAGGGAGGGGAGCTCTGAACAGGACCTCTGGAGGTGAACAGACTTGACCTGATTCTGACAGAAGCAGGGGTGGTGCTTACACACTGTCATTGGCCAAAAGCGATGGTGGGAAGCGCATCAGGTCAGGGACAGCCAAGAAAGGGATGAGCGGTGACAAGTCAATAAAGAGCTGGGAGGTGAGGCGTGGGTACCGCTGGAGCAACAAGGCCGTCAGGCGACCCATGGCCTGCTCCTCAGATGGTGGCACCTGTGAGAACACAGAAATGGATGCTGCCTCTGAGGGCATTCGGTATCTTTGCCATCTCCTCTTTAGGATTCCCCTTGTCACTTAAGCAATCCCCCAGAACACTAGGGTCTGGGTACCTTTGATCTCTTTATTCCTTTTATTCCTGCTCTCCTTCCCTCTATGCCTACCTTCAGCTGAGCCCAGGAACGATGCATGAGTGTCAGGAAGCCCTGGGCAGCCTCCATCTCTGCTGAGAGCACCAGGTGCTGAAGATCTTCTGGAGGCATGCGCAGGTAGGCCTGGGAACAGGAGGCTAGGGTGGGTCTGACCTCATTGAACAGATATCTCAAGCCATAGCTGTTCCTCAGTCACCCATGTGTCCCTCCACCTACCTGCACTAGAATTTTCAGGGCCCAAACACTCTTCTCCCTCTGGAGTAGTTCCCACAGTACAGGCTAGAAAATGCAGGAAGAGAGCTGTCTTTTTGATCCTCCTCAAGATTCCCCAGGGACTTTAGCTCAACTTGTGGGATGCTTGCATGCCCTTCCTCTGAAGTTCGTATGCACATCTCTTCAGATGGTAGGCCCCATTCAGTCTGGGGCCATGTCCTATCTTCTCTTGTACGGTCTCCTATGCCAGGCCTATAGTTGGCTTCTACAAGTACATGTAGGCCTGAACCAAAGTACAATCACTGTATCTAATTCCATTTCACTCAGTCTAGGGCTTAAAAAGTGGCCCTGACATGAACTAACAAAATTTCACAAAGTGCCTTTACATAATAGATAATCAACAAACTAATGATGAAATTTAACACATTGTTAGCTCCTTTCGTCATATGGAAAGAAGCTACAACAGGAGAACATCGCTTGCCTGAGGTCACAGTAATGTATGTGGTAGATGAACCTAACCTGTTTTCTAATTTGTAGTCCCTTAAGTCTTTCTTTTCCACTCTTACTTTCCAATCCACAGCTCTCACTTGTTAGGGAGAGAATTAAAATCCTGCACTTCCTGAAGCAGGCCACGGGAGAATCTCGGAGTGTGACAGAATAATGAGATGGAGTTTATCACATGTTTTAAAGTGCACTAGGCTAAGCGTTGCATTCCATGGAGTCTTTGCAACTACCCTAAAAGTTAACATCTTTTTCACTCAGATTATAGAAGACAGAAGGACAAGCGGAGGTTGGCAGCCCAAGTCAGCCTGGCTCTACAGCGGTGTGCTCCCGTCACTCTGAGTACTACACTGTTCTCTATTAGAGAAACTTTCTGCAGTCCCTTCCCTTGCTCCAGTGGCGTTTGTACTCTTTTACAATTCACTCACACTGAAGCAGGAGAGGAGCTCCACCTTGCTCAAACCAGAGCCGAGACTGACAGTGGGCTCTAAGCCTGGTGGGGTTGGTTCTTCTCGTTGCAGGTACTCCCCAACTGTCCTCAGCACACTTCTCCGGCCCTCTGGGCGGAAGGCATCCCAGAAGGAACAGTTGTCTGGGAGACTAGAGAGCAGCAGAGCTTGACCCAACATCCCCCGAGTCTCAGCACCCCCAGCCCCAGGTCCCAAAAGAAAGGTCAGTAGGCGTAGGAGATAATGCAGGCGTGTGGGGTGGGCAAGGGCTGGCACAGAGGCCTGGCAGCGTGGCAACTGGGATAACATGCCAAGCAGAAAGGGACCAGGAGCCAGACAGAGTGGGGATGGTCCCAGAGGTGGCAAGGAAGGCAGCAAGGGGCCCAGCATGCCTTCTAGAAAGCAAGTGTCATTGCCTCCACGACTTATTCTGCACTGGCCTGCTAGCCAAGCCCAGAAGGGAACCAAGGCCTCATACATGGTGTCATTGGCACAGACCATGAGCAGGAAGCTACCCCCATCTGGGCAGCGTTCTCCACAGGGTCCAACGTGGCAAGGTGGGAAGTCAGTAGGATCCAAAGTGGGACCTTGACATACATGCTGAACCCAAGCCTGGTTTCGGGGGGGCACAGCCTGCAGACTTTCCTCCACACACAACCGTTCAGCCCACAGTGTCTCATTCTCCAGGAAGCAACCCCAGAAGATGTCTGGGGTAAGGGGCACAGGGATTAAGCCTTCTGGGCAGCTGGTAGGGGGTGGGAGCAGACCAGCACAGAGTTGCTTTACCAAGCGACGGTTGGGGCCAGACAGGGAAGAAAATGAGAGGTTACCACAGATCATATCCAGAAATTGATCAGGAAACTGATCATGGCAGGCCTGGAGCCAACCTTGGGCACGTGGTGCCCATGAGACTGCATACCATATAGCTGTCTGGCAGATGACAGCCGTGCTAGGACGGGGCTGTGGGGTGGCAGAAGGGGGCTGCAGGGTGGCAGGAGGGGGCTGTGGGATTGCAGGAGGGGGCGATGGGGTGGCAGGAGGGGGCGGTGGGGTGGCAGGAGGGGGCGGTGGGGTGGCAGGAGGGGGCGATAGGGTGGCAGGAGGGGGTGGTGGGGTGGCAGGAGGGGGTGGTGGGGTAGGAGGCTTGATGTGCTGGCAGAGCAAGTAGATAGAGAAGTTGGAAATGCTGTAAGGTGGCTCTGGGCCTGAGTGGTTCTCGCAGAGGGCCTCTAAAGAGATGGCTCGCCGCTGTCGAGGGCTGATGTGAGCTGTAGGCTGGGAAGCCCTGGGCAGAAGCACACCTCTGCTCAGGCAGTGCAGAAGGGCAGGGGGTGGTGGTGCTGCTGCAGAGAGAAAGCCCAGCGCTTGGGCATCCCAGGAAAGGTTGTTCCGCATGCCCCTGGGTGCATAGGGAGGAGCAAGCAGGATGAGATCAGGCCACATTCCCTCCAGTTGAAGATTTTGAACCTAGTTTAGAGCTCTCTAGGCGGGGTGACAAGCATAGGCTTTTCCTGGCTTGAATACTGGGATAGAGGAAAGGACACAAATCTACTCTGCCAAGGCACAAAACTGCCTGGGCCAGCCTACTTTCTTTCTTCATCTTTTTAGGTAGTTTAAACACAACACTTGTTTGGCCTCATATCAGGAAATCATCCTGACAACTGAGTATGTCCAGTTGTGCTCTGGCATTGTCACACTGAAACAGAGGAGTCCAGGCGTCTGTGTGCTCCACTCCAGTCCCTTCTTTACTAGTGAACATGTGTTAGGCACTATATGACAGACACTGTTCTAAGTGGTTTATACTTCATCAACTCTCTCTCCCTCCTTCCCTCTTGTTTTGCTTTAGTTTTCTGAGACAGGGTTCTCTGTGTAACATTACTGGTTGTCCTGGAACTCACTCTGTAAAGCAGTCTGGTTTCGAACTCAGAGATCAGCCTGCCTCTGCCTCCTGAGTGTTGGGATTAAAGGCGTGCATCTCCACAGCCCGGCTTATTTTATTCCTCACAACTCTGCAGTAGTGGTTACTTTGTTTTCACAAATGGGGAGAGTGAGGCAGAACAAAAGTGATATGTCCAAGGTCACATGACAACGAAGAAGGGGAGTTAGAAACCAACCCAGGCATCACACTAATCCACACTCCTCCTGATAGCCATCTGAGTTCTGGGAGCTAAAGCCTTCAGCAATCCACCTACAGACTGCTCAGACCCAGCTCCCCAGAAGTGGAGGTCTCCTGTCACTTACCATAAGAGCAGCTGTTGAAGGTTCCCTAGGAGGGAAAGAGCAAGGAAGAAAACAACCCTAATCATAGCTTCTTTCCCTGCTACAACCCAGCCCTCACCCTGGCAGCACTTACCTCCCTGGCACTGCCCATTGGCATCAGGCTCTGGCTGTCCCATAATAGAAAAGACCTCATCTTGCAAAGAGTGAGTGACACGGAGCAGCCCCTCCTGGAAGGCAGCATAGAGGGGGCCCCCCACTGTGCGTAGCAGACCACCCCAAAGAGCCTCCTCAGAGCCCAGATCTCCTGTTGGGGTAAGCAAGCCCAACAGACCCTGTAAAAGGTGAGGCGCTGGTTCTCTCCCATCCAGACCCATGGCATTGGTTGGGTCCACACTGGGCTGCAATTGCACCAGGGCCTGCCAGCGTGTACCCTCTAACAATAACATCAGAGAAGGCAGCCAATCAGCAGCCAGGACACAGTCAGAAGGCCCATCACGGGTGCATGGGGGCCTCGTCGGAGCAGGGGGGCCTCCAGGAACTAAAGCTCCCAACAGTACCTCCACAAGTCCACCCAGGACACCTGCCTGGTGCCCCAAAAAGTCCCGGGGAGTCTGCTCCTGTCCCAGGAGCGCCAGCACATCTCCCAGAAGCCCTAGCATGGGCTCCCAGTCTGGGCTACCTCTCAGTGTCACGAGGAAGTCATGGAGTCGAAGCGCAGGGGGCTGGAGAGGTGGGGGCTCTCCCACTGGTCCCTCCCCCATCCTCCCAAGCTCAAAAGAAGAAGAAACGTTGGCCAGGAATGCAGAGAACCGTGCCTGGCTGAGGGAACGCTGAGGAGCTTGGTCCAGACTGGAGATGAATGACTTCAGAAGGGAGAGAGCAGGATCCAAAGACTGAGGCCCAGTAGGGGCCAAAGTCACTATAAGAAGAGAGATGAGAAGTCACTAAAAGAGAACGCCTAAAGCCCAAAGTAACCTTTCCCCTCTGCACTTCTGAAGATAAATTGAAATAAGCTCTGACATTAGCCTACAGCAGTGTTTCTCAACCTGTGGTTCACAACCCCTCTGCGGTAGAAGGACACACTTTCACAGGGGTAGCCTAAGACCATCACAAAGTACAGATATTTATAATATGATTCTAAGCAGTAGCAAAATTACAGTTATGAAATCACAATGAAAATAATTTTACAGTTGGGGTCACCACAACATGAGGAACTGTGTTAAAGGATCATCGCGGGTTAGGAAGGTTGAGAACCGCTGCTCTACAGTGAGTCTTGATCTGCTTTCTGAGCCCTTAGTGCCACCTGCAGCACCAGTCTCTGCCTTCTTCCTTGTCCATTAGCTGTTATCTAACTGGCTAACCTCCACACTGTTACTTACAGACTTTTGTTTTGTTTGTGTTTTTCAAGACAGGGCTTTTCTATAGCTTTGGAGCCTTGTCCTGGAACTAGTTCTTGTAGACCAGGCTGGCCTCAAACTCACAGAGATCCACCTGTCTCTGCTTCCGCATACTAGGATTAAAGGCGTGCGCCACCACTACTAGGCTTATTTATAGACTTTTTAAAACAACGATTCTCTATATAATCCAGGCTGGACTCAATTCTCAATCCTTTGCCTCAGAGTGCTGGGCTCACAGGCACAAGCTACCATATTCAGCTAGCCTGCACACTCTTGCCTTATTAAAGGGAACGGTGAGGCCAGTGAGATGATTCGGTGGGTAAACGAATCTCTTGCCAGGCTTGGCGACCTCAATTCAAGACCCAGAACCCACCTAGTGGAAGATGAGACTCAAACCCAATAGTTTTTCTTACCTCCACCTGTGTGTCATGGTGCCTTGTGCATGCAAAGTTTTAAAAAGAGGGGAAAGTGCGTTGGTTCTCTCTCTCTCTCTCTCTCTCTCTCTCTCTCTCTCTCTCTCTCTCTCTCTTTCACACACACACACACACACACACACACACACACACACACACACACGCACGCACAATTTTTAAAAGATAGGAAAGGAAAAAAAAAAGAAAAAAGAAAAATAAAAGATAGGAAAGGGTATTGTCTTTTATGCCTAACCTACTTCTTGTTCTCACCTTTGTGTGAGAGCAGCAGGGGCAGCAGCAGCAGTGGAGGAGGCAGGGGCCAGCGGCTCAGAGCCATGTTTCCAGGCGCACACACTCGTTCTAGAGGTGAGTGCTGGTTATTCTCACCTTGAAGGAATAGCCAGGTGAGGACAGGGAATTATAGACAGCCTGTGGCTCCTCTGACACTGTAGTATGGCTTCTCAGAAAACAATATCTGTAACCTGACATCAGGTTTGTCACTGGAGCCACTGAATACCTGATCCTTTGGCTTTGGGAGAAGGGTGTACTTCTGTTAGAGGGACCAGTGACAGGGGATTGCAGAGCCCTCAAAGTATTAGCCAAGGAGAGAGCTTGAATTAAGAACCAGAGAGAAGTAGGTATACATGGGAACAAGAGACTAGAAATGTAATCTGGGGATCTGCAGAAAAAAAAATGTAAAATGCAGAAAAATGCAAATAAAGAGGGTACAAAAGAAGCTTGAGAGGCAAAGGAGATTTGAGGAATTTGAGAAAGGAACTGGGCAGTCAGCAATGAGCAGAGAAAAGATATTAGTTAAGATAGATCCGTTTCAAGGGTGGAACACTCTGAAAGAAGAGAGCTATTACTTTAAATTCACTATCTAGAATCACACAATATTGGTGCCAAAGAGATGACTCAGCAATTAATGGTGTATGCTGCACTTGGCCATACACTTGTTTTTAATTTAAAAAACAAAACAAAATCAGTCCAAGGTGCTGTGATGCACACCTTTAATCCCAGCACTTGGGAAGCAGAGGCAGTGGATCTCTGAGTTTGAGGCCAGTCTGGTTTACATAGAGAGAGAGTTCTAGGACAGTCAGGACTGTTATACAGAGAAACAAAAACAAAACAAAATTTATTTTTATTTTAGGTGCATTTGTGTCTTGTCTGCATATGTTTGTGTGAGGCTGCCAGGTCTTGGAGTTACAGACAGTTGTGAGCTGCTATGTGGGTGCTAGGAATTGAAACCAAGTTCTCTGGAAGAGCCGTCAGTGTTCTTAACCACTGAGCCACGTCTCTAGACCCCACATGCCCTGTATTGTAACCATAGCTGGAGCCTGGTTCTCTGCCTAGAAACTTCGGTGATTGGTAAGCTCCTAATATGGAAACTTTGTGAACACAGTTTACTTCCAGAAGTTGAAGATCAAGTGGCTATGTGTCTTGGCAATAACATAGAGAGGACTTGGTTTCCCATGGGGATAGTACAGACCCTGGCTAAACATTACAGTAGATAATATTTGACAACAGCAGTTTCTTAGTCAAGGGGCTGAGACACCATTGTCTCTGGGGGCAAGGATAAGGTTGCCCTAGTTACGTTTTTGGGTTGCTGCCTAAACTTCAGCTGAGCTAGGCTTTTTCTTTTTTTTCAATTTGACACAAATGTAGACATACCTGGGAAGAAGAAATCTCAATTGAGGAATTGCCTCCATCATATTGTCTGGTGGGCATATCTGTGGGGCATCTTCTTGATTAATGATTTATATGGGAGGGCCCAGCCCATTGTGGGTGGTGCTACTCCTGGACTGTTGGACCTGGGTAGTTTCTTATAAGCAATCTGAGCAAGCCATGGGGAGCCAGTTATGAAGTAGCATTCCTCTCTAGTTCTGCTGCAGTTCCTACCACCAGGTTCCTGCATTGAGTTCCTGCCCTGACTTCCCCCCTCAGTAAGGACTGTAAGTTGCAAAATGAAATAAACCTTTTTCTCCTGTAATGTAAGTTGATTTTGGTCAGTGTTTTATCAGCAATAGAAAATCAAATTAGGACACCAACATAGAACAGTAGCAACCTGTCACCTTGCTGGGGCTTGCTAACTGTGCTCACTTAGTGGCCTCTTCACACAGCGAAAATGGAGAGCTTGGTCAAGGAGAAGGCCCTTTAGATGGCAGGGACTGTTTCTCTGAAATAGAAAACTGGTGCAGGAGAATTGTCTGTATTCTGTCAATTATGTTTTAAATAAATGCTGATTGGCCAGGCAGGGAGTATAGGTGGGAAAACCAGACAGGAAGTAGAGGGGAGAACAGGAGAATTTAGGAAGCAGGAAGCTCCCTTGGCATTCCTGTGCAGTCCATCTATGAAGCAGGATGTAAGCTGCTCACTGAGAAAAGGTACCGGCCATGTGGCTGGCATGGATGGGAACAATGAGTTAATATAAGTTACGTGAGCTGGTAGGAAGACTGAGCTAATGGGCCAATCAGTGTATAACCTAATGTAGACTCTCTGTGTGATTTTCTTTGGGGCTTGCTGGCTGCAGGGTACCGGGCGGGACAGTAACCCCAAGGAGCCAGCCCTCATGTTACAGAAAACAGAAAAACAAAGACTGGTATAACTGTCGCAGAGCCCAATGGCCACGAATGTCTTGAACCAGGTCTGCCTGCCAGTGTGAGTTGGCTTCTGCACCAGCAGGACCCTCAAGCTTCACCTTTGAGGGGTTCCCACAGAAAAGTCAATCACCCCAGACTCTTTGGCAGGTTGGAAAAAGACAAACCTTGATCTTCACATAACTGACAGTCCAGCTTTAGTTAGAGAATCACTCCTTGCCTTCTTCTCTGCCTTGTGAGCTCTAGAGCATTGGAGCCAGCCCTGACATCGACACTGTTTCTAGGCTACTAAACCTCAGCAGATGCCACTGTGGCATCCATGAGTGAACTCCTGGGGCCATCAGGTCTTTCTGCTGCCTAGTGTAACCTGCCCTTTGGTGTTTACCAGAGAAGTGGCTCCAACTTTCTTTTATATGTCCCTGTGGGTTTTTATTTGACTCTAGTTCTAAACAGCAATTTAGAGTGAGGCTCCTCCCCAAACTTTCCCCTGTTCTTTCTCTAAAATCCTTTCCCATTCTCTTCCCCAACCCATGGGCTGGCAAGATGGTTCAGTGGATAAAATGTCTGCTGCCAAGACTGATGACCTAAGTTCAATTTCAAGAATCTACATGATGGGAGGAGAGAACTAACTTCCACAAGTGTCCTCTACCTCCATGTGCACGTGCACACGCACGCGCGCGCGCGCGCACACACACACACACACACAGAGAGAGAGAGAGAGAGAGAGAGAGAGAGAGAGAGAGAGAGAGAGCGCAAAATAAAACAAGGGGTTTATTTATGTGACAAAACTTTTCCTATACACACATCTACTCACCCTAGACTGGTAATCCACAAAAAAACCAAAGTACAGGCACTGGGTAAAGGGTCTGAGCCCACTTGCAGGTGAAAAAACTTAGCAAAACTCACTAAACCCACAAAATCCCAACAATCCCTGGCTCACTCCAAACTCAGGACTTGAAATCTCACCAATTTTCACCCTGGAAATCTCCACCCTGAAAAGCTTCCTCACCCCCAAATAAGCCAGTCTCCTGCTCAGTTCCCTCCTGCTTCTCACCCAAGTAGAGGTAACCGTCCTCTTGTATTTCCCCCAATAAATCTCCTGTGAGGTTTGTTGTGTGGTATGACTCTGTGGTACTCCTTGGCTCCCGGCTCTCAGGACACCTTTTCCTTCAGAGCTGTAACACCTGCATTAGGAAAAGCCTCCCCCTCAGGGTTGTAATACTTCCATTGTAGAAGCCTTCCCTTCAGAGCGGTGGTGCCTCCACTGGGAAACCTTCCCCCTCAGGGCTGTAACATCGATAGATACCACCAAAGTCCAACTTGGTGAACCAATGAGTTTTATTGGGGATACTTACAGGAATATGGGTGAGGGGTTACTTAGAGGAGCAGAAATGGCTCAAAGAGAGTTAGATCACTAAAGCCAACCCCAGCATGGGTGACATTTCACAAAGATGGGAACCTGAAGCACACTGCACAGCCTGAAGGCAGCTCAACAAGCTGGAGTGTCCTTTCCAGGTGCCTCAGTTGGTGTAAACATTTTCCTAACAGTTGGTCTGGTCTGACGGTCTTCTTTACAGGTCACCTTCCTGAATCTGGAAGGTGCTCTCATCTTTTATGGCTTACACTGGGCAGGAGAGACCTGGTGAATCTGGTCAGTTTATGGGACTTCTTGAAGCTATGTTGAGCACTCCTGCTTAAGGAGCTTCCTGCGGGACGGAATGTTCCACACCTCGGAGGAAGCTGCTAGATCAGATTATCATCAGCACAACCAGACGACCAGAATGGGACACTGCTTAGCAGTCCAGATGATGTAGTGAATGGTAGGTGATTTTGCTAAGGATTCAGGCTGATCAAAGGGTTGGAGAAGTGTATAAGGTTGGGTGTGTTGATTATTACTTACAGATTAGCAAGATCCAACAACAAGACAAACCTCAGCCTACAAGTAATCAAAATAAAGAACAAAACAAGCAAACTAAAATTATAAAAATCATGTGTCCTGCTAAAAAATGAGCCTGGGGATGGGAGGACTGGAATATTGTGATGTGGTGGTTAGGATGGATAGGCGGACAAAGGAGTTGAGAACTCTGAAACCTCACGGGACAGTACCTCCCACAAGGTAACCCCTGCTGAGAAGACCTAATGCCAAATTCATAAGCTGCAATTATTTCTCTCCCTCTTGCTTGTCTTTTGCAACTCAACTGTTTATTGCTTACTGGATAGCCAAGCATTCCTCACATTTTCTGGATCCTTTGCAGTCAGACGTGCTTAGGTGATTCATTCTGCCCAGCAGATTGTGCCTAACCAATGAATATAAGTCTCCACACTGCTGAGGCAAACAGAAACTGTGTCAGGAGATCAGAGCAACTTGAGGTTCAAATTACCCCCAGCTTTTATGATTGGTCCTCAGTAAGTGCAAGTCCTGTAATCCTGTATTGGTATATTCATCTAGTCCTCTATTTTTTTTTTATTTTTCTATTATTTTGGTTTTTCAAGACAGGGTTTCTCTGTGTAGCTTTGGAGCATGTCCTGGAACTTGCTCTGTAGACCAGGCTGGCCTAAAACTCACAGAGATCTGCCTGCTTCTGCCTTCCGAGTGCTGGGATTAAAGGCATTTGCCACCACCGCTGGCTATTTTTTTTTTTAACTTTACTTTCATTCAATTTGTGGGAGTGAGGCAATTGAGCCAAGGTGCACATGTGGAGGTCAGAGGATTGTTGGGAGTCAGTCTCCTTCCACCCTATGGATTCCTGGGACCAAACTCAGGTTTTTCTGGATTTAGCAACAGGTGTGTTTACCCACTGGCCCCAGTACATTTATTTGAACCTTATGATAGTTAATTTGGTTGTTAACTTGACAAGATCACTGAAGATACATGTCTCTGGGCATGTTATGCTATGAGTTATCTAGATCAGATAATTGAGTTGGGAAGACTCACTGTAAATGTGGGTCGCACTATTCCATGGATTAGGTTCCTGAATGCATAAAAGGAAACAGCAACTGAGTCTCAGCATGCATTACTCTCTACTTCCTGGATCACAGCAATCAGAAAGGTAATACAAACCTTCAAATCAACATCGTCAGCACTTTTTTAGATTGATTCTCTCCCTCTACCTTTATGTGGTGCAACAATTGGTTTTAATATCAATTGCCACACATTAGAATGACCTGAGTAGGAAGCTGTAGCTGGGGAATTGTCCTGATGGCCATAAGAGATGTGAGAAGACCCACCCCGAATGTGGAGGGCACCCGGATCAAAAAGGGCATGGAGGTAGCATTATTATTCACCTTCTACTCACCTGGCCTTCACTCTTGCTGCTGAGCTGACTTACCCTTTTTCTGCTGCTGTCCATTCCTTTGATCCTAGCAGAGTTTTTGTCATTGACTGAGGACCAGCAGCTCTCCAGGAACTTCCTAGGTTTTCAGCTACAGACTGGGAGAGCTTATATACTTAGCCTTGTGGACTGAGCCACTTACTACTAGTTCTGGATCTCTAAGTGATGGACACCCACTGTGGGACTACTGCAACTACCAGGCAGCCAGCCTCAAGGATCAAGCAACTGCCAAATACTCAGCCTCTCAGGTCTGAGACAATGTTGTATTTCAACATAAGCTGACTTAATAAATACATACATACATTTATCTTTTTTCATATATACATTTTATATATCCATCCTTGCATTTTGATATTATAGTTCTAAATTCTATGTCCCTTCCTATCACTTTTTAGTTTGATGACCACAAATATCTATAAGGTATCCATAAAGCAGAGATAAGCCAGGCACAGTGGCTTTTCCAGACATGCAATCCAAGTACTTGGGAGGGGAAGGCAGAAGGATCAAGAGTTCAAAGGCATCTTTGGCTACATAGCTGGTCTGAAGCTAGCCTGAGCTACATGTGGCCCTGTCTCAAAAATTAGGAGCGAGCTGGTGAAACGGCTCAGTGGGAAAGGGCTGTTGTCAAGCCTGATGACCTGAACACAGTCTGCAAGGCCAACATAGTTGGAAGAAAGAAGGCACTCCTGCAAGCTGTCCTCTGACCCCCACACACGGACTGTGGCATGCCAGTGTCACTTCCACACAAAACAAATACATATAAATTTTTTTTAACTGAAAAGAGCTAGGCATGAGGGCCCTCCCTGTTTGTCATTCTTGCACGTGGGAGGTGGAGGCTGTAGGGTCAGAGTTTAACATCATCCTCATATACAGGGAGTTTGACTTCAGTCTAGGTTACTTGAGAACCTATTTTGCTGTTTTTTAAACTTTTAAAATTGTGTATGTGGGAATGTGCACATGAGTTCTGATGTCTACATAGGCCAGAAGGTGTTAGATCCCCTGGAGCTAGAATTCCATGTGGTTGTGAGCTTCCTGACATGGTGCTAGAAACCTAACTTGGGTTCTGTGGAAAAACAGTAGATGTTTTTAACCACTGGCCATCTCTCCACGACCCTTGTTTTCTGTTTATTTGTTTGCTAAAAAGAGAAGTGAATGTAGTGGCCCATACCTTTAAACCCCAGCATTCAGGAGGCAGAGATGGGTAGATCTCTGTGAGTTTGAGACCAGCCCAGCCTATCTATGTAGGAGTTCCAAACCAGCCAACATAGACCTTATCCTAAAAAAAAGAAGGGGTAGCCAAATGGCTCAGAAGGTAAAGGTGCTTGCCACAAAGTCCAAGGACTGAGTTGGCTCCTCACGTCACTTGGAAAACAGAACTGACTCCTTGAAGTTATCCTCTGACCTCACATGCATTGTTCTGTGACACTGACACATAAGGACAAATACACATACAGTCAATCACTAAATGTAATTTTATTTATTTATTCACTTCTTTGTTTATCTCTGAGTCAATCCTAGCTGTCCTGAAACTTGCTATTTAGATCAGGCTGGCTTAAACTGCCTACCTCTGCTTCTCCAGTGCTGGAATTAAAGGCAAGTACCACCATTTCCACCAATAAAAGAGAGAGAGAGGAAAGAAGGAGAATTTGCCTTGAGCTAATCTGATCCTAGTAGTGGCAACCTAAGAGATTACCAGCATGTATCATGTCTGTTTCTGTTCTTCTTCCTGGGAAGGAAACCGAGGCTATGAACATGGCAGGTCAGCACTATATTCTGAGTCTTTTTTTTTAATTGATATTTATTGAGCTCTACATTTTTCTCTGCTCCCTTCCCTGCCTCTCCTCTCTCTGCTTCAGTCCCCTCCGAGGTCTCCATGTTCCCAATTTATTCAGGAGATCTTATCTTTTGATACTTTCTACTTCCCATGTAGATTATATCTATGGAAGTCTCTCTTAGTGTCTGCATTGTTGTCTAAATTCTTTGGGATTGTGGTTTCTAGGCTGGCTTTCTTTGCTTTATGTACTCACTCACCTGAGTGAGTACATGTGATAATTGTCTTTCTGTGTCTGGGTTACCTAACTCAAAACAATATTTTCT
>JAQHUG010000051.1:6506628-6520738 GCA_028555095.1 Dicrostonyx torquatus | reverse complement strand
CTGAGACAGGGTTTCTCTGTGTAGTCCTGACTGACCTGGAATTCTCTCTTTAGACCAGGCTGGCATCGAACTCAAGAGATAGCCTCTGCTGCTTGAGTGCTGAGGTTAAAGCCATAGACCACAAAACAACAGCAAAATTGAAAAGGCTCTAACAATTTTATTGTCAAGTTTATTGCCATTGGTTTAAGCACAAATGGATGATCTTGGTACCACAGATTAGACAACATTCTCTCATTAAGGATTTAAATCCTGTGATTTATTCTAATAAATGGTTAGAATAATTTTAGTTTAATTCTGTTTTAGTTCCATGATTCTAATTTTAGTTCTCACTACTGATTTTAAAGACGAAGTATCAATCTAATTTTTGTAGACTTCGAGTGGTTTTGTTGTGTTTTGTTTTGGTTGGTTTGTTTGTTTTATCAGTTCAAAATGGAGAGATTACAGGCATGTTACAATGCCTGTCTTGTCTCAGTTTTTTCCTTTTTGATACAGGGGTCTCTATATAGCCCTGGTTGATTTGTAGACCAGGCAGGCCCCATGGAGATCCACCTGCCTCTGCTTTCTGATTTCTGGTATTAAAGGTATTTGAGCTTTATTATTGGTTTGGTTTTTTTCGAGACAGGGTTTCTCTGTAGCTTTGGAGCCTATCCTGGAACTAGTTCTTATAGACTAGGCAGGCCTCGAACTCACAGGGATTCACCTGCCTCTGCCTCCCGAGTGCTGGGATTAAAGGCATCAGCCACCACCGCCTGGCCAGTATCTGAGCTTTAAATGAAATGTGACAAACAACTGTGCTATCTGATACTAAAACACTTTTTTTTTTCTTTAAGGGGGATCACTTTATTTCGTCCTTCACATCTTGCTAACAAGTTTGAAGACAAAACTGTGTCATATACTGAACAGAAAATGACCAGTGGCAAGATTAAAAGGTTTATCCAGGACAGCATGTGAGTGCCTCTTTCCTTGTTGCTGTCACTTTAATATTTCCATGATACAGCTAGAAAATGACAAAGTTAATGGATTATTTCGTTTCAGTTTTGGCATCTGTCCTCATATGACAGAAGACAATAAAGATTTAATACAGGGCAAGGACTTACTTACGGCCTACTATGATGTGGACTATGAAAAGAATGCTAAAGGTTCCAATTATTGGAGAAACAGGTAATAAAAACTATGTTTTCCATGTATATAGACATGCTTACCCGTTACATGAACAGTTCTAGTTATCTTGTTACCCTGGTATGTACAATTAGATGAGAATGGAAAGGTGATGTAGCTTAGTTGCTACAGTGGTTGCCTAGCAGCACAAAGCCCTGGGTTCTGTTTTCCTACCATGTGCTTCCTGGGAATCAAACTCAGATTATCAGGCTGAGCCATCTCACCTGTTCTGACAACATATTTATAAAAGAAAAAAAGAAAAAAAAAATAACTGGGTGCAATAGCACAGGACTGTAATCCAAGCGTTTAGGAGGTAGAGACAGGACAATCAAGTTTAAAGTTATCCATGCTACATACTGAATTTTTGACTAGTCTGGACAGCCTACAATTCTGTCTTTAAAAGAAAAGGAGAAGAGTGGAAAGGAGCACATAGCCCCAAAAACTGCATTTAAAGCCATAGGACAACTAACATACACTATGGACGCGAATTCTGTGTTCTTTGCTGTACTACACTGACTCCAGGATATATATTGAAAGGTGTGAGCCTGATCAGTACAGTAAACTTAAAACTTTTTTTTTTTTTTTTGGTTTTTCGAGACATAGTTTCTCTGTGGCTTTGGAGCCTGCACTGGAACTAGCTCTTGTAGACCAGGCTGGTCTCGAACTCACAAAGATCCGCCTGCCTCTGCCTCCTGAGTGCTGGGATTAAAGGCGTGCGCCACCACCACCCGGCTTGTTCCCACTTCTTAATAAATTTACTGGGTGTGTTTCAACCTTATAAATGTTCTTTTTAGGTCAGTTTTTATTCATGCAATAGATTTTACAGTTAATAGTGTAGGAAAATTCCTATCAAGTGGGTTAGGTACCACCACCTCTTAAGAGTGAAGGTTACTAAGTCACAAAATTATAACATGATCAGTGCCTGGTATTATAAATTCAAGCTAATTCCAGAAGACTGAATGGATGAATCATAGATCTCTTTGCTTTCTAGCTTCCTGCTTCTTAGTTTCAAAGACTTAGTCCGGCATAGTGATATACACCTTTAATCTAAGCACTGTGTGAGTTTGAGATCAGCCTGCTCTACATGCTTCAGACTGCTAGGACTATATAGAGAACTGTCTCTTAGTTTGGAAAAAAACTGCTTCATCATACTGTTTTGGTCACGATACAAATATTTCTCTTACTTTTTTCTCACAGGGTGATGATGGTGGCAAAGAAATTTCTTGATGCTGGACACAAACTCAACTTTGCTGTAGCAAGCCGTAAAACCTTTAGCCATGAGCTGTCTGATTTTGGTTTGGAAAGCACTACTGGAGAGGTTCCTGTTGTGGCTATCAGAACTGCTAAAGGAGAGAAGTTTGTCATGCAAGAAGAGTTCTCGTAAGTTATTACTTGGCATTGAATTCAACTCAAAAAATCATTAAAGCCTAAACGCTGAGAACTTAGAGTTTCATTGGGGTAGGGAGAAGTCTCCAGGCTTCCCATCATAGGTACATTAAAGATTGTAATTTCTGCAGATTAACGAAAGGGTAACAGCTTGGAATTCTTACATAATTCCACCTCATTAGAAGTAGTGGGTAGAAACTGGGCAATGGTGGTATGCTCTTGTAATTCCAACATGCACTTGGGTGGTGGAAGCAGGAGAAAAGAATAATGAGTTCCCGTAAGAACCTCTCTTCACATTTGCAGGCGGGATGGCAAGGCTCTTGAGCGGTTCCTGCAGGATTACTTTGACGGAAACCTAAAAAGATACCTGAAGTCTGAGCCTATCCCAGAGACCAACGATGGGCCTGTCAAGGTGTGTTCCTGTCTTCAGTGGTCTCTTCCCAAATCTTTTGACAGATCTGACCAAAAACCTTACAGACATTTCTTTAATTTGTTTTTAATTTGACGTTTGTTTTTAATACTGGGACTCAAACCCATATTAAATAAGTATTCTACCACTGAGCTACATCTCCAGCTACGAACCCTTACAGGTCCAAGAGGTGATTCCATGTGGAAAGCTCTTAATGCAAAATAAGACCAGTTTGATCCCTTGATCCCACATAACAGTGGAAGGAGAGAAGAGAATAAACTCTATAAAGTCCATTATCTTTGATATATACACACAATGAGTAAAGATTTTTTTGTGGGTTTTTGTTTTGTTTTTTTTAAATGTGCATTGGTGGGTTTTTGCATGTATGTCTGTAAGGGTGTCAGATCCCTGACTGTAGCTACAGATAGTTCTGAGCTAGGAATTGAATCCAGATCCTCTGGAAGAGCAATCAGTGCTCTCAACCACTGAGCCATCTCTCCAACCCCATGAGTAAAGTTTTTTAAAAGAAAGAAAATCATTAGGTAGCATTTGTTTTTATTTCCTGTGGCTTCCTAAGCATAGTTTGATGGGGTTGGATGTGAGGATAAATTGATTAATGGGAAACAACAACATGTTCACGGGTGTGTAAATTTTGTAATGCAAGTTAAGGTGAATTGCTTGTGGATTTATTTTTCAGCTTTCTTATGACTAGAGAATCTTTGTTCTAGGTTGTGGTAGCAGAAAATTTTGATGACATAGTGAATGATGAAGATAAGGATGTGCTGATTGAATTTTATGCTCCTTGGTGTGGTCACTGTAAGAATCTGGAACCCAAATATAAAGAACTAGGAGAGAAAGTAAGTCTGAACCCTCTTATGAATACAAGATTGAGCTGGAAGTTTGTATGTATTTTATGCATTGACTTGAACTAGTTCCTAAGTACTGGTATACACATTTGCTCATGACTGCCCCCAGTCTATAAAGAACTTAACAGATAGCTGGCTTAACACAAATCAGGCTCATTCTACAGCATGGTTACAAATGTCTGGAATCATCTGGATTTTGGTGATGTTTCTGAATTTGTATAGTCCTTCATTTAAAAAAAAAAACTTGGCGGTTTTCTTTGTAATGTAATCTAAGCCAGGTAAATTTAAAGGTGGCTGCTTTTTACGCTGTTCTTTTGAATGAGGCAAGCAAGTCTCTCTTCCTTCCTCTTTACCCTTCTCTCAATAAACTCAAACTCCACACCAAAAAGATAGGTAGGTAGGTAGACAGACAGACAGACAGATAGATGGGATTTAAAGGTGGTTATGTGTAGTCTTAGTGTTTTGTTTTGAGACAGGGTTGTTACTGTATAGTCCAGGAGCAACCTGAGCATGTGCTCAGCCTCTTACATGGCAGGACTAGTCCTGGTCTTACATACAGTCTTCTGCAAGAACCAGCTCATAAGAGAGAAGCTAGGAGGTTAGGAAGTAAGTCTGTGTTCTTCTCACAATGGTCTAAGTCATAAATCATTAAGTACCTGATACTGAAAGCTCTACCATGCTTGCTTCAAACTCTGAGATCTATCTGCTTTTGGTCCCCAGATGCTAGGATGAAAAGCATGGACCACTAGGTCTAGCTTGGTATCAAGTATTTTGAATGATGTTGTGACTGTAACTTTGGCTAGCCTGGAACTCGTGACAGTGCTGTTTCTGTGTCCAGGTGTGCAGGAATGTGCATGTGTATTTGAGGCCAGATTCACACTTTAGCGCAGACCAGTCTGGGATTTGTGATAATACCTGTGCCGCAGCTTTTTCAGTACTGGGATTACAGATTAAGTTCTTCGTTGTTGACATTTCTTCTTCTTTTTATTTGTATTAATAGCTCAGCAAAGACCCAAATATTGTTATAGCCAAGATGGATGCCACAGCCAACGATGTGCCTTCTCCATATGAAGTCAAAGGGTATGTTTATGAAAAACTTTGTGTTTAGAGATGGAATTTACTTGGTTGCCTAGGCTGGCCTCAAACTCCTGAATTCAGATTAACGCAGCTTCAGCCACTTGAGTAGCCACCATAAACCATTTCCTTGCTGCCTATATTTGGGGGTGGGGTGAATTTCTTAGATTTCTGCCATTGGTGACCCCAACATGACTCCCTCAGAATTTTGAGAGATAGAAAGCAACATTAGATCAGATTAGAAACCACAAAGAAAAGGGGTCCTTAGAACACTATAGGGACAGATGGTAGGATCACTTAGACTTGAAATTGGTGAACTGTTTGGGTTTTTTTTTCTTTTTCCTAGTTTTCCTACCATCTACTTCTCACCAGCCAACAAGAAGCTAAATCCAAAGAAGTATGAAGTAAGTGCATTGCCCCATTTTCCTGAAATACACACCTCCAGGATTTTGGATCCTGTCCTGGAACTAGCTTTGTAGACCAGGCTGACCTCGAACTCCTGAGTGTTGGGAGCAAAGACATGTGCCACCACTGCCCCGTCATGCTTTTTTTTTTATGATTTGTTTATTTTTATGTGCATTGATATTTTTGCCTCTAAGGGTGTTGGACATCCTGGAACTGACATTATAGACAGTTGTGAGCTGCCTTGTAGGTGGTGGGGATTGAACCTGGGTCCTCTGGAAGAGCAGCCAGTGCACTTAACCATTAAGCCATCTCTTCAGCCCCCATGCCTAGTTGTTTCATTGGCCTATCTATTTACATTTTATTTGTGGCAGTAGATATTTATGTGAAAGTCAGAGGACAGCTTTGAGGAGTTTTCTCCTCCTACCATTTGGGATCTGGGAGTCAAATTCCAATAAGCCATCCAACTGGCCCTTAACTAGAATTCTTTTTTCTTTTGGTTTTTCGAGACAGGGTTTCTCTGTAGCTTTTGGAGCCTGTCCTGGAACTAGCTCTTGTAGACCAGGCTGGCCTCAAACTCTGAGAGATCTGCCTGCCTCTGCCTCCCGAGTGCTGGGATTAAAGGCATGCTCCACCACCGCCTGGCGAATTCTTTAAAAAATTAAAATAACCTTTCTTTTTTCAGGGTGGCCGTGAATTAAATGATTTTATTAGCTATTTACAACGAGAAGCTACAAATCCCCCTATAATTCAAGAGGAAAAACCCAAAAAGAAGAAGAAGGCACAAGAGGACCTCTAAAGCAACAGCCAAATGCACCACTTTGTAAAAGGACTCTGACACCAGAGATGGCAGAACCATCGGAGAGGACAGAATGGATATACTCTGAATCCTGTTCAATTTTCTCTAAACTGTTTCTTAGCTGCACTGTTTATGAAAATACCAGGACCAGTTTGTTTGTGGTTTGGGGAGAAAATTGTTTGTGTTGGGAAGAATGTTGTGGGGGTGGGGGAAAATTGAGTTGGGGGTTATTTTCTAATTTTTTTTGTACATTTGGAACAGTGACAATAAATGTGCCCCCTTTATACTGTTGGCTCTTTCCCCCTCATGGAATGGAGAATCAGGGTCTCTAAACTGTTACTATAGAGCTTTCGTTGGTGATAGAAATATTTCATCCATTGATCCATACTGTTCAGTACTTGTAGCTAAGGCAGGCATATTGACACAAACCTGTATCCCAACACTACAAGGTCATCCTTGGCTGTGTAGCAGGTTTGAGGCTACCATCTTAAGCTATCTGGAAAAAAATTTTAGGTGTCATAGTACGCTATACTGATCCCTGTAACCTCAGACTTGAATAGGTCCAGTTACCATCTCTAAATCTTAATATCTCAGTCTCCTGCAGCCAAGGCTGGCCTTAAACTTAGGACAGTCTGCCCTGCTCAGTTTCCAGGTACTAAGATTATAGTTGTTTTGACCTTATTCCTGTCTTGAAGATGGATAACTGCTTATCTTTGCCACAGAGCCAAGATTTCTGCATGTTCATACCTCCTGAGGATGGTCCTGCCTAGAAATGCCCTGTGCCAGTGTGACATCAGTTTGAGGTTCCATCCAGTTTGTTTGAGGAATAGTTGATACTGCTGGCTGCAGCTCTCCCCCATATCTTTGGGTGTAGCCATTAATTTCCTTCCAGTAAAACAGGGAAACATATATTGCTGGCAAGAACAAGAGCCTACAAGATGTTTTCTTTTGAATGGATTAAAATATGGACCTTCTTTGTAGCTAAATCAGACTCTTGTCCATAATTATAGCTTTTAGCCCAGGATAATTCTAGGTGAAATTGAATGAAATTTATGCCCTGGCATGGGCAGCCTGTATATGGCGGTTCTGTGGAACTTGTCCATATTGGGTTTCATGGTCTAAATTGATGAGGATGACTAACCAGGTCTCTTCTTAATAATCCTTAATTCTCTGTGACTTTCTGATAGGGCCTGATAACAAAATGCACATCTGGATCTTATATAATGTTTTAAGAGCATGTTGAGATGGGGGAAGGTAGTGTTGCTTAGTGGTAGAGCATGTATCTAGCACAGTAAAAATATCCATACTCTTGGAGACTCCAGTTCATAATGCTTGGGCTGGAACATGGGGATTCAGTCTTTCAGAGAGCCTCAGAGGAAGTCAGATACACAGCACTGCCTTGGATGATTAAGGTTAATGATTAGACAAGACACAGAAACGATTGGTTTTCATTTTTCAGCCATGTTATAGTACATGAGTAATGCCAAGCCCTTTCCCTTACATCTAGGTATGCTATATAACACCAGAAGTACTTATTTTCTTCCTGCAAGGCCACCTAGCTAAACTTACTTGTCTAATCTCAAAGTGTGTGTTGATCTGGAAATGTCATTTTTCAGGATCTGAAAATGACTTAGCTGAAGTAGAGTTGAGGAAGCCAAGCGTCTGCTACTTTCCTAGTCCCCTGGGCATAGCTGAGGAGACTTGACTCCATGCCCACACCCTAAAAAATTAATGGCAAGCCAGGCGGTGGTGGCACTCGCCTTTAATCCCAGCACTCGCCTTTAATCCCAGCACTTGGGAGGCAGAGACAGGTGGATCTTTGTGAGTTCAAGGCCAGCCTGGTCTATGAGAGCTAGTTCCAGGACAGGCTCCAAAAGCTACAGAAAAACCCTGTCTCAAAAAACTTAAAAATTGCAATAACGAAAACCAAACTACAAGAACCTAGCATGACTCTCTACTTGCCACCTTGGATGGAAGGGTCAAAATCAGGAAAGCAGATGTGCTGCTCCACCGTAGAGATGTTTTGGTCATCACTGGGCACAGGCTCGAAAGTCCTCTGCATGGTTTCAGCTGCCCCTGTTCTTTTCCTCAAACTCCAGGATGAGACCTTTAATGTGGGACAATTTCTGGTGCAGGTACTCACAGCGATGCTTCTCCTCTCTGTAGCTTGGATACCGCTGCAGAGAGAAACACTTGTCAAAAAGTAAAGCGGCTTCCACCTTGCTGCTTACTGCTTACAGCCTGTCTTACCTTTCTAAACTTTTTATACTCCTGGACTATTTTATCTTCTAGCACCTGAAAGAAAAACGACACTGAAAACTGGGAAAGGGAAAAGAGGAAAAAGTAAGAAATGGGAGTAACTTCTGGTTTTATTCTGCCAAATACTACAGGAAGTTTGCTTGTCCCTTAGTCACTAACCAAGCATGTTTGGGGGTAATTAGCAGGAAGATAATGGCCAGTAAGGTAGAATCCTGCCTTTACCTTGTGTTCTGGAGTTCCTCGCTGAAGTCTCTTGATCTCCGCCCCCAGCTCTGTGAACCTTTGGCTGGCAGCCCCAACACGGGCATGCAGGATCCGGTATTCAGCATAGTCTGTCTCAAAGTCCTGCTCATAGGCCTGTTGCTGCTCTATGCTGTGGATGGCTCCATATTGCCTATCAGGGAGGTGACACCCTCAATTTCATTGCCCCCAAAAAACCCTTGGCTGCTTACATGTACAGACCTTATGAAACTGGAAGGGTGGGAAACTTACAGGAGATAATCTGGTACCTCCTTGGGGCTTGGGGATTCAGAGGCTAGGAAGGAAGCGAGAGAACAAGTAATTATGGGTCTTCCCCCCCCCACACTGGTGTTTATCCTCCTCTCATTAACTCACCTGCTTGATCCGAGAGACTCTGCTCCAGCCTGGAATCTCCATCTCCATCTTCATCTTGCACCCAGTTTCCTCCCTCTTGGGATTCCTGATTTGATAGCCCTTGTGGACTTGGGGCTAGAGGCAAAGCTCTGAGCCTCTTTTCCTCTGGTTCTTCAGTGGTTATAGGTGCTGAACGTTTCTGTTGAAAAGAAATCTGTGACAGAAACAGCAAGCCAGGAGGTTCTTACTCTTTTGCTAAAAACTGCTATTTCATCAGCTCCTAAATCTTAAATTTTACCTAACTAAAAGTATTTTTGAGCTGGGTGTGACACATTCCTTTAATCCCAGCACTCAGGAGGCAGGCGGATCTCTGTGAGTTCAAGGCCAACCTAGTCTACAGAGGGCTTTCAAGGACAGCCAGGGTTATACAGAGAAACCCTATCTCTAAGAAAAAAACAAAAGTATTTTTGTGTTTTTGTGTATATGCTGGTATGCACCCCATGTAAGATATGGGGTGTCTGCCTCTGTCATTTTATTTTCCTTATTCTCTCACTAAACATAAAGCTCTATTTTCCCCAGGCTGGCTGGCCAGTAAGTACCTGTCCCCATTCCCCCAGTGCTACAGTTCCAGGCACAGGAAGCATTGCCCGCCTTTTACATAGGTGCTGGGCATTCAGACTCAGTCCAGTCCTTATACTCGCACAGCAAATGCACTTGGTAAGTCATCTCCCCAGCCTGCCTTTTTTGTTTTGTTTTTTGGCTTTTTTGAAACCAGGCCTTAGATTGGTAGTTCAGGCTAGCCTCAAACTCACTATGCTGGGTAACAAAGCATGGCCTTGAACTCATTCTCCTGTCTCTGGAGACCTCTCTTATGGGCATGTGCCAAATTTTATGCTGTACCAGTACTGCATCCACCAAGCTACATCCCTAGCCCTTTAAACTATGCTTTGAAAAGCTTCTGCCTCTCTGGACATGTTGGTGCGTGCCTTTAATCTCAGCACTCAGGAAGCAGGGACAGGTGAATCTCTGAATTTGAGGCCAGCCTGTTCTGCATAAGGTGTTCCAGGCCTACCAGGGCTACACAGTGAGATCCAGTCTCCAAAAGGGGAATAAAGTCCTTGCTCACCTTGTCCAGGCGTTTCAGGTTGGCAGGGGAAGGCAGTGGTTGATCCGGCTCTCTGTTTGGAAGATAGGTGTGGTTCCTAGAATTTTTGGAAGGAGTGGGAGAGACCAGGGTGAGACACCAGCCTATAGCATGTAAGGGTGGAGAGCAGACCCAGCCTGTCACAGTACCTCACTTCCCATTGTGCCATGGGCTCACTGGAGGATCCTGGGAGTGACTGTCCAGGGTTGCTTGCCAGTGGGTCAGATTCCTGTCAGGGGGAAGTTACAGGAGCACTTGGCTCCCTGGACCTGGGTGCCCCACCTTATGCTGACTCCCTGCTGTTTCTGGTCTCACCTCTTCTAGTGCCATCTGGGGGTGGCCTTCAGGATCATCTTCAGTGTCCTGCCAACTCTCAGACTCTCTGGTATCTTCATTCAGGTGCTCATGAGCTAACAGTGGAGCTGGGATAGTATCCATGGCTGCCCAAATAGTGAGTCGCTCTCTCAGTGAGCCCAGGCAGTGGAGACAGTTAGGCCCAGATCTGGAAATAAGTGGTGGTGGTGGTGGGGGGGGGAAGTTGAAGATCTTTTGAACACTTCTTCACATTCCTCTTCTTCCTACTTTCTGCAAACTTCTCTTACCTGTTGTCTGTTTTCTCTTACCTGCCTAAACGTTGGTACACAAGGTCCAAGCCGCCACTAGTGCCCTCTTGGCCACACTGAGATACTATGAAGGAGAAGAGGCAGGACCACCCAGGGCCTGGAAGCCTTAGATACTGGGGTAGAAGGAGATGGTAAGCCCCGCTAAGTCGGCCCCTCCTCCTCCCCATGTCACTCCTCCCCAAACAACTCTAAGACTGAAGACAGATCCCAAGGGGCTCGTTAGCACACCAGGTGCAGCTGGGTCAGAGTTCCCCCAGGAGGCTGAGCTTTCTCAGCCTGCTGGGACACGGCCCCATCAGCCCTCACCCTCTTAGGGTTCAGTTCTGTAACTTCCTCAGACCGTGACCACTGGCAAGCTACGGTCTTGAGCGGACCTTCCCAGAGCCCACGCTTAGGCTCCTTCACCCCCAGAGCTCCCTCACACATCCGGCCTGCACTTACCCCTCGGTGGCCTTGGAAAGCGATCACTGGCCGTACCTGCGGGAAGAGTCCAAGCACCAGCTGAGCACAAAGGAAGCAAAGTCCCCAGAATGAGGCGGGGGCGGAAAGGGGGAGCGGTTCGGGCTGGGAACACCTGCCTGGCGGGCTTCACTTGGAGAGGTGGGAGAGGTTGGAACCTGCGTAAGCCGCTCCTCCCCGTTCCCTTCTCCAATGCAGCGGGCTGAGGCCGAGGTCTGGTTGGTCGAGAAGGGAAGAAGGGGTTGGGGGCCAGCCGCACCTGTTGCTGCTGACACTCTTGCAGTGCCCGTAGCGCCGCCTCGTTGAGCCTAAGCATCATAAGGCTGGTCCGAGCAGCAGGGGTGAAAAGGAGCCGCATTTTCCCACTCAGAGCTTCTTGGGTCCCCTCCATGGTGTCAAAGTCGCGCACAAATGAACGGAACCACCGGCAAGAGCCACCTCTGCCACTTCTGCCGCACAAGCCTAGGCTGGCACTCCCGCCGTCAGGGTCTGTCCCGCCCTCCGCCAGGACCCCGCCCCCGGCACCGCCCCAAAGTTTCCCCAGCCGCGTGGGCGGTGCCTTGTTCTCCCCAGCTGCCTGCCGGGACCAAAGTGGTTTCTTCTTCATTTGGCTTGGGCAGTCTTTGGCTTTTCTAAGGATGTAGAGTCTGCCTTCGGAGTCTGACCGGTCACGCAGAATCTCTTGTTCTGCTTCAGTTTCCTCACTCTGGATTCAGAATCCCGGTCTCTAAGTAAAAAATGAACTTGAAACCACTTGAGGGTTTAAGTCCCACGGGGAGGGAAATGGAGACTGGTCGGAGGCGGATTGAGTCATTTATGCCCTCAAGGCCCTGAGCCCGAAGCACCCAGAGGAACACAGAATGGCAGACCTCAACGGAACCAAGTGCGGCGCTTTTTCTTTCTTAGCCGCGGTGCTGCGTCTGTTGAGGAGAATTCCAATCCAGTTTCTAACTGGGACTTAATAGAAGTTGTAAAGCCTGGTGGATGGGTGCCTCAGAAGTCCTGGAAGCCTGGCTGTCTGGGATTGGAGCCTCACCTACCGGTGGGTGGGGATGTAGCAAAAAGATTTGCAGGGCAGAAAGCCACAACTCAATCTCAGTTGTCACTTCGTGACATAACAAACCTAAGTGAAAGTGACTAAACCGGCAGCTGGCTCCTTCAAAAAATACTTTTACCTCCCGTTTGTTTGTTCGTTCTAGACAGGGTTTCATTCACTTCGTCGTTCACTCTTGCTGAACTCACTAACGATTCCAAGTGCTGGGATTACAAGTGATAGTCACTAATCCTGACCAGAAAGTGCAATGAAGTAGCCAGGCATCTCAGAGCTACAAAGCCTATTGCTTTGAGATTTGAGGACAAATCTCAGACCAGCCCTTCCTGTTTTCACCTGTCCGTATTCGGTTATTTCTAAGAATTCCTTATTTCCATTTTCATAACCGGGATCTCTGTTAAATGCTTCGACCTATATAATTCCAAGTGGTCGGAATACCGTTCATCAAAGGAAATAATTTGTCAAAATTCATCGACAATTACAATCAAAACATGGTCTGTATGTGGAGGAAAATCTGTTGTGTTGATTTTTTAAATCTTTGCAACAAATTACCTATCCATTGGGTCGTTCTCTATAAGCAGTTGTAATTCCCTTTCTTCCTTCCTTTCTTCCTTCCTTCCTTCCTTCCTTTCTTTTTCTCCTCCTCCTTCTTCTCCCTTCTCCTCCTCTTCCATCTTCTTTTTTTAGAGACAGGGTATCTCTGTATAGCCCTGGCTGCCCTGGAACTCACTCTGTGCACTACCCTGGCCTCAAGCTCAGGGGTCTGTCTACCTCTGCCTCCCAAATGCTGAGATTAAAGGCTTGAGCCACCACATCTGGTTTAGAAGTTGTAATTTGTAGAGCTGATCACCCAGTCTTTCTTTCCTTAGATGGTAGCTAGGACCTTTTGTAAGATTTTTCTAAATTTAAGCTCTCCTTTGAGACTGGGGCCTGGGGCTCCAACTCATAGGTAAATTTCTTGCCTAGAATGCATGAGGCCCTTGTTTTGGTGTCCCAGAACACACACACACAAGACTAGAGTGCAGGAAAAGTCGTATGGTAATGCATATTAGTAGGATAACTTATGCCCAAGTATTGTTCAAGATCAATCTGGACAATATAGTGTTATCCTCATTTTAAAAACAACTAAACCAAGTTGTGTGGTGGTGGCACACACCTTTAATCCCAGCACTCGGGAGGCAGAGGCAGGCAGATCTTTGTAAATTCGAGGCCAGCTATAGAGAAACCCTGTCTCAAAAAAAACAAAACAAACAAACAAAAAAACCCTAAACCAATAAATAATTCAAGAGAGGCCAGAACAGTAGGTAACTAAGGAAGATATTTGGAGAATGGAGATAGAGACCTGACATTTGTAGGGTGACCATTGTGAATTTTACCTGTTTTTCAACTTTCACAAAAGGTATTACCCACATTTTATTCATTCATTCATTCATTCAACAGCTATTTTGAGTACCAGGCACTTACTGAACCCCAGGAATCAAGTAACAGATTCTTGCTTTGGAAAAGCCTACATTCTAGAAAGGAGGGAAACACTAGAAATTAATACAAGAAGTAAAGAAATAAATATAACATATAATGTATGTTAGTTAACATATAAATAAGGTGATAAGTGCTTCATAAAGCAGGGGAGAGAGAACAAGTTAAGGGGCTTGAGAGTGGGGAGGGGACGGCTGTGTATTAACTGAAGTGATCCACAGTGGAACAGGCACGTGGCATGCACAGACCGTGTACTCAATTCCAATCATACCCTCTCAAAAAAGAAAAGACTACTGAACGGAGAAAGGCAGGTTGTGTTCAGCTATGGTGGGACACACCTACATTGCCAGTTACTGAGGAAACTGAGGCAGGCCTAGGAATCCTGTAACAACTCAGGCAACTTATCTCTA
>JAQHUG010000051.1:6479228-6503513 GCA_028555095.1 Dicrostonyx torquatus | reverse complement strand
TTTTTTGTTTTTCTTTCTTTTCTTTTTGTTTTTGAGACAGGATTTCACTGTGTAGCCCAGGCTGCCCTTGAACTCCAGAATTTCCTGCCTCAGCTCGTGAATGCTGAGGTTATAAATGTGAACTACCATAACTGGCTTCCTGAATACACTGTGAAGCTGCTGTTTTTCCACTGTGCTCTTTCCATACCTGTGTCTTCCTTGCTATAACGGCATTTTGATTTTATGGCATCCTTTTCCGGGAACAAACTCCCTTGCTTTTATAAATAAAGCTCTGTCGTTCCTGTGACTCTGATTACATCTTACCCTGGTATGCCTTGCTGTCATTGTGCCACTGCCCTTACTACCTCCTTGACCTAGATTCATAGGCAACTTATTACCTACTCGCTAACCATGACTCTAGATGGGACAGCATGAGGGAACAGGGCCTTATAGCCCTCACACGCTGTTCCCTCTGCTGAAGTGCTCTCTTGCTCCCTCCTCAGTTGTGCCAGTTCTCCATCTTTTTGCCTCAGGCATAACATGAGAGACCTCACTGGCCCAGATCAATCACCTATGGAGCTTACAAGTTTATTCCCTGCACAAAAACAGCAATTCTATTCAGTTACTTCATACTGAGACAAGTAAAAATTTTCACAGTCTTCATTCAAATTATACTGACATCTGTTTTGATGGGTCAGTGCTTTACGACTGTGCACACTGAGAAATATTTTGAATAGCACCCTTGCGTAGAATCTGTTTCTTCTTTAAAGCAATTGTCACAACAATTTCCATATGCCTACACACACACACACACACACAGAGTGAAGGAGAGGAAACTTGCCTTTCTATATTTAAAATTACATTTATTTATTGTGTGAATGAGCATGTACCATGGCACGAAGGTCAGAGGTCAACTTTTCAGGCATTGGTTCTTTCCTTCTGTTACGTGGATCCTAGGAATTGAGCTCAGGTCACCATGTTTGGCAGCAAGTGCCAAACCATCTCATTAGCATCCAGAGACATATTTTGGTCATCACTGCAACACCTCATAAAGTAGTTAACTCTTAGTTAGTGGACAATAAACAATTATTGAACAAAACAAATGAATCTATTACGGCTCTTCCTGCTGATGCTGGACTGGAGGTAAGGCTGACCCATCAAAACAGATGTCAGTATAATTTGAATGAAGACTGTAAAAATTTTTACTTGTCTCAGTGTGAAGTAACTGCCAGGATTGATAATAGTCTTGGGCAAAGTACATAGGTGGCGTGGTTGGTAGGAGGGGACTGTTTGCTTCGTGGTTCTGTTCCTCTACTCCCCTGAACTGCTGCTAGAAGCAATAACCAAGCATGTGCCAAAAAAGAATGTTCCCTCATCCCACACTGTTTTGCTCATCTCTCAGTTCTGTACCTAAGGCAGAACCTTTTGCTGCCCTAACAGGGTACCCTAAGTACCTTTCACCATGGAAGCTGGTTTGGGAATCTTGATAAGCCCAGTTTTTATGACTTGTGATCAGGTGTTGCTGATGGTGTCTGTAGGTCTTTCCTTCTACTCTGTTTTCCTCTTCTCACTTCATATTCATCTCTTTGCTTTAGAACTTTCAGCCCTCACTTATCTCGATTTACTAACTTTCACATATGTATTGAGTTTTTTTCATCCACTTTTGCTTTGGTACCTGGGATGGAGCCAAGGGCCTTGAGCATGAAAGGCAAGCACTCCACCTCTGAGCAGTATCACCAGGCCTTTTTCTATTTTTAAAAAGTTATTATTAGTAGTGTATTGTGGTATACACGGGGTAGTGGGTGCAGGTGTATGATAGCATGTGTGCGGATGCCACAGAACAATGTTACGGAGTTATTCTCTTATCCCACCTTTACATAGGTTCTGGAGACAGAAATCAGATAGTCAGGCTTATATGACAAGTACTGAGCTATTTACCAGCCCCCTTTTTCTATTAAAACTGCTTTACAATTATTGATTTGTAGTGGGAGCATGTGTACCATAGCACGAGTATAGAGGTCAAAGGACAACTTTCAAGAATCAGTTCACTCCTTCCACATGGGCTCCAGAGTTAAGACTTTGGTAATAAGGCTTAGCTATCTTTACAAGTCCTTTTTACACATCTTACAGCACTAATGAATGGGCATTATTTATGCGTGTGTGTAAGTGTGGAGGTTAGAGGAATGGTCTAGCTGTTTAGAGCAGTTGTTGCCCTTGCAGATTCAGTTCCCAGAACCCACATGTTGACTCACAACCATCTGTAACTTCAGTTCCAGGGGACCCAGCGCCCTCTTCTGACCTCCAAAGGACCAGGCACACACTCATGGTGCATATACAAATGTACAGGCAAAGCATTCATACACTCAAGAAATAAAATAAATATTAAAAGTAAATAAGTCAACTACGGAGAAAGCAAACATTGTAAATAAAATCTAATGGAGTCAGGATTTTCCTTTTCTTTTGCTGTTCTTTGTCCCTTTTCTAGGTTTCCTGAGACAGCCTCATGTGGCCCGGACTGGCCTCAACCCTGTATGTAGCTGAACCTAGTAGCCTTGAACTTCAGATCCTTCTAGAAGTCTCTGCTGCCAGGCGGTGGTGGCACACGCCTTTAATCCCAGCACTCGGGAGACAGAGGCAGGCGGATCTCTGTGAGTTCGAGACCAGCCTGGTCTACAAGAGCTAGTTCCAGGACAGGCTCCAAAGCCACAGAGAAACCCTGTCTCGAAAAAACAAAACAAAAAAAAAAAAACAAAAAAAAACAACAACAAAAAAAGAAGTCTCTGCTTCTGGAATGCTGGGATTACAGGTTGATATTAACACAATTTCTCACCAAATGTAAAGTTAATATTATTTTTACCCTTGACCTTAGCCAAGAGGCTGAGTAGTATTTAATTAATTTTACTGGGGTTAGGGCGATGACTTAACCAGTAATAGCATTTGCTGCTCTTTCAGAGGACGTTCAGTCCCTATGTCCACATCAGACAGGCAGTCACAACAGCCTGTAGCTCCTGCTCCCTCTCCCTCTTCTAGCCACTGCAGGCATTCACAGTCACACACCACCACATGCAAAAATAAACTTAAAATTTTACTTCATTTTAAAATTTTAGAATAACTTAAGATAGTGTAAAAATTAATGGGTTTCTTTTTTATTTCTTTTTTCCTCTCCTGTGTAGCTGTCTTGAAACTCTACTTTTAGACCAGGCTGGCCTTGAATTCAGAGATCCACCTGCCTCTGCCTTCAGAGTGCTGGGATTAAAGGCGTGCACCACCATGCTTGGCTAGATCAATGGGTTTAATCATGGAGTCTTCACATATTTATTATTTATTTATGGTTTTCGAGACAGGGTTTCCCTGTGTAACAGTCCTAGCTGTCCTGGAACTAAGCTCTTGTAGACCAGGCTGGCCTCGAACTCAGGGATTCACCTGCCTTTGCCTCCTGAGTGCGAGTGCTGGAGGATTAAAGGTGTGCGCCACCACCACCCGGCTCTTCACACATCTTAAGTAATTTTGTTTTATTTCTTTACATTTGAGACAAGGTCAAATACAGTCCAGAGTGACCTAGCACTAGCTATGTAGTAAATAATGATCTTGAACTTTTGACCTTTCCATTTCTATGACCAGTTTCATTCTGTGCTGGGTGTTTCATATTACAAAATCTACTAACAGAGCTACATCCCTCCCCCAACCTTTATTTTTAAAGTGAGAAGTAAAAACATACAAATCAAAAACTAAAAACACCAAGACAAAACAACCACCATAGAAAACAACCAAGCATGTATTCCCAGATGTTTGGGAAGCAGAGGTAGGGTATTGCAAGCTCAGAGTCTACATATGGTAAAGAAGGTCAAGCCAGCCAAGACAACTTAGTGAGACCTGTCTTAAAATATCTAGCATGCAAGAGATTCAGTACCCAGTACAAAAAAATAAATAAATAAAATAAAGAAAAAAGAAAAAAAGCAACGCTAGGTGGCAGTGGTGCACACACACTTTAATCACAGCACTAAGGAGGCAGAGGGAGGAAGATCTCTGGAGTTTGAGGCCAGTCTGGTCCACAGTGTGAGCTCCAGGACAGTCAATAAATCTTGGAAAAAAAAAAAAGCAAAACAACAAAAGCTGAAAATGAAATAAAAGTGCATGTTTGTAATTCTAGATAGTTTGGAAACTGGAGGACCACAGGTCTTACTGAGACCCTTTTGCAAAGGGCTATGTTCAGAACGCAGTGATCCAGCAAGCACCACCTAGCATGTGCAATACCCTGGTTCAAGGAGCTAGGCGCACAGCTAGGCTCACAACCATCCATAACTCTAGTTCCAGGGAATGGAATCCGACACCTTCTTCTGGTCTCTGTGATCACCAGGCATGCATATCTACCCATACAGGCAAACACTCATACATATAAAATAATCTTTAAGATGGGTGGGGTGGCACACGCCTTTAATCCCAGCACTTGGGAAGCAGAGCCAGGCGTGTCTCTGTGAGTTCTTGGCCAGCCTGGTATACAGAGTGAGTAGTGCCAGGACAGGATACACAGCTACACAGAGAAACCCTGTCTTGAAAAAGCAAAAAATAAAAGTAAAATAATCTTAAACAAACAAAACCCCCCAAATCCAGGCTGGGTGTGGTGGTATCCACCTTTAATTCCTACACTCAGGAGGCAAATCTTGTGGAGCTTGAGGCCAACTCCATTCTATAAAGCAAATTCCAGGACAACCACGGCTACACAGAGAAACCCTGTCTTGAAAAACCAAAAAATAACTGGGTTGTAGTGGCACATTCCTTTAATCCCAGCACTTGGGTGGCAGAGACAGGTGGATCTCTTTATAGGCCAGCCTGGTCTATAAAAAGTTCAGGATAGCCGAGCGGTGGTGGCGCACGCCTTTAATCCCAGCACTCGGGAGGCAGAGGCAGGCGGATCTCTGTGAGTTCAAGGCCAGCCTGGTCTACAAGAGCTAGTTCCAGGACAGGCTCCAAAGCCACAGAGAAACCCTGTCTCGAAAAAAACAAAACAAAACAAAAAAACAACAAAAAAAGTTCAGGATAGCCAAGGCTGTTACACAGAGATACTTTGTCTCAAAAAACAAAACACACACACACACACACAAGCTGAATGTGATGGTGCATACCTTAATCTGAGCACTCCAAGATTGGAGGTGGAGATGGGAGAATTGCCTGGAAGCTCATGGGCCAGTTAGATTCAGGTATGAAGTCACAAAAACAAGAAAGATCCTGCCTCAACTGTGTGGCTAGGTGAGAAACAGCTCTGCAACTGGTTTATTTTTTATTTTATTTTTTATATTTTGAGACAAGGTTTCTCTGTGTAGCTCTGGAGCCTGTCCTGGAGCTCACTCTGTAGACCAGGCTGGCCTCAAACTCACAGAAATCCACCTGCCTCTGCCTCCTGAGTGCTGGGATTAAAGGCATGTGCCACCAACGCCTGGCTCAGAAAATCCTTTTTAGAATGGTCTGAGGATTTCAGGAGATATCTTTTAGAAATGCTGACCAGACAGAGGCAGGGGGATCTCTGTGAGTTCGAGGCCAGCCTTGACTACAAGACCTAGCTAGTGCCAGGACACCTTGAGCTGTTACACAGAGAAACCCTGTCTCAAAAAAAAAAAAAATGCTGGCCACCTGCAGTACTGGAGAAGCTGGGGCTGGGATAGTGATCTAACAGCAGCTCACAGAACAAAGGAAATACCTGACTTTTACAGACTTTATTTAGAGCAGTGGCTCTTGACCTTCCGAATGCTTTTACCCTTTAATAGTTCCTCCTGTGATGACCCTCAACCATAAAATTATTTTTGTTGCTACTTTATAACTGTAATTTCACCACTGTTATGAACTGTGAATATTTGTGTTTTATGAAGGTTTTAGGTGACCTCTGTGAACCGGTCGCGACCCAAAGGTTGAGAACCGCTGCTTTAAAGCGTGCGCTGTCTGAACTCAGTTGCTCTGTCAAGATACTAGACAGGATAAAGGGCCTTAACTAGGGTTGTCTTTGGCTTGGGTAGCAGGAAGATAATTCTACTGTTCTGCCCTGTGTTAGGTTGTTTTCTGATAGTTTAGCAGAACTCAGGTTGTCTTAGACCTATGGGAGAGAAGGTTTAATTGTGATATGACAGAAAACGAGAACAAGTTTTAGTTATCAGTCTGATTTCTCTTAACAAACCAGAAGAAACTGTTGGGGCAGATGATAGAATGTAGTAATGGCCTAGACAGATATAATCAGAGCATTCCTTAATCTCAGTTCCTGAAGTAAATCCACGGATTTGGGTGTGTTTCATCACCCCCAAGGCATACTCAAAGTTTCTGTGGGCATTCTGCGAAGTGCAGCTCGGTAGGGAAGCTGTGCATGCAGGAGCCCTGGGCTCAGGCTCTTGGGAAATGATTGCAGATCGCTTTAAGACACACTGAAGTGGCAGCAACGAGGAACGAAAGTGGGAAAGTATTTGTGGTACATTTTCAGATGAACCGTGGCAAGTGTTGGGCCACGGGGCTGGGGGGGGGGATGGGTGTCTAAGTAATAGCACAAAGTTTCGCTCCAGAGAAAAACTGATAGCACACAACCGGATGAACCACCTAGGAAATCCCGCCCTCACCCCCCTCCCCACCCTGCCACCGCGTGCCTTGGGGCGACTTTGTCAGTACCCTAAAGTGTCCCACATGAGGTCACTTTGCCCGGTCACGTGCTCGGCACCGCCGGAGCGCCACATCGCCAGCCGCACCCCTCCACCCCGCCGCCCACGTGACCCGGCCTAGTTTCTGCGGGCCGGACCCAGTGCTCCCGGGAAGCCCCGCCCCGAGCCCGGCGCTCCGCCCACCGAGCTCCGCTCTTCGCCCTCCCGGGCTGGCGCGTGGCACCGCGCTCCACGTGTTTTCCTCTGCCCAATGAGAATCGGCGTCCGGGCGTGAAGGGGCGGGAGGAAGGGGACGACTTGGTGGCGTCGCGCGGAGGGGGCGGGGCCTGCAACGTCGGCCAGAACGAGGGGACGCAACGGAGGCAGGTTGGAGCCGCTGCCGTCGCCATGACCCGTGAGTGCTTGGGACCCTTTCCTTTCGCCCTTTTCTTTCCGCTCTCGCTAGCCCCACGGCCGAGCGCCGGCGCGTTTGTCTCTTCAGCGTCCCCGGCGGAAGGTTCTTCAGGGAGCGCTCACCAGCTGCCTCCCGCCCAGCCGGAAGCGCAGCCCTCCGCACGCCGCCACTTGCTGAGACCCCTGTGTTGGGCGCGGGCCGCCGGCGGCTTTCCCCGCTGGGGAAGCCGGATGCCCTGGGTGATGGGCCCCAGCGCGTGCACCCGAGGCCCCGGAGCTCCCCAAACGCTGTAGCAGCTGTCTGGGCCCCCGCGGCACCCTAAACTTGACTCGCGCCGCCAAGCAGCTTCGGCCGCACCGCCCTCCCGTACCCCAAGTTAACCTGCCCCGTGGCGGCTGCCACACCCCGGGCGCCGAAGCCCGACTCTGGGGTCGGCGCCGCGGCGGGGGCAAAGTCGGGTCCCGGTTGCGGGAGGAGGGGCGCTGGTGTGTACTCGGAGCTGCCCCGGCACCTCACTTTCTACCTTCTCTCCTTAGGCGGTAACCAGCGAGAGCTCGCCCGCCAGAAGAACATGAAGAAGCAGAGCGACTCGGTTAAGGGAAAGCGCCGAGATGATGGGCTTTCTGCTGCCGCCCGCAAGCAGAGTGCCCCATCATCTCTACCCCCAGGGACTCGGAGATCATGCAGCAGAAGCAGAAAAAGGCAAACGAGAAGAAGGAGGAACCCAAGTAGCTTTGTGGCTTCGTGTCCAACCCTCTTGCCCTACGCCTGTGTGCCTGGAGCCAGTCCCACCATGCTCGAGTTTCTTCCTGTAGTGCTCACAGGTCCCAGCACCGATGGCATTTCCTTTGCCCTGAGTCTGCAGCGGGTTCCTTTTGTGCTTCCTTCCCCTCAGGTAGCCTCTCTACCCCTGGGCCACTCCTGGGGGTGAGGGGGTTACCCCTTCCCAGTGTTTTTTATTCCTGTGGGGCACACCCCAAAGTATTAAAAGTAGCTTTGTAATTCCTTGAGCGCCTGGTTTGACTGGGGACTGGGGGGATGGGGATGGAGGAGTGACTGCCCTTTCCCACCAAAAGGGGAGACTTTTAGGCAACTAAGAGAGATTTGTAGACTTACTTCATAAGGGAGAAATCACAGAAGAAGCCTTTATTTTACTATGGCAACCAGAAAAGCACTCCAGTTCTGTGGTGAGGAATCCTCTGAGAACTAGAGACTTATTTTCTGTGATTTTTATGCCCTACTCAGACCTTGAACACCATCCCCATGATGGTATTGAGGCCCGTAAGAGGGGAAGGATCTAAGACCCAAGTTTATGTCTCTTCCTCATTCTGTTTGCTTGAAAGTTGGCCAAAAAAAAAAAAAAAAAGCCAAAATAACTTCTGCTCACCAACTTCTGCTGGTCAGCTGCTCAAGTGTTCACATTCTCTTCTGTCATTCCTCGTGGAATGAAGGTGATTTTTGTCTTCCAGTTTCTTTGACTTCAAGATCAGGATTAAAACCTATGATAGCCTCTGCTCATTCTTCCTGTGCCCTGGTTTGTTCTGTGGTTCTGGGCTTCTTACATCCTGTGCCCAGGGCTGAACCACTTGTTTCCTTTTGATTGCCAAGAGCAGACCCAAATCTCCAGACTCTGTTGGTCTTTCCCTGCCCCTTATCTCCAGCTCAGAAGCCAGGAAGGGGCTGGTGCCACACTGCTAGGATCAGCTACTGACTTGGGAGTTAGACTCTTGAGCTTGAATGAAGACAGTTTTTAATGATTCAAGAAATCAAAGGTATGTTTGGCCACTTCTTCCAATTTAGCCTATGTGGTGGCAACTACTCAGCCAGATGACTCCTGACTCCCAGAGCTAAGATTAGGAACATAATCTAAAGGGTACCCGGTTTTTTAATAGAGATGGGCTAGTTTTTACCTGGCAGTACTGACGTGATGGCAATGTTGCCTGAAGATACCAGGATGGTGATGATTCTGAGTGGGGAGCCAACAGAGTGGTGCCAGGAGCAGCCCCATAGAGAGGAGTACACAGGCCCAACATGAGGCAACTTTGACCCAGAAGGTAGCCCAGCTACCTTTAGTGAAGGTCTTCTCCAGTTCTGCTCCCTCATAACTGTGAAACCAAAGACTGATTAGAGATTCTGCAGGGTCTTTCCCTCATAACCAGTTTTTCTTTAAGCCAGGTTTTCGGGAGAGTATTTTATGTCTGCTTTCATCGTACCTGAACCAGTTGGTAAGGGTAACCATGACATAGAGTGAAGCAAGAAAGAAGGTGAAGTGGAAGGCAGAGTAGCTGTAGGAAAGATGCTGGCTTTGCACCTGAGCAGCTGGTGGGATCTCTTGGTCAGCTGGCCTGACTCTGTTACTTTGCCCTAGAGAGAGAGAAGTGCTGGTGGGAAGCAGTTTTGGTGAAACTTCCCTCCCCGACTTAGGAAGGTTCTTGAGGGTTCTTTGGCACTTTACAGAATTCAACCATTGTCGAGATTGCCCACTTGGCTCACCATCCTCTGGTTCCACTGTTTGGGGGCAGCAGAAACAGAGTGAGGGCTTCTGTAAAACAAAGCAACATGTTTTGAAATGACTTCAAGACAATGTAAGGGTACTAATTTAGAAAAGTTTCCCTTTGAAAATATTGGCCTGGTATAAGAAGTGGAGGCACACCTGGGTTCAAATTCTTGCTCCAGCATATAACTGGCTATGCAAACTTTGGTAAGATGTTTAATCTTTTGTGCCTCAACTCCTCCATTTGTGAAATGGAGCAAATACCTACCTCACAGGGTTGTTGTGAGGATTAAATTAAACGAGATGATGTATGTAAAGTATCTAGCACAGTGCCTAGCACATTGTGGGTACTCAATAAAAGGAAATAGCTAGAATCTGAGCATTCTGGGTAGAGGTTGGTAGGATGTGTGTCTCTGTGTTTGGGGGTGGGATGTTGGGGGTTATGGAGCTCTGGATGCTCACCTGGAACTCATGATTGTAAATTTTGATGATCCACAGGGGTCCAAATAACTCAGCCAAGTAGGAAGCCTCATTGCTGTGAAAGAAAGTTTAACTTTGTGCCAGATAAGGATTAGAGGCTTTTATTGCCAACTAGTCATGGTGGTATCCTTCGGGATGGGGGTGGGGAGCGGTATTTTGTTCTCAGAGGCCCTTAAAGTCTAAATTTTAAACTCAAGACATTCTCCCCTGCCTCCGTCATCTCACACAGATCATCTGACAAAGTGCTATTCTTAGAAATTGTCCCTGTTCGTGGGGAGCTTTTCTGGTTCTAGTCTTTCTTCCTCTATAGTTTAAATAAACCAAGCCCTGGACATTCTTCAGTGAGTCCTGGGCATCCTCTCACACTTCCCATTGACACCTTTACGTACCAAGCAAAAAGCACACAAGCATACATGATGCCAGCACTCAACACTGCTACCGAGGTGTCTGGTATTTGTGGTTCCATTTTATTCTGGCCAGGCAGGCACAAGGTGTGATTCTGTCCTTGAAAGGTTACTGCCAAGGGGCAACAGAAGAGAAAGGGGTTAAAAATAAAGCTGGGTATTTAGCAGGAACAGAAAAGGTCTTCAGCACTTGGGTTCTCACTTGTCTCTGGGGGACGGCTGGACAGTGCAGAGAAGGTCAGATATATGATATAGCAGCTGATGATAGAGGCTTGTAGAAGGCCAGAGCTTGGGTGCTCTAGAGAGAACAGGTGTCATTAGTTGACAGTGAATTTTCCCTACTTTCTACATGCACTTCTATCTTTCCTTATCCTTGGGGGAGGTGGGGAGTGTGTGGGAGAAGTGGCAGAGGTTCTTTAGATAATTGAGAAGGCTAATAAAACTATAATACTCAAAGGGACAACAGCCCACCCCAAAATCTAGAATATTAAGTCACAAATACCCACTGAGGCGGATGCAAGGTGCGATGGAGAGGAAAGAAAGGAGGCCACAGAAGCAAAGATGTAGGCTGAGTAACATCTTGTTGAGCAGGCAACCATCAGGGTGCGTATAGTGGTGGAACAGTAGCAAAGCTCCCACACCTGCCATGCTGTAGAATCCTAGGGTAGTCAGTAATACAGCTAGGAACCAGTTACAGTTTTGGGCTGCGCCAGTCAGCCTAAAGAGAAGTGGATAAGGGTTTGTAACTCCAACCCATAGTGGACTAGTCCCCATCTCTCAGCAGACACTAATTGGTCAGCCCACTGGTCTACACAACATTTTTTTTTTTTTTTTGATTTTCGAGACAGGATTTCTCTACTTTTTGGTGCTTGTCCTGGAACAAGCTCTTGCAGACCATGCTGGCCTTGAACTCACAGAGATCCACCTGCCTCTGCCTCTCGAGTGCTGAGATTAAAGGCATGCACCACCACCGCTTGGCCACAGTATAGTCTTGGTCTTTGCTTTTTTTGTTTTGAGACAGGACCTCTATATATACTCCACACAAGACCTTGAACTTACTATGTATTTCAGATTGGTCCTGAACTTTTGGCAGTCCTCCTGCCTCAGCATGCCTCAATCCCTCAGCATCTTGAGTGTTGATATTATGGGTATTTGTCACTTTTTTGCTTGATTATTTACTTTTTTTTTTTTTAATTGAGGTAGGTTTCTGTGTGTCCAGGAACTCTATTTGGAGACTATCTTGGCCTTGAATTTATAGATCCTCTTGCCGCTGCATCCCAAGTGCTGGGATTAAAGATGTGCACCATCACCACTTGGCTACATCACCGCTGCCCGGCTTCATCATTCTTTTTTTTCGAGTCAGGGTTTCTATAGCTTAGGAGCCTGTCCTGGAACTCTATCCGTAGATTAGGCTAGCCTCGAACTCACAGAGTTCGTGGAGCCTGTCTCTGCCTCCTGAGTGCTGGGATTAAAGGCGTGTGCCACCACTGCCCAGCCTTATCACCATTCTTGATTACCTGTGGGTTTTTTTTTTTTCTCGAAAGAGGTTGACTTGAAACTCCCCACTTTGCTTTGTTTTTGTGACATCGTGTCCTGTTCTGGCCTTTAACTTTGACCCGCCTGTTCTCACCACCACAGTGCTGGGATCACAAGTGAATGTCATCACATCTGGTTTCTTGAGCATTTTGGTACTATTCATTGGGAGGCATAGGAACAGTACCTAATGTGGCCTTTCTGTGTTTATCCAATAATGCCTGTCACCCTCCTTGGGGGGAACCTTACCAATTCTTGTTCCATGAGTGGGCAAAGGCTGTGATAAGCACCAGTTGTAATAGGATGAATGTGAAGCCCCCACAGATGCCAATATAATGCCAAGCTGCAAGATAGACAACACCATTGGTAACTTTTAGCTCTGGCTGGTCACTATATCCCTCCACCCGCTTTTTGATTAGGAGCCTGTGTAGCCTAGGCAGATCTCAAACTCTCAGTCCTGCTCCAGTCTCCTGCGAACTAGGATTACAGGTTTGTGGCATTATGTCGAACTTCCTGTCATGAACTAGGAAGTCGTGTTCTACTCTTGCTAATGAGGGTGTAAGATGAAGAGTACCTGGGAAGAGATGCTCATCAGGGATGCAGAAGGCAGCAGTCCAGAGACCTACCAGGAACAACAACTTGAAGCTCCAGAAGCTATGGGGGTGGAGAGAAAACCAGATGTAGGAGGAGAAAAGGCAAAGGGGAAAAAGAAAAAAAAAGTATGGCAGCTGGGCAGAGGAGCGGTGGAGCCAGCCCCAAGTTCCATTGTAGTCCAAGTTCTAATTCAGATGCCAAAAGTCTCCTGAGCAACACTGTACACTTTATGGAAGGTTTGCATATAACCATTGTTACTTTCAATTTAGAGCCCAGGGATTTATAAACTTGTTTTCCTGTCTTTTTACAGTGCTCTTTCTTCATCCTGGACTTTTTCTTTTTTTTTTTTTTTTTGGTTTTTCAAGACAGGGTTTCTCTGTGGCTTTGGAGCCTGCGCTGGAACTAGCTCTTCCTCTGTCCCATCCCCATCCAAAAATTATACACAAACCTGTTATGCAGCTGTGCACGTGGGCTGGTGGGGGAGTGGAGGCGGACTAGCAGCACAGCCTGCAGCAGGTGGAAAGTGGCAGTTCCTGCACATACTCGATACACAGCACCAGAGCCACTGAGCACTGGACAGTCCAAGTTGCCAAACAGGTGGGCACATAGCACTGAGGGCATCTGGATCTGCAGGGAGTTTGGTTGTGACAAGTCACAATGCATTGACAGGTTCCAACTTGTCACTGGTAGGGTGACACTTGCTCCCTGTTCCCAATCCAGATGTTAGGTTCCTTTTCCTCACTTTGCAGCTCCTGCCCAACTTACCCCATGTGCTTTGCCCCAGACCCTTTCCACCACTGTCCTAGACAGCAGGAGGCAGCAGATTGCTGAGGCCCCCAAATGGAGAAGGATGTAGAGCAGGCGGCTACAAGAAGACTCTGTGAGAGAGGGCCGCCTAGAGTGGCAGCAGCTGGTCCAGGAAACAGGCTCACAGCAGGACACCTGAGAATAGAGCAGATGTAGGAAGCAAAGGTGGAGCTTTGCAAGGGATGCTGTATAGTGTGTGGGGTTAAAGGTCAAATTACAAACCTCTCCTTCCCACCGTCAGGTAGTGAGCTGCTTGGGACTGCCTTTACTAAAACACTATGATTTTTCATTGCAAGAACTTCAGTATAGGTGTGAACCACCTACTTTTACCTAATGCTCGCTCTGTGGCTGGGAATGTGGGATGAGGGGTTTACCAATTATTAGGCAAAGAACCAGGTTTCTTTCGCTAAACCAGCTATCTAAGGGCATCTTAAGTCTGTCTCCTCAAATGCCCTCTCACCTGATAAAAGGGGTTTTTCGCTATGACATTGCCGACTCCATCATGCTGCTGTGCAAGGCCCAGGGTGGTGCTCCGGCTGGTGATGGTTTTTGCACCTATTATTTTTGCTCCAGAAGTTAGGCGTCGATCCATTACTGGAAAAACGGATGAAGAACAGCAGCCTCTCAAGATTTCCACCCATTGGGTGGTCGCTGTGTTGGGTTAATAATCACTCAGTCTTAAGGCAGTAGAATGGGCATCAGAAAATGAATACAGATCATTAGAAATTGGTAAATGCAAATACCCTTGTGAAGATGCCTTCACCGGGCTTTGTATTCGGAATCATTGAGACTGTTTTCTGAGATTAGGAGCAGTTGGTCTGGGGATTAGGTTTTTTAAATTGGTTTAGGATTAGCTGTCAGCCGCCTTGGTTGGTCAGAATTGTGTGTGTGTGTAGGGATTGTTCTTAGGTGAAGAAATAAGGCTGTGCATTTGGGTGGTGTGGGTAGGGAATAGATTAGTCGAAGGAGATTGCAGAAAGCACAATTCCGTGTGTGTGTGTGTGTGTGTGTGTGTGTGTGTTTAGGGATTATTCTTAGATGAAGAAGTAAGGTTGTGCATTTGGATGGTGTGGGTAGTGAACAGATTAGTCGAAGGACACTGCAGAAAACACAAGCCGGAGAGGTCAAAAACGAACCGTCCTCCTAGCCAAAGCTTCTCAAGACAGGCACAAAGGTGTGGTTCAGAACCAGCCCCGCCCCATATCTGGGCGGAAGCTGAGGTTTGCCGGAAGTTGTGAACTGCAGCCTGTGCGGCGGCGCGGTGAGATCGAAATGGCGACCGAGGGAGATGTGGAGCTGGAGTTAGAGACCGAGACCAGCGGCCCGGAGCGGCCTCCCGAGAAGCCACGGAAGCATGATAGTGGTGCTGCTGACTTGGAGCGGGTCACTGACTATGCGGAGGAGAAGGAGATCCAGAGTTCGAATCTGGAGACGGTGAGGTTGAGCGGGAGCTTGTATGAGAGGGTTGAGAATGGGATAGTTGAAGCCGACCCGTTTGCTGCTTATGCAGATCGCGATAGTGAGAATAGGCAGTAGGGTCGGGATAAGCGACAACCACTCACCTAGCATGCAGTCGGCTTAAGAATTTGGTGGAGAGTGGGCCTAAGTGGACCTCAAGTGCACGGAGTTAAGCGTAGTTCCTTTGGTCTCGAGAACACTCGTCATTGTGAACACTTGAGGAACCACGTAGTTTTTATTTTGGTATTGCGTTTTAGATAGGAAATTTTGGGTAGCACAGTCGTAGGTGACTAGACTCGTGTTTCTTATAGGCTATGTCCGTCATTGGAGACAGACGGTCCAGGGAGCAAAAGGCAAAACAGGAGCGGTAAGTTTAAAGTACACTGCCAGCCCTACGGGTCCTCATTCTCCAGGAAAAGAAAAGTTTTTAATTAATTCCTGTAGATCTAGGGTTTCCAACTTTGTTGTTAGCTAGTTTTTAGGGGAAGGAAAACCTCCAGGGGGAGGGGTGGGCACGTTTACTTGATGTTTTCAGTCAACCCTGTTCCACCTTTTTGCAGTTGTGTAGCTGGGAGTGTTCTTTGTTTGAGTTTACGGCAGAGATAGAGAATGAAGACAGATGTGTATGTACACATATATATTCACAGGGAGAAGGAACTGGCGAAGGTCACAATCAAGAAGGAAGATCTGGAGTTGATAGTGAGTAGCAATGCCTTAGTGGATGCGCAAGTCAAGTTCTACCTAATTTGGGTTCCCAACAAGTAGAGTTGACACATTTATGCCTGAGAGGCGGCTTCGGTGACATGATTTACCGTTTTCTTGCAGATGACAGAGATGGAGATCTCTCGAGCAGCAGCAGAAAGGAGCTTGCGGGAACACATGGGCAACGTTGTGGAGGCTCTTATTGCCCTAACCAACTGATAATGTGAATTTTCAGACATTCTGGACTGATTACTGAAATAAAGTGTTTTGCTATGATGTTCTTTTTTTTTTTCTTCAGTTTTATCTCTGATCAAATGCATTATATATTCTATTTTGTTGTCAGTTTCTATGTTGGACCTTCATGAAAGTATATGAACAATCAGTATAAAGAAGTACCTAATGTTCAAATACAGGCTCTATTTTTGTTACATTTATTTTGTGTGTGTATGTGTCTGGGCATTTTCTTGCCATAGTGCTTGACATCAGTTGACAACTCTACTTCTACCACGTGTTAATCAAACTCACGTGCCCTTTTCCACAAAGACTTTCACCAGCCCTAAATAACAGATTTCAGGTTTTATGTTAGTCTCATTCATCTGACGAGCTCTTGGCAATATGAAGGACATTTGGGTTCTCTGAAAAAGATTCAACTACATGTGCTTCTAGGATAGCTTGTGAATTTTATTTTTGTTTTAATCAGGTAAGTTCTTCCTGTGTAGTCCAGCCTATTTTCAAACTCAGATCTCTTCACTAACACACTTGGGGGCTGCGATTTCAGTCATCCTTCATCAGCTCTTTAGGCTAGCTCATGAGTACCAAAAGATTAGCTCCTACTGGGGTTCAATCATAGGCAACCTCATTCATAGGCTACTGGAGTAAAACCTTAGGGTCTAGAGATGGGAATATAGATCATAGAAATAATGGGTCAGGGCTGAAGAGATGGCTTGGTAAGTACCTGCCTCAAAAGCACAAGGAAGCCAGGCAGTGATGATGGCATGCCTTTAATCCTAGCACTCAGGCAGATCTTTATGAGTTTGAGGCCAGCCTGGTCTACAGAGTTCTAGGACAGCCAAAGCTACACAGAGACACCTTGTCTCAAAAAAACAAAACCTGAAAACCGACAAGGATTCTGAGTTTGGATCCCCAGTACCTCTCCCCAAAACCCAGGAGTGGCCTGGTGCTGGTGCCACACAAGTTTAATCCTATAATTTGGAGGCAGGAGCAGGCAGCTCTCTGAGTTCGAGGCCAGCTTGGTCTACAGAGAAAGTTCCAGAACAGCTGAGACTACCCAGAGAGATCCTGTTTTGAAAGATCAAATCAAAAAAATAAAAACACCAACAAAACCCACAAGTGGTAGCATGATCCTGTAACTCCAATATTGGAGATTGTGCTGTGACAGGCAGATTCCCGTAACTCATTGGCTAGTCAGCCTAATCAGGAACTTCAGACTTTCTAAGACCATGTTCCAAAATAAAGGTAGAGAGTGACCGATACAGTGTCAGAACTGCAGTACTGACCTTAGTTCTACACGCTCAAAGGACACATTCCCCTATTAAGTATATAAGCAACTACATATATGTGCATATATATGCACACATATGCACATATACACATACCACATAAATGTGTTTATATATGCATGAATGTACACACATACCTTTTTTTTGCTATGGGTTTGTGAGATGTGGCTGAAGCGGGGCCGCAACTTGAGACCTTCCTGCTTCTGTGTGTTATGTATGCCATCATCTGGCTCAGTGCTCACTCATATTTTTTTCAGTTTTTCGAGACAGGGTTTCTCTGTAGCTTTGGAGCCGGTCCTGGAACTAGCTCTTGTAGACCAGGCTGGCCTCGAACTCACAGAGATCAGCCTGCCTCTGCCTCCCGAGTGCTGGGATTAAAGGCGTGCGCCACCGCCGCCCAGCTCACTTTTATATTTCTTATTACCTAACTTTTATGTAGGATATAAGCAGTTTGTCAATAGCCTATGAATGGGTTTTGTAGGAGTTATTTTAAGGACATGAAAACATACTTTTTTGGGGGGGGGTTGTATTGAGATTAAAAATCTGGGGCCCTTAACCATCCTAGTGCATGTACTCTACTGGTGAACCACACCTCCACACCAGTAATTTTTTTTTAAGAGTTTCATTGTATTCCAGGCTTGTCCTGAATTTGGGGTCAGGTGATCCTCTTTCAGCTTCTCAAGTAGTTAGGACTACTGTTGATTACCACCTGGCCCAGTTTTTTTTTTTTTTTTTAAAGAATGACTTTATTGTTTTTAATTATGTGTTTATCTGCAAATGATTGCAGGTGCCCTCGAATGCTAGAGGCTTCAGATCTCCCCGGAGCTAGGGTTACAGTTAGTTTGTGAGCTGCCTGATGTGGGTGCTGCGAACAGAACACAGGTGTTCTGGAAGAATACAAAGTGCCCTTAATCACCCAGCCACCTCTTCACCCCTCTTCTCATTGTTATGTAATCAAGGAAAGTCATTCAGCAGATGAAACTTCATTCTGTGTATGGTGGTTCCACAATAAATATTACATGGGCAAATGGATTCAACTCTAGTATTAACAGCTGTGGGCACTGGCTCTCTTACACACTAGCTGGATAAGAAAGATTGGTAGGAACTTGACTAAATGAGTCATGTCCTATTTTTTTTTTTTTTGGTGTGTGTATAGCTCTGGCTGTTCTAGAATTCACTCTGTAGACCGGGCTGGCCTTGAACTCAAGAGATTCACCTGCCCCAGCCTTCAGAGTGGTGGGATTAAAGGCATGCACCATCATGCCCTGCTTGGATGACCAAACTCTTGATTTTCCTGTTTCCACTCCCCAAGTGCTGGGATTACAGGTGTTTGCCATCATACCTAGCTATACTTTATTTTAGATATTATATTTTTTTCTTTTTGAGATAGGGTTTCACTATGTAGCTCTGGCTGGCCTTGAAGAAGAGATCTATGTGAGTCTCTCCATTGAATGCTGGGATTAAAGGCATGTGCCATCATACTCAGCCTCTTTTTAGTGACATAAGAGTTGTCACATTATACATTTTGTTTCCAATATTATGGTAAAAATATTTCTGGTGTATGGTTCTCTCTCTCTCTCTCTCTCTCTCTCTCTCTCTCTCTCTCTCACACACACACACACACACACAGATCAAAAAGTATGTTTACTTAGAAAAGTAGATTCAACACCCCAAATGCAAAAACAGGTTGGACTGAGCTTAGAATTCCTTATATCCTACTGCTGACCCTAGGGAAGAAGTAATGTACCATTTACTCACAGGCCCACATATCTGATCCAGGCTAAGGTGCTGGAAAAATAAATTCAGAACAGTCCCAAGCCAATATGGGAAGCCATGGTAGAAACAGTTTTAAGTGGGAAGCCGCCAATCCTCCCTGGTTGGTGCTTTTCTGTGGGTTTCTCAGTTTGAGTCCAAACCCCTTACAAAGCACCTTCAGACACAAGTCACGGCAGGAAGTCCAGAAGGGTCCGTACAAGAACTATGTGAGTAATTGTTAAAGAAAACTGAGGACCAGATTCCCTGTCCCACAGCTGGCATAAGTAGTTGAAGCTTAGGTGGTTTTCCTCTTCTTGGCAGATGGGCGCTCAAATACATCACGTACCCCAGCTGCCTTCTGTTTAAAGAACTTTGTGTTCTGGGCACTCTCTTGGCCCCATGCAGAGTCAAAGGAAGTGGTATCTTGATCCACAAGGTGGGTGTACTTGGTACGACCAGACCGTCCAAAATTCTTGACCTGAAAGAAGGGAGGATCATTATGACACCAAACAAACATCCCATTCTCAGCTCCCAGTCTGTTTTCTTTACTGAGAATCCCCATACCTGCATGACTTTTGGAAGAATGGTTTTGTTGAAATGGTCCTCAAGAGTAGGTGCACTAAAATCCCTCTTGTAGACCTCTTCATCCTCATCCTGTGGAAAAGAACCGTATCAGTCTGTGGTTTTTATTTTCCACATATGCAACACAACAAAAGAACCAGAGGTTAGTGAGCCTTTCTTTTTTTTGTTTTTTGTTTTTCGAGACAGGGTTTCTCTGTGGCTTTGGAGCCTGTCCTGGAACTAGCTCTTGTAGACCAGGCTGGTCTCGAACTCACAGAGATCCGCCTGCCTCTGCCTCCCGAGTGCTGGGATTAAAGGCGTGCGCCACCACTGCCCGGCCTAGTGAGCCTTTCTTTAAGAAAAGTGGGGAGACGGTGTTTTCTGACACTGTTATGCTCCCTACAAGCCTGTTCTGATCCTGCAGTCACTGCACATTTCATGTAGGTTCAGTTCTGAAGCCCCTACATCTCCAATCCTTTTACATGTGCACCTTTACTTGGACCCTGTGTTAGAACCTGCAATATAGTAGGTGAAAATCATTCCTAACATTCCCAAGGCAGATTCCTTTCCTGATTTTACTTTTTTATAAGTAGGAACATCATTCTCTCAATGATCTAGATTCAAAATTTGAGCATCTCCTGTACATTCATTTATTACAGCCTATGAATATTCACTTGGGTTGGAGGATCTTTTTATAGTTACTATTAATATTTATTTTTATTTCATGTGATTGGTGCTTTGCCTGCATGCATGTCTGCAAGGGTATCGATTCCCTGAAGTGAAGTTATAGACAGTTGTGAGTCATGTGGGTGCTGAGAACTGTACCCAGGTCCTTTGAAATTGCAGCCAGTGTTCTTAACCACTGAGCCAACTCTCTAGCCTCCCCCCTTTTTTTCTTAAAAAATTATTTTATGTGTATGGGTACGTGCATATATATCTGTGTACTATGTATGTGCCTGGTACCTGTTGAGCTCAGAAGGAGGAGGTATGGGATGCTCCTAGAATTGGAGTTTCAGTCGAGCTGAGAAGGTCCATGTGGGTGATAGGAATCAAATGTGGCTCATCTGCAAGAGCAGCCATTGTTCTAATCACTGAGCCATTTCTCTAGGACTTGCATTATACAAGCCACCACAATGTTTCTAAAATGCAACTCTTGGATTTTTGAGACAGGGTTTCTTTGTGTAAAAGCCTTGGCTGTCCTGGAACTCGCTCTGTAGACCAGGCTGGCCTCGAATTCACAGAGATCCATCTGTCCCTGACTCCTGGCTATGAAATGACTTCTAAAGGGTTTGAGAACCTAATTAGTGGAGTATATAGATCCACAGCCTCATTTCCTTAATTCATCATCATCATCACTTTCCGAGAGCTAAGTTTAAAACAAAGTGATGATTCTAGCTCCTCTCCTTCCTTTTGTTAATGAGTGTATTTTCATTCTTGGGGAAAAGAACTAAAAGTGCTTTGAGTGTATGTCCAACCTCATTGACTGACTCTGCCCCAAGACAGTTACAAATGTAGCATAGCACAAAACTGTGAATCTGCTATTTTAAGTATCATCTCCCACCTCCAAGACAGGGGTTCTCTGTGTAGCCCTAGAACTCACACTATAGTCCTCAAACTCACTGATCTGCCTGCCTAGCACATCCTAAGTAAGTGCCCCAGCCTATTCTAAGTATCTCAATGATGCTTCTTTTTGAGTTACTTAATGGCCTGCTTTAGTGTGCAGATGACAATGTAATGTCACAATGTCAAAAGGTTGGACATGTTTGTAAGCGATTACTATTACCCAGTTTTCTGACTCCCCTTTCACTTACCATGAAGAAGGCACCTCGGTGATAATACTTTTGCAAAAACTTGTATTTGCCCTTAACAGCTTTGTTGGTAATGACTTTGCCATTTGCCCGAAGTTCAGCCCGCCTTTCTTCCTCAGTCAGGTTTCTCATGCGTTCAATTTCTGCTTTCTCCTTCTCAAGTCTATACAGAGAACAAAAATATTATTTTTCTGAATTCAGAAAGCCCAAACAGCTGAAGATAATGGTCCCATCTCCTTTCAGGCACTATTCACCTTTTCATATTCATTCACTCACTCACTAATTCACTCACAGCAGGTCTGCTATATAGCCAGCTTGGAACTCTCAACTTCATGCCTCCTCTCCTAACTGCTAGTATTATGGATAGGCTCAAGCTGCTAAACCCAGTTACATCTTTAGTTCTGATCACTGCTTTTAGAAGTCAAGATCAGGAATACAATAAACAAAAACATGAGTTGGTCTTCATTATTGTGTTTGCCAGAACAGGATTATAAATGTCCTGAAAAGAATTCTAGTCTTTCTGAAATTCAGATATATTGTTACTGCTTGATTTTACAACACTAATTCTGTCTCCCCTCAAATACCTTAGCTTTTAAAACAAAATTAGAATGAATTAAAAAAAAACTGGCAAATTTACACAATGGTGTACTAAACAGCAGAAAAAAATAACAACAGCTTGAATTTTGCTGGAAAATGGATGGAGCTAGAAAACACTGAGTGAGGTAACCCAGACACAGAAAGACAATTGACAATTATCACATGTAGTCACTCATAGGTTGTTTTTAAACATAAAGCAAAGAAAGCCAGCCTACAAACCACAATCCCAGAGAACTTAAGACAACAATGAGGACACTAAGAGAGACTTACATAGATATAATCTACATGAGAAGTAGAAAAAGACAAGATCTCCTGAGTAAACTGGGAGCATGGGGACCTTGGAGGAGGGTTGAAGGGGGAAGGAGAGAGGCAGGGAGGGGAGCAGAGAAAAATGTAGAGCTCAATAAATATCAATTAAAAAAAAAGCCATGGCTATATGGCAATATTTAGAATAATAATAATAATAATAAAAATAAAACAAACAAAATAACTGGCAAGATTTTGCTCATAATCCTTCATAAACATACTGTAATCCATACATCATGTCACAAATTAAGGATTACCAGTATTAAGTACATTGGGTTTTAAGCCTTATTCTGGGGAAAAAGGGAGATAATATCCTTTTTCTCAGAAAAATATTATATGTACACATAATTTTAACATTAAAGTCTAATACAAGGATTTGGGATGTGACTCAGTGGTACAATCCTTACCTAGGGTGCATGAAGCCTGATTCCTGTCTCTAGCACCATACAAACTGGGCATAGGGACACATGCTAACTAGCTCACAGGAGGCAAAGTCAGAGGACCAGAAGCTCAAGGTCACATAGAACACTCTCTTAGAAAAATAATGTCAAAGAATGACTCAACTCCAGCTATAAGGAACGTGATACTCATCCCCTGGTCTGGATTCCACAGGCACCAACACTCACACAGATACATATCCATACACATTCACACATATACATGTAATTATAAAATCTCAGGCTGGAAGATGGGTCCGCCAGCAGTTAAGAGCACACTGAGTTGAATTTCCAGCAACCACATGGTAGTTCACAACCATCTCTAGCAGGATCTGATGCCTTCTTCTAGTATACATGAAACAGCACATTCATGTACATAAAATACATAAATAAATAAATCTTTAAAAAAAATCTTAAGCCTGGCATGGTGGCATACACCTTTAAGTCTAGTAGTACTCAGGAGGCAGAGGCCGGTGGATCTCTAAGAGGCAGCCTGGACTACATAGTGAGTTCTAGGTCAGCCAACGATTCTGCCTCAATGGGAAAAAAAAAAAAAAAAAAGCCCAGTATAAGAACACCGGAAACTACAAAATAAAGACAGTTATGTAGTGGTGACTTTGCTTTGTGGGTTAGTAGTTCAGAAAGGAACTTGCTTTCCACGGTGCTTGCCACTCTGCTCTCCTAGAGGCAGGATATGCTTTTCTGCCCCTTTTTCCTGGACTGCTCTGCGGCTTCAACTGAATAATAAAAATAGCACAAAGTGACACAGGAGCTCTGGAACCTAAAACTCGGGAGACATTGCCAGTTTCCACCATGCCTGGAGGTCAATATGAGCAAAACAAGACTACGGGGAAATGAAGCATCTAGCCATGCCAGAGAAGGGCTTCTGGATGCTCTGGCCCAGGCAGTCCTGCAGCTCGAGTGAGCACTAGAGGAACTGCTTGGTCAACCTCCACAGCTGACAAAAACACAGGACCGTTGTTTCAAGCGACTCAATTCTGAAATATTTCTCAATTGAGAAACTAGTAATATTTGTTCACAGATAAACTAGTGCCATTAGAGGCATCAGTGGCCTCCCCAATACTCACGCTTCTCGGTCTTCTCTGTCCCTCTTGATTCTTTTGAGCTCTCGGACTTTCCATGCCTCATACTCCTCCTCATCATTTTCATCGTCGGTATTGAGTGCATCCAGGGCAGCGAGAGACCGTTTGTTCTCCTCCAGCTCTTTCTTGGTCTCTTCTTCTACAATCTGGGTAAGAAAAACAATTCAGCTACGAGTCCATCTCACTGTAACAGAGGCTTGCACTCAATCTAGGACCCTCCCAGCACCTTTAGTGTATACTTGCGCCGCTCCTCAGCCATGCGTTTTGCTTCCTGTTCCAGTTCCTTCTGTTTCAATGCTTCAGCCTCTCGTTCTTGAACTGTCACTCGGTCCTTCCTGCATCACAGAGGTCCTGTTCATTACCCAAAGTTCTTAGAGTGGAACTGTGCCCTTCAGATTTAGTCCAAGCCAAAGCCCAACCCTGGTGCATTTCAGCTATTTCCTCCTCCAGTACCAAGACTGAACAAACAAGGCTTCTGTGTGTGAAAAGCATGTTGTATTCCTGGTCTTTTAAAACTTTTCTTCAATTTTTTCATTTTTATTTTACTCTTTTGAGACAGGGCCTCACTACATAGTCCTCAAAGGTCTGAAACTCCCTGTGTAAACCAGGGAGGCCTAGAACTCAGAGACCCACCCGCTTCTGCCCCCTGAGTGCAGGCATTAAAGGTGTGGTACTACCATGTCCAGTTCTTCTTTTAATGCCTACAAAGGCTAGGAGA
>JAQHUG010000051.1:6463555-6474951 GCA_028555095.1 Dicrostonyx torquatus | reverse complement strand
AAAACCAGCCTACAAACCACAATTCCAGAGAATTTAGACAACAATACGGACACTAAGAGAGACTCACATAGATCTCATCTACATGGGAAGTACAAAGTAGAAAAAGATCTCCTGAGTAAATTGAGAGCATGGGGACCTTGGAGGAGGATTGAAGAGGGGAGGGGAGATGCAGGGAGGGGAACAGAGAAAAATGTAGAGCTCAATAAATATCAATAAAATAAAAAAAATTTCCTACCTTAGTTGACAACATTTCCTTCCTCAAGAGCCACAAACTATCTAATAAAAAAACCCCCAATACCAGGTATGACACGTCCCTATTTAAATTGTTGGTCAGGGGAGTCCAAAGGACTCCCAAAACATTATAGGCTACCATTGTTGCTCTTGGTAGCCTCCCAGAGGTTGAAGGCAAGTGACTATTGTCTAAGGCACCATGTACTTTGGACACAGGATCTGGAGAATCCAAGTTGTACCTGATCTTAGAGCTCACTCCTTGAGGAGTAGTTTACACAGTACCAGAAGACACCATGCAAGTTCTCAAGTGAGGGAGGCAATCAAAAGCCCTACCCAGCTATGAATCCTATGAACTACAATAACTACCAGCATAGCATAACCTTATGGGTGCAATAATGACACACCTATGTTAGTGGTAACCAAGATCTCTCTAATTGGACTTAAGACTTGTTCAGCAAGAGAGATACCATGTCTGGTACTGGAAACTTGGCCAACTATCCATAGCTACTGAGATCAGGGAGGAGTGCCTGTAACTGCTACTTTACTAAACCAGTTTAATTTCTAACTGTAGTCTAAATATCAATTCCTAACTGTATTCTAAGTATTTCTACTTACACCTATAGAAAGTATAGCTCTCATCCCTTATCAAAAAAATCTTTCTTTGAAACAGAAGAAAACCATTACAAAAAATTACAACCAATCAAAATTCAAAGAACGAAATGATAATGTGGTACCCAGTTCCAACTAATAATTTCTACACCATAACTCCTGCACCTGACGCTTGGGGAATACCGGAAAAGAGGAGACAGAAACATTTCCAGAGCCAGAGGAACAGGAAGTCTACTGTGAAAGTACTTGTCCTAGAAATGTCAGGGAAGCTACAGACCCATGAATTCTTAGCAACATGGCTGCCTAAATAAGACCTGAACAAGGACTACACCAATAGACAGACTAACTTAGAAAGGGGAAATCTTATAGGGCCCCAGCTTCATTCAAAGAACTTCAGGTAACTAAGGAGTACTGAGAAAGAAAAACTAGGTATTCCCAGGAAGAGTCCCTCCAGTTGGTTATACTATACTAATGGCAAGCCCTGAAATCATACACACAAGTAACACTATACAGACTGAGCAGGTTGTGTTTATATATTTAGGCAGGCGTGTGTATGTGAATCAATAACTTAAGAAAAAGAGGCCAGCTGGCAGGTAGGTGCATGCCTTTAATCCCAGCACATGGGAAGCACAGGTAGCAGTATCGAGATCAGCCTGGTTTACAAAGGTAATTCCAGGACAGCTAGGGCCACACACAGAGAAAACAACAATAACAACAAAGAAAGAAAAAGAGACCAATAATTTGAGATAGTAAGGGGAGAATTAGAGAGGAGAGGGAAATGATATAATTATATATTAATTTAAAAAAAAACCTTAAAATTATACATACAATCCAACAGACTAAAACAGTATCAGAGTACAGAGTTAAGCTGGACCTAAATATTATTTATTTATTTTTAGTATTTATCTATTTTATGTATGAGAGCTCTATCTGCATGTACACCTGCGCACCAGAACATCAGTTCCCACCACAGATGGTTGTGAGTCACCATGTGGTTTCTGGGAACCAAACTCAGGACCTCTAGAAGAGCAGCCAGTGTTCTTAACCTCTGAGCCATCTTTCCAAACCCCTAAAACATTAGTTTAGGCATGACCTTGGGGCATGGTTCAAGTAGCTCAGTTTATTAGGTTTATTACATTGCCCTCAGCAGCATATTATTTTTGTGAAATCAGGATTTGGTGGCTGCTGTGATAAAAGGCAATTAAACAGAAAATTGATAGGAAAGGTCTGAGAATTTGGCAGTATCCAACAGTTTCTAGTGAGTTCCTAGTGTAAGTAACTGGTTTTGTAAGGGTGAAATAGAACATTTTCTTTTGTAGGCATGTTCAAGTGGTTTAGTTGTTAGGGCATAAATACTTAAGTTACTTGAATCTATCTATTTAATAAAATAAATGGCTAGGCATGATTCAGCACTCTGGAAAGTGAAGGCAGGAGGTTAAGGAGCTCATGACATGTTGAGCTTAAGGCCAGCCTGGGCTACATAAGATTCTCAAAAACTAAAAGGTAAATACCAAAACAAATAAGTAAATAAATAATTGGAACTGTTTTGATTCATGTTGTCTGTGAAAATTTTTTATTCACACATTTTGAATTTCATTCATATTACTGTGAGTGTTTATGATGTGCCAGAGATAAGAGATACAGATGGAGACAGACAGAGGATAAGAATGAATGTAGACATGCAAGTGACACAACATGTTTGTAGAAATCAGAGGACAAATTCTGGGAGTCTGTCTTAGGGATGATGGAAATCAGATTGTCAGGCCTACATGACAAACAATTTTATATACTGGAACACTCTGCCAGGTCCCCAAATTGAAACACTACGAGTTGTGAAAGTTCAGGATATCTTGCCTGCTCTGACTTCTAATTGGGAGTTTCTCTTTCAACACGAATCTCCTAGCACACCCTATCTTTCCTCCTAGTTGTCATTTTTACTTATTGGTCTTTAGAACAAGTAGAAGAGCAAGCTGTGTGGCTCACACAGTAATGACAGTACTGAGAAGCCAGACAAAACAATCACTGCCACCCTAGGTCATTCTGGGCTACAATACAAGAAACAACTATATGTTGGGCTGGTGGTGTCACATGCTTTTAATCCCAGGACTTGGAAGGGTAGAAGCAGGTGAATCACTGAGTTCGGGGCTAGCCTGGTCTATAGAATGAGTTATAGGATGATCAGGACTACACAGAAAATCCCTGTTTTGAAAAACCAAAAACTAAAACCAAAACAGACAAAAACTTTTTTTTTTTTTTTTTTTTTTTTGGTTTTTTTGAGACAGGGTTTCTCTGTGGCTTTGGAGCCTGTCCTGGAACTAGCTCTTGTAGACCAGGCTGGTCTCGAACTCACAGAGATCCGCCTGCCTCTGCCTCCCGAGTGCTGGGATTAAAGGTGTGTGCCAGAACCGCCTGGCCTAGTTTCTCAAATTTTAAGACATATTTTTATAGTAAAAAGATTGCCTGCAATAGACCAACAGATGCTGTTCTGTATTATCTTTAGAAGCTAATTAGAGTATTTAGGTCTAGACATAAGGAGCTGTTTTCTGAAGCTGCTACTTCCTGGCTACATAACTTTGGTCATGTCACTTCCCTAAGTCTTCGCTGCCTTAGCTCCTCACCTGTAATATAGGTATAGGCACCACTCTTGTAAGAATTAGCAAGTGTAACCTATTGGGACAGTATGTATAGCACACAGTAAGGAGTAAGGACACATATTCGCTATCATCTCCATGAGAGGTCTCAGTTCAGGAAACACAACTCTACTCATTACCTCTCTTCTACATCTTCACTGATGCGGTTCTGTAAACGCCGAAGTCGGGGGTCACTGGACGAATCCTCTTCCTGTTCCTCAGGCTCTGCTTCTTGTTCCTTAGCTTTCTTAATGAATTGAAATTCTTCATCCTCTTCATCTGAGGACTCCATAGGGGCATAATCTGGCCTCTTTCCGGACACATAACGTTTTACCTTCACTTTTTCCATTGAAATCTCACCTGGGCAAGAGAGATAAGTTATGTTTCAGTAACCTCTTTCCCAATTCCCTTCAACTCTTGGCCTATGCAGACAGAGCCTTGAGTTCCTGATGGACCAGAGTCTAAAGAGGATATAGCAACCATTATCCAAGTACACACTCTTCTATCAATGCTTTTCTATAAAGACTATGGCAGGTGAAGGCATTTTATGAATACCAACACCAAGACATCAAGAGGTACCTTGGGGACAATGAAACTGTAGACCCTCCCCCCACAAATTCATGCTTTGTCATCATGATTTGAATGAGAAGGTTCCCTGGGGGCTCAGGTGTTTGAACACGTGGTCCCAGTTGGTGGTGCTGTTAGAGTATATTTAGGAGAAGATGCAGCCTTGCTCGAGGAAGTATGTCAGTAGGGGTAAGCTGAGGTTTCAAAGTCATGCACCAGTCCTTTTGGAGTGCCTGTGTACTCGTCTCTCACTCTCACTGCTTCATGCTTATAGTCAAGACAGGAGCCCTCAGCTCCCTGTTTCTGCTGCCATACCTTGCTCTCCCTCCATGGACTCTAATCATCTAAGATCATAAGCCCAAATAAACTCTTTTTTTTTATAAATTGCCTTGCTCATGATATTTTATCACAGCAATAGAAAAGTAGCAAATGCACCCCTATAAAACAAATTCTTAGTAACAGTAGCAAGAATAATTTAAGTGGAAACATAAAACACTTTTTTTTTTTTTAGGAGCGGGGGTGGGGTGGGGTAAGAAAGGGTTTCTCTATGTAGCCCTGACTGTCCTGGAACTCACTCTGTAGACCAGGCTGACTTTGAACTCAGAGATCTGCCTGCCTCCATCCACAGAGTGCTGGGATTAAAGGCTTGTGCTACCACTGCCCAGCTCACTCACACATTTTTCTTTTTTAAAGATCTCTCTGAGATTTCTTTGTGTGTATATGAGTGGTGTACACACATGTATGAAGATGGGCTTGATCATTTTCCACCTTATTTTTAAATCAAAGTTTAAAAGATTTATTTATGTATATGACTGTTTAGGCAGCATGTATGAATGCATGCCACAAACATGCTTGGTGCTTGAGGAAGTCAGAAGAGGGCTTCAGATTCCCTGGAATAATAGCTATGGATGACTAAGGCTCAGTCTTCTCTAAAAGCAACTGAGCCATCCCTCCAGTCCAGATACTTTTTTTTTTTTTCAGAGACGGGGTTTCCCTATGTAGACATGGCTGATGCGGAACTGGGTGAGTTAGACCAGGCTGGCCTCAGTCTCAGAGATCTGTCTGTGCGATATCACACTCGGCCTTTATTTATTTATTTGAGACAGTCTCTCACTGAATTGATGTTTGCTGTTTCAGCGACATTAGCTGGCCACCAAGCCTCAAATATTCTCCCTCTCTTCTCTTCTTCCTACAAGGGGGTATTATCCATTTTGCGTGGATGCTCAGAGTCTGAACTCAGGCACTGTAAGCAAAGCTATCTCCCTAGCTCCTCCCCCTGAGAGGCTATGTATATCCTTTACAACATAATTTAATATTTAAGGACAGCTAGGGCTACAAATGTAGCTGTACTGGAACTAGCTCTTGTAGACTAGGCTGGCCTTAAACTCACAGAGATCCACCTGTCTCTGCCTCCCAAGTGCTGGGACTAAAGCGTGTGTCACCACTGCCCAGCAAAAAAAAAAAAAAAATTCTAATCTTGCCAATTTCTATCTTCTTTTCCTCTAGTTCTTATGCTGAGTCAGATGGTTTCTTCTAAAACATAAACAAGCTGGAGCTGAGGAGATGGTTCAGCACATATGAATACCTGCTGCTGATACTCCAGTTTCAGAGGATCCCACGCTCTCTTCTGGCCTCTCTGGGCACTGAACCCACATGGCAGCATACTTACACACAAGAAAAACATTCATACACATAAAAATAAACAAACAATTTCAATGACTAGAAAGAGAATTAAAACCAAATCAAATTATTTCACAACACGAGGGAGCCCTTATAATCAAACTGGGCAAATCAAAAGTAGCTTTGGATATAACACACACACACACAGACCTCAGCTCACTTTTTTCTTATATTTTTGTTTTTGTTATTGTTTTGGTTGTGAGTCTAGCCTTTAGCGGCTGAGCCATCTCTGTAGTCCTTCTTTTATTACTTTTAACGATGCTGTGTGTAGCTATGTGCAGGTGCCGGCAGAGGTCAGAGATGCTAGATGTCCCTGGATTTGGGGTTACAAGTGGTTGCTGAGCCGCCTGATAAGGGTGCTGGCAACTAAAGTCGGGTCCTCTGGAAAGGCAGTATGTGCTCTGAACGGCCGAGCCACCTCTCTAGCCTCCTTTACGTTTTATACTGAGAGAGGATCTCACTAAGTTGAATGGATCCCGCGTCCCCCAGTCTCTAGGCTACAAGATGGGGTGCGAATCTGGGTGGGACGGAGGAAGAAACTAAGGGTAAGTCTTCAGGTTCAGCAGGGCTGATATGGCCTCCCTAAGGCAGGTTTGAGGGATACTGAGGCTGAAAGGTAGGATCAGACCGGAGGGAAGGGGAGCCAGTACCTTTCTCATTGCGAACTGGGACGGCCCCAGCCGTAGACTGAATAGGCGGTTGCTTCATGAGTGCGCTTGGGACCGACATGGTAACGGCCGCGGTGGAGACTCCCAAAATTTGATAAAATCCCAACAGCGAAGCCCAAAGAACACAACGCCGCTTCCAACCAAGCTCCGCCAGATACTGCTGCGCGACTGACAGAAACAACTTCCGGCAGAGCTAGAGGAACCGGAAATTCACAAACAGAGGATTGTGGGATTTTGGAGGAACGCTGAGAGCCGACTGCTTTAAGGGGCTGGACTGATAATTCGCGCGTTTCCGTAGTCAACTTTCCCGCCTTCAACCTCTCAGGATTTGGAAGCTCCTTCTGGAGGGCAGTTGCTTCTTTTTTTTTTTGTTTTGGTAAGGCCCAGAAAGGTTCGAATTAAAGGTTTCATTAGTTATGTTTTGAAGAAACTGAGCAGATAGTGAGGGGCTATTTGTGTATATTGTTGAAACCTTAGAAGTGTAAAGAGTTTGAGCCGGAAAGGCGGGTCATGTTTGTAATCCTAGCATCTGGGAAGCTGACACAAGATTGCCGCGTTTTGGAGCCTGGGCATCAGAATGAGTGAGACCCTGCCTTAAGAAAAGAAAAAAAAAAAAAAAGGAAAAAAAAATCTGTTGACTGGAGCACACGCCTTTAATTCTAGCTCTTGGGAGGCCGAGGCAGGCGGATTTTTGAGAGATTGAGCCTAGTTTGTTCTACAAAGTGAAAATTCTGGGAGTGCTGTATTATAGAGGAACTTGAAGGTGCTACTAATATAATTATCAATTTATTTCACTTGTTTTCTACAATTGGGCCCTTCCCTGGGTGAAGACAGGAAATTGGCAAACTTTAAATAAGTAGTGAGGGCTAACGTAGACAAGTCTTTATTCCTCCTTTAGTTTTGAGACCGTGTTTTGCGTTGCCTAGGCAGGGTTTTTTGTTTGTTTTTGCCTCCAAGTTGATTTTTGTGTGTGTTTTTCAACCTCGATTCCTGAGTAACTAGGCTTTTACACAGAGCTGTGTCACTTCACCCAATATATAAATTTTATATTATAAATTTATTTGCTCAGAAATGTATGTTTCTGAGCTGGAGGTGCAGTTCAGTAGTAGAGCACTTGCTAGGAGTGAGCCTTAGCATGGAGAAAGGAATTGATAATTGTTCTGGTTCATGGCAATCCAAGAGGACACGAGGAAAAGGCTTAATAAGGTCCTGACTTTATGAAAGAGTGTATGGAAATCTTATGTGGTAATGCCTACATTTTGAGGCTTTTAGCTTTTTTTTTAGACTTAGGACAGTCTTATGTATCCCCATCAGGCCTCTAACTCTCAGAGTAATGGAGAATGACTTTGAAGTTCTGGTCCTCCTTCGTTCACCTGCCTAGAGCTGAGATTACAGGTGTGGATCACCATGCCTAGTTTTATGTCGTGCTGGGGAGCGACTTCAAGGGCTCTGTCCAGTCTGTGTTCTACCAAGTTGTAGCATTCTACAGAGTTACATTCCCAGGCTCTGTTTTGGCTTTTAAAGTCCTCTAGGACATTGCCCCCAGACAGAGTCCTCTGTGTAGCCCAGATTGACTGGGTTCCTACTTGCTATCTTCTCCGTGACAGCAGTTCTGGGTCACACTGACCACATGTAGGTTTTCTTTAGTTCAAAACAGGTGAGCAGATAGTCACATGCAATTTAAACCAGCGTCATCAGCTATTAGAACAACACAAATGCTTACTTTTTTTTTTTTAACTCCCACTTATTTTGAGACAGGGGTTCATGTAGCTCATGCCTCCCTTAAACTGCCCATAAAGCTGATGATGACTTTAAATTCCTGATCCACCTGCCTCCACATCCCATATTTGGGATGACAGGCATGGGCCATCATGCTTCGCTGCTCCCCTTATTACGATACAGTAGCAGTCAGGTGTGCTTTTCCAGTGTGTGATATTGCAAGGTGCAGAAGTGGGCGGGGTCCAGGCTGAATGGTGACATGGAGTGTGGTGTGCGCACAGCTCTCTGGTTGAAGGAAAAGGGTGCATTTGTGTGTATGCATGCACATGGAGGCCAGTAGGCAATCTTGGATGACTTTCCTTAGGAGCTATCCACCTTTAAAAAAAATTCTTATTTTTGTTATTATTTGTGTGTTGGTGTACAGAAGATCAGGACAGTAATGAGAAATCGTACTTATGTGGGCTCTGGGAATCAAAATAAGACCACTAGCTTGCGTGGCAAGTATCTTTACCTGTTGAGTCATTTCTCTGGCCCCAGTTGTTTTAGAGAGTGTTTTGGACCTGGGGCTCTGTTTAGGTTAGTCTGGTTAGCCATAGAGCCTCAAAACTCTGCTTGTCTCGCCTTGTGTCTGCTGTGATTGTAACCTCAGCTTTTTAGTTTGGATGCTGGGGATCAAACTCAGGTCCTAATGCAAGCACTTTACCAACTATAATTTTTCCCAGGCTGTTTATTGAATTTTATGTTCATTTGTTTTCCAATCCTTGTGTCATTTGAGGGCATGGATCTTTTTCAGGGTCATGCTGCAAAGCAGTGGTATGGTGTTTTTCTAAGCCATTATTTTTCAAAGCAAGATATTGGGAACTGCTAGCTCAATATTACAATATTACAGAACCCAATTAAGTATTGATTGGGATCCTGGATCCCAATTCAGGAAGCTGAGGGATTAGGAGGCCAGGGAGATGGCTCTGTAGGTTAGACCTTCGGAAAGCTCCAGCATTTAGGGGGTGGAGACAGAGGAATCTTTAGAGTTTGTAGCCAGCCCAACCCAAAGGTGGTCTGCTGGCTTAGTGGTAGATAAGACTTTATCTAAATGGGTTGAGCAGCAAGTGATTGAAGAACAACAACAACAAAATGCGCCTAAAGGCTTTATAGCTCAGGGAATCCTGCCCAGAGCCTCCTCCCTCCGGGCTGCACATCACTTGAGGCCCCTCCCAATCCTGCCTAGGTTCTAGTGGGTAGAGCCCAGCTGCTCAGGGGCAGAAAGATATCTGGGTCCGACGTTGAGGTTGAAGAAGAGGCGGCCTCCAAACAGTGTTCCCAGTTGCAGGTGAGACCTGATTCGGCCTGGGAAGGGTCTGCTAGACAATGGAACTTGGTGCCAAGGAAAAGCCGTAATTCCTGCCTTTTTTTTTTTTTTAATGAGAAAATTAGGTCGTTAAGTGTTGAGGAAAGTTTCCTACCAACTTCATAAATTCCGGTTGGTTGGCCTTTAACCCACCCCATAACTCGGGAGGCAGAGGCAGGTGGAACTCTGAGTTTGAGGCCAGCCTGGTCTACATAGTGAGTTCTAGGTCAGCCAGAGCTTGGTGGTGAGACCCGCTCACTCCCGCCAACAACAAGAAAAACATCTCCAAAATTGTAGGATGTGTCTTGGTTCCTTTCACCTGGCTCCCAGCCTTTGCTTTGCAGCAGTTACTGTCAGCTTTAAGCAATTACCGCTAACTTGAATCTGACCTTTGGTGTCATTACCTCAGTTACGACTTAAGGTTAAGAAATGTGCCTTCAGTAATTCCATTCAGGTCAGAAAGTTAAGTATCCAGATTTTGGAGAGGGGAAAAGTTTCCTAACGTACCATCAGTTTGACTCATGTTGTTACTATGAAGTAGGAATTAGACTTAGGAGGATTTGTTTAGTGTCTTGTAAGGAAGAATATAGGATCCAGATTTCTAATGCTCTTTTCCTTTATTGCCCAATAGGTGAATGAATATAAAGAAAATGGGAAAAGTGATTATACTTCTTTGAGACCAGTACAGACTACAACTTTAGGGAAAACAGCTAAGGTTTACCTTTCTCCATTTTCACTCAGCAACACCAAGCTAGCACTATTTAAGTTGTCCAGATCCCCGGATGCCCATACTGAAAGTACCAAGCTGGAACTGAAGAGCATGGCAGAGCCAGTGGCTCTCAGTGCGAACATGGCTAGCAGTGACGAAGATAGTTCCCCAGGCCTGGTAAGAGTGCTTACTTCTAGTAATCTTCACTTTGAAATGAGAAGGTCTGGCAAAATCTGTTTTATTAGCTAATGTAAATTTAAAAACGTGTTTTGTGTGTGCACGTGCTTGTGTGTGTGTCTGCACGTGAGTGTGCATGTATATGCCCTGATACGAGAGTGGAGGTTTATACGAGTCAAAAGAAGGTTCTCAGGCATGATGGCAGGCACCTTTACCTGATGAACTATCTTGCAAGCCTTTTAATTTACTGTAAATTTCATTGAGTTTAGTTTTAGCTTAAGATTTTTTTATTATTATTCTGTTTTTCAAGACAGGATTTCTCTGTGTAGCCTTGCCTGACCTAGAACTAGCTCTGTAGGACCAGGCTGGCCTCAAACTTAAAATCGGTCTGTCTTCTTCTGCCTCCCAAAGTTTGGGATTAAAGACAGGCCACCAGTGCCCAGTTTAATTTTTAGTCTTGTTACATAACCCAGGTTAGCCTTCAATTTACAGTCTCTTTGCTTTTGCCTTGTAAAAGTGCTGACATAACAGGTATGTACCACCATGTTTAATTGGAAATTAACTATAATTGATTAATTAATTAATTATTTCTTGTGATAGGGTTTTACTATGTAGCAAAGTCTGGCCTGGAACTTCGTGTATTGATCACACTGGTCTTTTCTTCCTATGGTCTGGTTTAAGGTATCCTAAGTGTTGTGCCACCTTGCTTGGTTGTTTCTATAGTTTCTTCTTTTTTTATTTTCTCTATGTCCTGGCTGTTTTGGAACTTAGTCTGCTGACCTGAGTGTCCTTGAATTCCTGCCCTCACCTCCAGGAATTAAGGGATGAAGGGATTAAGGGCATGGGCCATCCCCGCCCTGCTGCCAGAGTTTCTCTTGGTCTGGGACTGTACTTTGAGAACTGCTGGATTAGATTATGTTTTTAAACTCAGACTTGTTGTAAATAGAGGAGAGGGGTGCGTGTTGTATTCCCCAGCCGCCGCTGGTCGCCTGTACCCGAAATAACCACATGACAAACTGGATTCATTTAAATACTGCCTTGCCCGTTATCTCTAGCCTTTT
>JAQHUG010000051.1:6412992-6435921 GCA_028555095.1 Dicrostonyx torquatus | reverse complement strand
TTATTTTTCTACATGTTGATATCCAGTTATGCCAGCACCACTTGTTAAATATGCTTTCTTTTTTCCATTTGATATATTTTGCTTCTTTATCAAATATCAGGTGTTCGAAGATGTGTGGATTGATATCTGAGTCTTCTATTCGGTTCCATTGGTCCTCCTGTCTGTTCTTATGCCAGTACCAGGCTGTTTTCAGTACTATAGCTCTGTAGCATGTCAGATTTTTTAAAGTTTTATTTTATTATTTATTTATTTGACTGGGAATATCATAGTATCTCTTCATTGTCAGGTGGTTTTCATTTCCAGTGCTAATATCCAGCTTACATTAGAACATTGGGATACAATGAGTTCAGAAACACTGTGGCGTCGTGTCATGGGCTAGTGACCTTGTTACAAAAATAGAGAACTGTGAAAAATCATTTTACAAAAAATACACAAATAAATGGTTTTTCCTGATGAGTTATTTTAAATTATTTAAAATCCCTCCATGATTCCTTTACATACTGCTTCCTGAGCACAGTGTTTAAAATAAAGACACAAAACACCCCCCATGTTTTTGTTTTAGACAGGGTTTCTCTGTGTAGCTCTGGATGTCCTGGAACTCGCTCTGTAGACCAGGCTGACCTCAGACTCACAGAGATCCACCTGCCTCTACCTCCTGAGTACTGAGATTAAAGGTGTGCATAATCACTGCTCAGCAAAGCATCTTTTTTTTTTTTAATTTTAATTGTAAACAGGTATAATTTGTTCATTTTTAAATCCGAGTGTTTCTTTTTTTTCTGTCCAGTTTTTGAGTGCTGTGTGAATTTCTTAAGTTTACATTCTATTTTATTATTTATTTATTTGATTGTTTTTTTGAGACAGGCTTTCCCTGTGTAGCCCTGGCTGTCCTGGGACTCTTTCTGTAGACCAGATTGACCTCAAACTCAAGAGATCAGTCTGCCTCTGCCTCCTGAATTCTGGGATTAAAGGCATGTGCCACCACCAGCTGGTGGGGACACTTTTTTTAATTTTGTTTTTAGATTGTCTGCTATTAATGTGTAGTAACAATTAACCTTTTGTAGGTCACACTACTTATATAAATGATTGTTCTTGCTCTTGGCTAAGTGCTAAAAATTTTTTTAAAAATTACTGGTCTAGAGAGGCACAGTTATAACCAGTTCTATCCTGTTCAGAGAGAAGGATAAAACGCAAACGTCTCTTCATTATAAAAGCCACATTTCTGGGGCTGGAGAGATGGCTTAGTGGTTAAGAGTACTGACTGCTCTTCCAGAGGACCCAGGTTCAATTCCCAGCACCCACATGGCAGCTAACAACTATCTTTAACTCCAAGATCTGACACCCTGACACAGAGATACGCACAGGCAATGTATATAAAATAAGAACAAATAAATTATTATTATTATTATTATTATTATTATTATTATTATTATTATTGGTTTTTCGAGAGAGGGTTTCTCTGTGGCTTTGGAGCCTGTCCTGGAACTAGCTCTTGTAGACTAGACGGGTCTCGAACTCACAAAGATCCACCTGCCTCTGCCTCCCGAGTGCTGGGATTAAAGGCGTGTGCCACCACCGCCCGGTTCCAAATAAATTATTTTTTAAAAAAACCACATTTCCCAAAGTAAGACTTAGTCATTAACATTTCTTATCAATTAATTTTTAAAATTGACTGTCATTATTTGTGTGGGTTTTTGTGTGTTTTTGTTTTTGAGGCTGAGGTTTATACAGCCCAGGCTGACTGCTAACTCATTATGTAGCTGGGGCTGATTTCCTTTTCTCTTCTTAAAGATTTACTTTTATTTTAAATTTTTATATATGTGTATCTGTCAGGTGTGTTGGATCCCCTGGATCTGGAATTACAGGCTGTTTTGTCTCTCTGTGGGTATGTTGCTCAGTGGCAGCAGGTGGCTCTGAGGTGACAGCTTGCTGCTGAGATTCTTTATGTCCTCATATCTCAGTGAAACCAGAAGCAGTTTCCTAAAGGGCTAGGATTCTCCCCGTTTAGCTGGTTTAGTTGTAAACCGCCAAGGTCTACACTCCAGTGACCACTTCTTCTAGGTAGGCCCCACTTCCTAAAGGATCCACAGCTGCTCATAGCGGTAACACCAGCTGGGGACCAAGAATGCACAGCACGGGAACCTGTGCTGCATTTTATATAACATCTCATAACATCCCACCACAAGCATGACATTGAGAAGTAGACATGTATATTTTGACATGAAACCTTGATGTTCTGAGTATATCTGTTCCCAGGAACTCTCTTCCTGTTATGCTGTTAGACAAGAAGGCCTTTCAGCCTGCAGGTTTGTTTTGTTTTGTATTTTCCTTTAAGTGATGGAGTCTTGCTGTTTGTTCAGGCTAGCCCAAACTCCTGGATAAAAGTGATCTTCCTCAACAGCTGAGACTGTTGTCTGGATTAAGTACAACAGATTTTTATGCTTGTTGATTTTAAAAATTTGTGAGTGTGGGCTTGCGTGACTGCACCCATGTGGAAGCTTAAATAGGTTCTTGGGATTGAACTCCACTTCTTATGCTTATGTGGTAAGAATTTTATCAACCAATCATCTTCTTTGTCCCTGTATCCTGTAACCTTGCTTGAAATTATTTAAGTAATTTTTAAATGTGTGAAATCTTTCATCATATTTTGTTTTTATGAATATGATTATATCATCAGCAAACACAACACCCATTCCTTTCATCCCCCACCCCCATCTAAATGACCAGACTTTGATAGCTGGTACCGGGTTCAATGTTAGTGGTGAAAGGACACCCTTACCTTATTCTTGATCCCAGAGGAAAGCTATCAGTCTTCATCGGGTCTGATGCATTGTGGGCCTCTCACATGTGACCTTCATTGTGTTGTGATTGATTCCTCTGCTCCCAGTTGGTTGAGTGCATCATGAATTCATTTTCAACATCAATTGTGACGATCATGTGCCTGTCCTTCACTTTATGAAGTGTTTTGAGTTTTATTATGGCGGACCATCCTTGTCTCCTACTTGACCATGGTGTATAATTCTTTACTATGCTGTTGAATTTGTTGATATTCTTTTGAGGGTTTTTGTGTTTTGGCCGGAGTCTCTTTTATGTTGTCCTGAAAATGACCTTGAACCCTTAATCTTCCTGCTCCACCTTCCCAGTTGTGCTTACAAGTCTTGTGCAAGCCACACCTATGAGGTGCAGGGGATTGGACTCAGGGCTTTTGTGTATGATAGATAAGCACTTTGCCAAGTGAGCCACACCCTCAGATTGAGGACTTCTGTGCCAGTGTTCACTAAGAAAGCTGGGTATGTAGGTGCACACAGTTCATGTCCGTGCTTGAAGAGGTTGGAGGCAAGACTGAGCTACAGAGTAATTTCCAGGCTACAGAATGAGATATTGTTTCCAACAAACAGAAACAAAAAGGCTTATTCTCAAATCTCTCCCACCACTTCCTCCCTGTGTGTGTGAATCTCCTTAACTGTTATGAATGAATTTATATTTTTAATTCTTTAGGTTTGTTCTTGGCAAATTGTGTCCCTTTGTCTATTTCTTCTAGGTTATTTCTAGGTTATTCCGTTTGTTGGTATATAATTGTTCACAGTGTATTTTATATATATCCAGTTTTTCTTGTGTGTATACAGAGCAGTGAGCAGGAAAGGTACTACTTTAGGGCTGGGGATGTCCTCAAGTCGGTAGAGCACTTGCCTAACAAGTGTGAAACTCTGGCTTTGATTCCCAGGACTGCATAAAGAAGGCAAAGTGTGGTGTAGGCTTGTAATCTCATTACCTGGAAGGTAGAGGCGGGGGGATCAGAAGTTTTAGGTCATTTTCTGTTACAAAGGAAGTTCAAGGTCAACCTGGGCTACTGAAGACCCTGGTTTTAAAAAAAAGAAAAATATGACTTATATGTATGAGTCTTTTGCCTGTGTGTATGCATCTGTACTGTGTGTGTGCCTGGTGCCCGCTGAGGTCAGAAGAGAGGCATTAGGTCCCTTGGAACTGGAGTTTGGATGGTATCATATGGGTGCTAGGAAGAAAACCAGTAAATGCTTTTGACCAGCCCCAGAAGATGTATCATTTCCATAGGCCCAGGGTCACCACCCTCTGAGCACAAGCTGAAGGCTAGGAGGTGAGCAGATAATTTAACATTTCAAAGTAAATACTGTTTTGTTTTTGTTTTTCCCTACTAGGCATAACACTATCACTGGGAGATGGCTAACGAGGTTCCAAGCTGTGTGGGACCCTAAACAAGAAGATTGCTTCATAGTTGGCAGTATGGCCCACCCACGGCGGGTGGAAGTCTTCCACGAGACGGGAAAGAGCGTGTATTCTTTTTTGGGAGAATGTCTTGTATCTGTGTGTTCCCTCAATGTTATGCATCCTACCCGATATGTTCTGGCTGGAGGTAATTCCAGTGGGAGGTTACATGTTTTTATGCATCAAGAAAGCTTCTGAGCTATCGGGTAGGTTCAACAATTTGATCAGCTTGTTGTATGGTGAAGGAGTCAAGTGATTCTCTCGGCTTGGTGCATCTGTTTGGTAATGTGTTGTATTTAGCCACTGTAACATTGCTTTCTCAGTGAGACTCTGCAGAATGCAGTATTAGCAGGAGAGGAACCTGAAGGTCCTCTCTAGAGGAGGGAGGGCCCTGGCGCAGAAGCTGGGATGCTTTCAGCACTTTGAGACAGGAATCTTGTATAGCCCAGGCTGGCCTCAGACTCTGGAGCTTCTTGCCTCTGCCTCCTGAGTGCTGAGATTACAGGCATGCACCACTGCACTCAGCATCTTTCAGCACTTTAGGCTGTATTCTGAGAAATTCTGTCAAATTATAAAGCTTTGAGTGGTCAGTATTATTTTTTCCTAATATGATGAGACCATTTTGATGCAATAGCAATCTGTAGATCTGATTTATTTTATAGTTTGGGGTGGATGCTTAATCTCTCACACTGGAATAGGTCCTAAAGATCTTTAGATCATCTAAGTCTAATTATGAAACATTATTGGACCCTAGAGACTGTCACATGCTAGGCAAATGTTCCACTCTTGACTCATAACCCCACCTTTGAAACTTAGTTGTTCTGCTTTGTTGTTTTTGAGACTGTAGCCCAGGCTAGCCTGCCTTGATCTTAGATCCTCCTGCCGAGTGCTAGGACTATCGGTGTGTACTACCATGCCCAGTCAAAGCTTAGTTTTGTAAGCTAAGAACCTCTGGGTTCCTTGTGTCTCAGTTCAGTGTTAAATGAGATCCTACAATAATCACTGGGAACCACTGGTTTCTTTGACTGGGGCCTGCATCTGCCAGCTTCTTTTGTCTGCCTTCTTCCTGTGGGCAGTGCCTCCAGAATTGAGCTGGGACTGCGCAGTGTTTGAACTAGAATAAAACTGCACAGCAAACTGGCGACTTTTCACATGAAATTCATAACCCCAGCACTTGGGATGAGGCAGGAGAATTGGGAGTTCAAGGCCAACCTGGCTCACCTTCCTTTGCCCCCAAATTAATAAAGCACACAATGCAAAATTAGGATATTTTTATTTTTTAATTAGAATATTTTAAAATAAAACTTAGTCTCATGTTGTATATGTTTATGTATATTATGCTAAATCAGTGGTCTGGTGTCACAGTGTAACATGTATTCAGCCTTTTCTATTGTTACTTGCCAAAGTTACTACTGAAAGAATTATAAACACCTTAAACAGTATGTTTGGATTGTAAGAGGAAACACTCTTATATGCTACAGAAATAAAGTATGAACTTCTTTAAGAGTAACTTCTTTAAACAATCTTCTTTATAATTAAAAATCTAGAGGCTAGAGATGGCTCAGCAATTAAGAGCACTGGTTACTCTCCCAAATGACCCAGGTTTGGTCCCCAACATTCACATGTTGGTAACAACCATGTGTAACTCTAGTTCTAGGGAACACAGTACCTTCATCTGGCTTTTGTGGGTACCTTATACACATAACAGACAGACATACACACAAGCCAAACACTTACATAAGATAATAATAAAGGTTAAAAAAAATCTTAAGAGTCAAGTGTGGTGGTGCATGGCTTTAATTCCGTCACTTGAGAGGCAGAAACAGAGATTTCTGAGTTCAAGGGCCATTTGGTCTACCTAATGAGTTCCAGTCCAGCTAGTGAGACCCCATCTAAAAAAACTAAACTAAAACTAAGGTTGGAGGCTTAGTTTATCATTATGGATATTCATAAGGAAATGGCAGTTTTGTTTCATTACTAATAAAGATCTTTTTATTTTATTTTTATTATACGTATGTGCCCTGCATGTGTGTGTTGCTCAAGGAGGTCAGAGAAGGGTGTCAGATCCCTTGGAACCAAAGTTCTAGCCAGGTGTGAATCATCACGTGGGTGCTGGGATCTGAACCAGGTCCTCTGCAAGTGCTGAGCCATCAAACTCTCCATGTATTGGTAACTTTTGATAAATGAGACAAGTTTAAAAAAAAAAAAGACCCATTCTTTTATGGTATTTAAATATTTATTTAAATTTAAAAATAATCTTCATGGCACCAATGATTTTATGCTAACTACATACTGCATATGTAGAAAAAGGTACATTGCTTTGAAGGAAAATCAAGAGATTTTGGCACACGAAAGGTTAACAACTATATATTTTTTAAAGGAAACTAAGAAATTCACATTTGTAGGTAGTTTACCCTCTACTGCTTAAAGGTGCAGCACACTGTTCAGGAGGTGTCACCTCTGATCGACGGTGCTATGCAAGTCTGTTTGTCTACAGTGAGATCAGATCAACTAATTCTGAGAGGAAATAAGAGACATAGAACACAGCAAAACCAGACTGAAAACAGAACTTTTTAATGACGGGGAAATACTGAAAAGCACTAGTCACCAATAATGGGGCTTTGTTGTTGAACTATTGAAAACTATTTGGGAACCAAATCAAAGGAAGTCTTTTCTGCCCTTATTTTCTGGGATAAGCCTTGGGAAAAAAACAACCTGAAGGTTGATCAGGTGTCGGAAATGGCAGGGACCATTGTTAGGGCTCTAGACACAAGAAACACACCAGGCAATGGCAGGCTGCCTCCCTCTTGTGGCTGTGAAGGGTTAGAGGTGAGGCCACCACTCACTGCATAGACGCTGTGTTCTACAAACTGAGGTAGGAGCACTACACTAGAAGGCAATCTGCTATGTTGCATAAAAATAGAAATCCCAGTTCACACCAGCCCTGTTTCCCAGCAGCCTTTGCATCTCTAGGGGACTTTGACCTGAGTCCTGTGCTAAGTAAACCTTTGCTCTGCAGTTGACAGATGGCAGTGGCTCATTGCTTTGAAGTGATCTCTAGTTTTTACTAGGATCCCCTCAGTTTGTCTTGTCATGTGGTAAGTATGTATTAGGTTTTACCCAAACTCTTGCTGGTATGGAAATGATCAAATAGGTCTGTGTCCATTCTGAGAGTCACTGCTGTTCCGAGTGGCAGTACTTGATCATTGCATCAGATGTGACATCACTGCTGGTTGGTGGAGCACCCGGCAAAGCCCCCGTGGGGAAATGGTTCTGGGTCTTACATGAGACAGGAATCAAAGCTGGCCCTCTTGCTAACGTGTGGTAGTTGTGTTGTGTAGGTCAGGGTCTGTAATCTTATGGCTGTGGGCCAATTTCAGCATATTGCTGTTTTTTTGTTGTTGTTTTGGAAGTGGGAGACTGGCAGTCCAAGAAGGGTTTCATGAATCCCAGACTGGCCTTGAACTACTGTGTAACTGGTATGACCCTGAACTTCTGATCCTCCTGTCTGCACTTGAATGCTGGGATCACAGGTATATGCCATCACACAGTATGCAGTGTTCATGATGAAATCAGGGTGTTATGCTAGGCATATACTCTACCCACTGAGCTCCATTCTTAGACATATACTTTTTTTTTTTTTAAATAACGTTTTCTTGGAACAAGCCATGTTCCTTTATGCATACATTATCAGAGATGTGCTAGGATGGCAGAGTATGGTCCACAAACCAAAACTATTAAAAGAGGTTTGCTGACATATAGAGAAGAAAGGCATCTTTAAAATTACATACATACCCCGGCATCCTTCAAACCACTGGCTGAACATGGACATGGTTTTACCACCACAGGTGAAAACATGAGGAGCTCAAATGTACTACAGTCCTAACGGCTCTGCATTTGGGGCTGTTTATCTCAGCTCTTGTCTGGGTCCCAGGACTATATGCCCCTTGGCAGTCCTTTAAATAAGTAAGTCCTTGGGCCCCGGATGACTTAGCAATCTCTCCCTGAGATGGAAACAAGATTGTGTGGTTGTTTTTAAGTGCAGAGGCCTGGGGACTCCTCACCTTAGTGTGGTCCTGTGCTGCTGTGAGTGACGCCCTCCAAGTATTCTCCGTGGCCTTATTTCCAGGAGCAGAGGCTGACCCTATGGGTGGCATTTCTACAGTTAAGTGTTGATCTCTTCCGTGGTCAAATCCTGTCTCTTGTAGGCATCACTTGATTCTGTTTAGAGTGTCTCCCGGCCCTTCCAAGGTTGCTGCTTGCGCTCGATGTTTTCCTCAGATCTGTTTCTCTCGCATCTAACGATCACCAGGTTCTATTTTCTTAATCCGTAAATTAAAAAAATTATGAATAGATAAGAAAATAACATTTTGCTGTTAAAATAGAGCTTGAAATAGTCCTTTTTTTGGAAGGGTACACTGTACAAAACAAGTACCACTCTCTGCCCCACAGGTGCTCAGGCGGCTTAGCACAGGTCTCTGGTAACTACATCACAGGATATTTCCAGCAGCGCATGCTGCTGCCACTGACTTCATTTAACACCTAGAAGCGCTAGAAGAGTCTTGAGGTTCTTCAGGGAAAAAAAAAAATCATGAAATAAAGTTGAGTGATGTCCACTAGGCTCTAGTCTAAGGGGACAGACTTACCCCACCCCTTCTGTTGCTGCTGCTGTAGCGGTGGTCCCTTCAGATGCCCACTCTGCTCAGATGTGGGAAAACAAAAGGAAAAGAAAATCCAACTCAGACCATCGTAAGAAGCAACTTTCTATTTTAATTATTCTGCACAGGTGTTTACTTTGTTAAACCTTTTGTCTGGCAAATACACCTCAACGATCCTGGCTGTCCACAGCCCTGGCCTGCCTTGCTGGGTCTCCTGGAACCCAGTGGGACCAGTGAGAAGGCTGCAGGGTACAAAGGACAACAGCTCTGCAGCTAGTGTCCCATCTACCAGGTGACACTACTGCAATACTCAGTATAGTAAAATAAATTATTTTTATTTGGATACTTTCAAAATAATACACATCTATGAAAAACTAAAATGCGAACCCAAAAATTTTCCTGCATATTGAAGGATGAGAAACATAAGAGTTGCTGAGCCTTTCTTGAAAGAGCCTCTGAAGAAATTAAGTTTTCCCAGTTTCTTTACAGGGCTTTAACCTCTATCCCTTTCTTCTGGGAAACAACTCTCCTAGGCTGCAGTGGGCTTTGAGTCATGAGAGGAGGACTTGGTGTGTGCCGATGGTTCCGCGATGGGTCCCATTGCTGGGAATGGGTAGCCGGGTTCCATGGTCCACCTGACTAGTTATTGGGAGGAGTCATGCCTTCTCAGGTGTCAATGAGCAGGCTCACCACTGAGCGGATTTTGCAGGCAAACCATCGCCTGAGGGGACAAAAGTATTGATAGTGGAATTGTTCAAACTCAGGGGTCTGGCGGATATCTCGGAAAAAGGCAATGTCAAGGTCAGACTCAGTGAGGATGATCAAGAGGAGGAGCAAAACAAAGAGGAGCCCCATGGTCACAAGGAGCAAACGGAGGACACTTAAAACAAACTTATTCACCTGTTCTTGCTCTGGCCTGCTGTGCCCCTGACACAGGGCCCTCAGCTCTCCTCCAAGGGCCTCCACCTCTGCTGCAGTTGGGGTGCTGGCCTCAGACTCCTTTTCCTCCTCAATGCTGCACGTGGCTCCATTGATCTGCCGGGAAAGCAACATCAGCTCCAGGCTGTGCTCGGCTACAGGGGTGGGTAGCACGCTGTCTGCGGGGCTGTAGGCCTCGTCTGCAATCACAGCTACACGTTCATTGCTGTCTGCCCGGCTGCTTCTCACGTGAGGCAAGAAGGTGTCCCCATGGGAAGAGGACCGCACTGGTGTGGAATGGGCACTGTCTCGTAGGGACTCCAGGCCTGGAGAGGTAAAAAGCACAAGAATAAGTTTCCTGGGTCTCAATATACTTTAATGTTCCAGTGGTTTCCACTCAGTTTGCTAGGTGCCTTTCTAATGGTTCCACATTACAGTAGCAATAGCTGTAGACTCCATATTTAGACATCAAGAACAGAATGAAAGTAGTACCCGATGGGCATTTAAAAATGTTTCAACAACACCAGGAGGTGGAGTGAGCAGTCACAGGGCCTGTTCTGAAGTCACGTAGCTGGCTGTTCATGGCAAAGCCATGGGTGGAACTAAAGCCTGTGATCACTGCGGCACTGACGGAATGCTGGGTGCATTTAGGTTTGGCCTGCACCTGCTGTGGGTCTTAACCATCCAAGATCCTGGTGAGCTGTCCCCTGAGCCAGCGCTCTGGATTTCCCTGAGTTCTTCCTGACGCCTCTACTGGCACAGAATGTTTTCTGTGTCACTGAGGAAACAACCCTTAAAAAGCCCTGGCTGTAGCATGATGCCACACCCAAAAAGCCCTGGCTGTAGCATGATGCCACACCCACAGCGTTGTCGCCAATGCCTCTGGTTCGAAGGACACAGGAAGGGAATTTCATACCGTTCGCGGATAGGCCTCCAGCAGTTCCTTGGTAATTAGCTCAAGTCATGAACCCGAATGAAAGATTGTGTTCTCATCGCGGTCATACATGGTTAGCTGCCTCTGCTATTCTGTTTCCTGATAATGTTCTTTGCTGTACTTGGCCAAGCACATAATCTTACCAGAGAACCCCTTGATGTTCCTGGAAATGATAATTCTGATTTTGATACTAAAATAGTGCTTGAGATGCCTCCAGTTATTCAAGCCCTTGTGCAAATTCTGGTTGTAAGCAAAAAGAGATCAGTAAGGGGAGTATTTTGGATGAGTTACAACAGTGGGAACTTTTCCTAGAAAAGACTGATGATTTAGGAAAAAATCCCTTGCAAGACTGAGTATTCCAACATGTAAGGCTCATGGAGTAGTAAAGCTTAGGATAGGGATATATGGTGGGAACCACCCAGGAGTACAACTGAGTCACTAAATGACCTCATTCACAGAAAGACATGAGGATGATAGTCATAAGTTTGTGATATATGAGGGACAAAAACAGAATTACTTAACTCTCATTTATGGATAGACTTGCTAGATCCCAACCCCCATGGTGCCTGCTACATAAGAAAATATAAACAAATATATTTCAACAAATACAGAGAGTCACTAGAGGAGATAAAAGGTTAAGAAAAAAGAAGGGCCATGATAGCAATTATGAAACAAAAACTTTGTATTCCTAGATAAGATGAAACCACTTGCCTGATGTTTATGTTCCCAAGGATGAGAGTTCCCCTTCTAAGGACATGTTATGTCTAATACCTGCTCATCGCTGTTGTGACCAAAAGAGGCTTTCTTACTGTGCCAACTAATGATACATGACCTTCGGGTTCTTTGTAATGAAAACATGAATTCAGTAAAGTTGCATCATATTCAAACCACTCTCTTGTGTGTTGTGTCTGTCATCACCGACCTCCTGCCTTCCTGGTACCAAGACCCTGATTCTCCTATGGTCTGAGGGGCTCCCCTGAGCTGGTCCGTAGCAGCATGATCTTGGCCTCTGCCCCCACTTTATTTCTGTGCCCTCAGCACAGGCACATGACATCCTCTGAAAAGCCTGTGTCCTCACAAGGGCATGTCTGACAGCCAGATCTTCCAGAGTGTGACCAGCTTTGTTGCCAGCAGCCACTTCAGTGCTAAAGTATCTATCTTGGCTTGTGATCAATCCCTCAGCTGCCTGGGGAGGAGAGGTAAGACACTGACATCAGAGGACAGCAGGTCAGAAGCCATGGTGTGCTACATTGTTGGTGACTCAGTAAGCACAATAATAGGGAGGTATTCATTTCTAGTAGAATGTCTGGCCACTGTAGTTGCTTGCTGTATGTTCTGTTCTGAAGACCTCACCTGTAAGGTCATTCATTCCATGTCAGGCTAGTCTGAATAAGAAAATCCAGCCAGCACCCATCCCTCCATCTTCTCCCTCCTCCCTCCATTTCTTCCTTTAAAACTCTTTTGAGGGTTAATTTTTATCTTTTTTCGTGCATATTGAATGTTGTATCTCATTCAAAATGTTATTGTATGTATTTAAATTATCCGTAAACTTAACATTGATTATGGAATAGCTTCCCACTTTAAATAATTTGTCCTGCATATTAAATGAAATACATACCTTTTTTTTTTTGTTTGTTTCTCCTAAGTTAGCATATTAGATTCCATTATGGCATTTTCAAACATCTGTTTTTGTTGCCCCTCCTCCACTCTATCCCTGCTCCCAGCTCACCCCCCTCCCTGCTGTGTCTCCTTTTACACTTTCTTGCACATTTGTTCCAGTTCCTCAGAGTGGTTTACTTGTTTTTCAGAGCCACCATCCCAGTTTGGCTTCAAACTCACTGTGTGGTCAAAGTTGACCTTGAACTTCTGGTCCTCCTGCCTCCACCACCCAAATGCTAGGATTACAGGCGTGTGCTGCCATGCTTGGTTATGCAGTGCTGGGGATCCAACTCAGCCTTGAGCATGTTACCCAAGCATCCAGTTGAGCTCTGTCCCTAACCCCTCAAAGCCCTTCTCCCCGCACCATGTTCCCCTTTCTGGTTTCATGATCTATACCCATACCTGCTTATGTGAAGATTAAGAGCTAGAATCTCACTGGGAGAAAATGTGCATTACTTTAACTGGGTTACCTTCCTTTATAATGTCCAGATCTATCCATTTTCTGCAAGTTTCATAATTTCAGAAAATACCTCTTCTGCTAGTACAGGAGCCACCTTTCACCCTGCCCTTTACCAGGCCCATTAGTCTGGGGGAGGGTAAGCAGGGGCTGGAGTTGGTGCTGAGGAAGGATGGGCTAAGTGGCACAGCAAGACAGGTGTAATTACCTTGGAGGTGCTCTAGCAGATGCCTCTGTCCAGAGGTGGCTCCCAGTGGGCCTGGGGGGACAGTTAGGATCCTAGCCTGAAGCCGGGGTCCCATCTTCAGGATGCGTATGCTTAGCGGTCGGAGGCAGTGGTTAGTCAGCCGGAGCTGGACATGGACTCTGGTGTGAATCTTAATTAGACTCTTTCCCATAGTGGCCCAGGAAGGCAGTTCCTTCTTCAGGGGAAACCAGCCAGGCAGGGGAGGTATGGAGAGGAAACAGCCAGCCAGCTAGGGGCAAAGACTTCACTAGTTCCATGCCATGACAACCCCCGCTAGCAGTGCCTTCTGCCTGGACAGAATGCTGGCGCTGGGAGCCTTGTGTTGGGCTGAGAAGCTTGGAGAGGAGAGGCCGTCCTTATCAGCCAGAAGTGCTTACATCCATAAAAAGCAATGCTTCCCAGCCTGCAGCTTGTTCTCTGGGGCCCCTGTAGGGCCCAGGCTCTCAGAGGGAAAGGGAAGTAGACCAACTAAAATTGCCCAGAAAACAGGCTATGAAGTCACTCACAGGCTTTATCTAGGCCACATGTGGTACAGTGAAGTCACGGGAACAGAGGTAGAAGTGGTTCTGGGGCTGGGCTGTATCTGTTCATTGCACCCCCTCCATCCCCAGCCACAGCTGAGCTCCACTTTCTGCCCCTCCATAGTCACAGTGGGGGAAGGAAACGAACATCCCGGGCCTCTTAATCTAGGCAACCTTCATAGTAGATACTAGGATGAAACAAGCCATAGTTTTGTTTTGTTTTATGTTTTTTTGAGACAGAGTTTTTCTGTATACCCTGGTTGTCCTGGAACTCGCTCTGTAGACCAGGCTGGCCTCGAACTCAGAGATCTGCCTGGCTTTGCCTCCCGAGTGCTGGGTGTTTGTTTTTAGAGTGTTCCTCCCTGTTTGTAGGGATTTCATGCTTCTTTCAAACTGCAGTACCATGTTAGTGTGGTTTTGTAATTCCACCCCTTGTTTTTAGAGTTAGCAAATGGAGCTTTCCTAGCAAAGCCGGAGGCCTTCTGTGACAGCGTGCCCTCTAGGGCATGAACTGACTTCACACAGCCATTTCTTGGAGTTCTGTTTGTGCCCTTTGAAGGTCCTGGTCACATCTGTCATGGCTCCTCCTGCCCAGTCAGCTGTGTGTGTTAGCAGCGGATTCCTACTCCATGCTTGCCCAATGCCAGAGGGTGCGGCTCCCTCTAGAGTGCTTCATGTAGCTCACACTCATGAGCACATTTGGGAGGATGGGCAGGAGGACTGTTGAAACTCTGAGGCTAGCCTGGGCTACAAAGTGAAATTTTGTCAAACAAAAAGCATCTTGTGTGCATTAGATTCTTGCCATTTGCAGAGCAGGCAGGGAGGATGCTCCTGTTTACAAATGAAGCAACTAACTGTTGGTGGCAGATGCCTCTCCTTGGAGTTCTGTATCAGCCTCAAGTGAACAGGTGACATTCACAAGAGATGTCCTGAAACCTCAATACAAACCAGAGACACTCAGACTGATGCTCATTCTTTTCTTTTTTTTTCTTTTTTCTTTTTTTTTTGGTTTTTCAAGACATGGAACTAGCTCTTGTAGACCAGGCTGGTCTCGAACTCACAGAGATCTGCCTGCCTCTGCCTCCCGAGTGCTGGGATTAAAGGCGTGCGCCACCACCGCCCGGCTCTGATGTTCATTCTTACCTGAGCAGTTTTGTTTTGAGGTAAGGTCTTGCTATGTACTTCATGCTGGCTTTTAACTCGGAGTAATCCTCCTGCCTCAGCTTCCTGAATGTTGGGATTATAGGCATGCGCTTTTGTGATCCTCTCACCCTCTGCCTCCCAAGTACTGAGGTCACCACATCAAGTTCCATGCTGGGAACTGAACACTCAGTTGTATTCCCACCCTTTGTGTAGAATCTTCTACCTGCTCTTTCCCCCAAGAGTTTGCTGTTATCTCTAAAGCAAGTAAGGTTTTCAAGGTCCCTGCTGGTTTAAGGGAGAATGGCCCCCAGAGTCTTGGGTATTTGAACACTTGGTCCCCAGTTGATGTTGAGTTTTAAGAGGTGTGTCCTTGCTGGAGGCAGTGTGTCACTGGGGGTGGGGTTCGAGATTATAAGAAGCTTTCACCCCACTTCCAGTTCTCTGCTCTGCTTGTTTGAAGATGTGAGCTCTCAGCTTCCTGTTCCTGGTGCCATGTCATGCCTCTCGCTGTGCCTCCCTGCCATGATACACTCTACCCTCTGGAACCATTAGGCAAAATAAACGTCTATATGTTGCTTTGGTCATGGTGTTTTGTTGCAGGAACAGATAGTAGCTCACCCAGTCCCTGAGGAAGGGTTCGGCTCATCTCCAGGAGCCCAGACTCACCTTCCATGATGGAGATGTGGACGGCTCTTCTTCGTGTCCTGGGGACACTGCTTAGCCGTGGGCCATGGGTTATGGAGGGACAGCTGCGGCTGGGAACCATCCCTGCTCTGAGATTCAATGGAGAGAGAACCACTTCACCAGTGCACAGATAGGGGTGTCCAGACATTAACAAATGCTCTTGACCTTTGGTCCCAGAGTCTCAGACATTCTGCTTCAGAGTCCCTCCCTTCCTTTCTGTGGTGTGTCAACAAGTGCCATGGTCTTGGGGGGACAGAACTGTCAGGGAATAGAGCTCTGGGATGAGACATGCTCCTGAGATGTGTCTGAAGATGGTACTGGCCAATTCCAATGGGCTGCACAGAGGAGGCTGTGTCGAGGACAGGTGTTGTGGCCCCTTGACTTTCTTTGCCTGCCTCAGACCCTTTGCCTGCTGGAGTGAACAGAGTAAACAACTTGTTTTCCTGTGCTTGCAGCTGCTCTGAGCACAAGACCCTCATGAGTTCCTGATGGCAGGGGAGTGGTTTCTGGTGGGTTTACAGCTGAAAATCCCAAGAGCTGGGGTATGGCTATCAATTAAGGATTCCTGTATTAGCTTCCCTGGAGCACAATAAAGTCAGCATTCTTGTTTCAAGGATGACCCATGTCCCCGTGTCTCTGTCTGTGTGCCTATGTGTTTAAATCTCCAGCCCCTTTCCCGGCTCATATCCTGTCCCGTAGTGCAGGCGCTACAGACAGGTAAAAACTTCCTGTTTCTACAGTTATAGGCTGCTGGGCAAATCGTAGCCTCTTGGCTAGTCTTTGTGAGTCTGTTGGGCTTGAGGGAGGCAGGCTTCTAGAAATGCACAATTTATGGATCCACGTGACACAGATTTTTTGTAATGGAGTAATTCCAGAACAGCTAAGGGTCATTGCTTTGCCACATTTTTCATGTCTGTGATCATGTTGAGGCTGGGGAGGGTTGAGCAGAACTGAGTGAGGTGCCTCTAACTGTGATGTGCTGTCAGCAGTGGCTTGTCTTCCTCTGTGGTGCTAAAGGTTGCATGTCTGTTCCTGGGTCCTGGTGGACATAGGTTCCTTCCCTCTTCTGGCCTCTGCTTCCCCTTTTGGTGTCTGCTTTGGCCAGAAGTTTCACAGAGCTCAGCTTGCTAGGTCTTTGAGATTCTGGGATCTGAGCTGGAAGAAGAGCCTAACAGCCTGCCTACCTGTGTATTTCTGGTGGCTCCCGTTTGATCTTGGCACTTGACTCCATGACTTCCTTTGCAACCCGGCCACTGTGAAATGATAAAATAAAATAAACAGCAAGAAAGGAGATAGTGATCAGGACAAGGCCCCAAGGTCTCAGGTGCCCTAGCTTGGTCAAGAAATGACATCAGTCCTACCCATCCCCCAAGGCTTCAGTCACTGCAGAAGGCTTTCTTGATGGGGCAAAGAGTTCTAGCCATGACCTCTCAGCTCATCTCTTCATTGCTAGAGTCTCTAGGGTCTCCCTCTATTTGTTGTTTTTTTTTTTTGAGTATGTAGTCCTGGCTTTCCTGGAACTCACTCTGTAGACCAGGCTATCCTTGAACTCACAGAGATCCTCCTGCCTCTGCCTCTGCTGGAGCTAAAGGAATGTGTCACCCATGCCCAGCTCCATTTGTAATTAGGAAGGATTCCTCTCGTCTCATGAATTACCAGGAAAAAGCCCCAAACCCCTCAGAAGGAGGACACACAACAACTGTCATGGTTCTTGTTTGGCTGCTGCTGTTGCGGTGGCTAACTTCTGGATTATATTGCAATTAGAAATGGCAAGTATGTGAAATAGAGGTTCTCCAGTCATGGAACTAAAAAGCCCTTGCTCAGCTCATACTATACCCTCCCATGTCCCATGTCTGAGCCATTAGACATCCTAAGATATGTTTTAAGTTTAAATTACTGTGCTTAAGAGAGCTCTAAAGCAAAAATGCCTTTAATCTGTAAATCCCACTTGCCCAAGGACAGATAACTTCCCGGAATGCTGGGGGTTGTTCCTATAACCACCAGTGTATTTTCACTTCTGTAAGCAAGGCTAGTTACCCCAACTGCATAGGGTGTGCAGTGGGAAATATGTAGCCTTGTGGGTTTTGCCTTTAGAAGTCCCTGATTGATGTACTTTGATGTCATACTCTGGGAATCATGGGTGTGGAGCTGGCCAGTGTCCGTCGTCCTGCCCAGTATTTAATAAAACTTGCTTCAAATGTGGCTCATTTGAAAACTGTGGTAGTGGTTTATGTTAATCTCAGTGGAATTAACACTAAGAGGGAAGAAGGGACTTACAGACAGCTAGAGAAGAGAGTAAAAGGCTCTGGAATTGGGAGGAAACCCCAGGCCCTGCTGAGAGCTCTGGTTCCTCGGTTCTTGAGGAAGAGGCACACGGAGACTGTTCTCTAGAGAAGGGTCTGGAAAGAGATGTAGAATGGCTACTTACTGTCACTATTTACCTGTATCGGAACCGGCTCCCTTTGAAGAATAAGTTGCTGCTGGACACTGTGCGAACTTGGCTCGACTTCTCCAGCCTACGGCAAAGCAGAGTTCAGGGTGGCATATGCACCGAGACACGTCACAGGCCGATGGAGATGGGCAGGGAGCCCCTGCAAAGGCTGCTGCAAACTTTCTTCAGATTCAAGAAGCCCTTGGTAGCCTGTGCCAGGGTGCTGCCCACCAGGAGGAATGCTTAGCACATAGGCATGGAAACAAGTGTTTGTTCCCAGGACACAGATCAAAAAGTGCCTGACAACAGCTGCTTCCTTTTATATGAGGTCTGACAGAGAGACTGGGGGTGCTTAAGGAATCCCCAGGAGCTTAGTGGGAGCCAGCTCCTGTACATGGGGGTGGGGGGCAGGGAAGCCTGTCTTCCTGAGCTTCTCCTAAGCCCTACCAGAAGGAGTTTGTCTCTCAAATTCACTTCTCTCTAGGTTCATGTAACTGACTAAACCTAGGCCTTGTCCTCACAGGTGAAGGGAAGATGCCAAAACCAACCAACCAATTAATCAAAAATCCTGTATTCTTGGTTTTGTCAAAGCAGGGAGGTTCAAGTCGGTTAAAGTATCTCCTTAGTGTCCCCTCTGAAAGGAAGCCCACTCAGAGTGGAATATGTCTGTTCAGTTCACCCCGATACGAGAATCAAGTGCACAGTGAGTGTTAGTAACTGAGAGTGCCTTCCTAGGACAGCTCTGGGGCTGTGGCCCTGGCAACTGGCAGATCAGTTCTGCTGGCTGGAGTGAGCTCACTAAGGAGGAGTGCTGTCACTGAGGAGAGCAGTTCTGATTTTCCCAGACCCCTTCAGGATAGAAGAGGGAGGATCTGGCTTGTCAGGGCAATTGGTGACAGCCAGGGTCACCGTAACTGGAGTCTGTCACGCTGGCATTGTTGCAATACACTTCTTTTTACAGGGTCCCATGTAGCCCAGGCTATCCTGCAACTCACTTTGTAGCTGAGGATAACCTTTAACTGGTCCTTATGCCTCCAGCTCATGAGGACTGGGACAACAGGCATTTGTTACCATTGCTTATGCAATGCAGAGTACTGAACCCCATACCTCATACTTGCAAGGTGAGCACTCCCACAAACGAACCGCATCCCCAGCCCAGAATGTCTATTGAAACATAGACCACCAATTTTGTTTTTAAACAAAGACCAAGGGGTCCGGTGAACCGTTTTCTGGCACCACCTTGGCCTTTCACTAGTCCAGTTCTTTGTGTACCTGATGCTTTCACAGCCACTCATCGGAGAGAACTGGATGCAGAAGCCTCCAGACTCCTTCAAACTCTGGCCAGTCAAGTTACCTCTGGCTCAAACCTAACTTCTCGGTAGCAAGACAAGTGGCTACCATCTCCAGCTCTGGGCTACCCACTAAGAGGGGGACCCTACCTAGGCTCCCCTTCAAGCTGAGGTCTGAGGTCAGGATGCTTGTGCAGAGTTTTTCATGGGACACTTGTCTTCTAGGCCTTCCAGGGCACCATGGTGGCAGTGATCCAAATTAATGCACCCACTGGGCTTTTCTGGCGTGGGCTCTACTGTGCACCACCAGAATTTCTCTACTGGTTTCCTGTTTCTCCAGGTTGGCCTGCCTCTCCTCTGAAGGTGGCTTTGTGGCCCCACCTTTGATAAAGACAGTCCCTATCACATGTCCAACTCACTTGTAGAAGGCTTGATTCTCAATTCCACATTTCCAGAGGTGCTTGCAGGCTTCTGGAGTTGGAGCAAAATACGTGAGAATAATTTTTTTTTCCTGTAAAAAATTCCATAGAGAAACAGCTGAGGTGGGTGGAAAAGCCCAGGGCCTCGGTCCTGTGCAGCAGGGCCCTAGTTAGAAGAGTGGCTCACATCAATGGCTACCTCGCCCTGGCAAGCCTAACAGAGCCTTTGGTGAGAAGCAGAACATTTCACAGGCATCCTCTGTGGGAGAGAGAGAACCTCACTTGATGGTTTCTTTGAGGCAGGCCTCTCTTGAGTGGATCCTCTGGGTGCCATTGTATCTCCAGGCCTTCCCATCTCTATATACCCTCACCTTTGTCTTAGTGGAGGAGGCAGACAGCCTCCCCTGCCTGGACTCCCTCACCCTCCCTGGAGAGAAGGAAGCCAGCACTCACCTCTTTCTGACTTACATATAAATAGAAAGTCTTTCCTTCAAATTTCAGTTTGGTCACCTCATTCCTAGAAGCACAAAGAGAGTGCCTGTCACCTGGCTGTGGGCTGCCTGCTCACAGCTCAAGTCGCAGATGCACAGCCCCCCCGACTGGAAGAGGCTCCAGGCACAGACACAGTTTTAGCCAGAATTAAAACTGAAAACAAGACAGGAAGGAGCGCAGTGGCCTGAGAGAACAGTCATCGGGACAGTTCGACCCACAGTTTTCCAGTCAATCAATCACACTGTAATATCGGGGTGATAAGGAGGTTTTCGGGCTCATCAACAATGGCTAGAAAAGGGCAACATTTGCACGGAAAAGTGAGTGCAGAAGAGTGGGGTCATTTCTGGATTGAACTCATAGCACGGGTGCATGATCGGATGGGACTGTTGAATGTCAGATGCCACAGGTAGCTGATGAAGCCAAAGTTGAAGATAACAGCAAATAATGAAAAACAATGCATCCAGGTTCTGAGGGAGCCGAGTCTTTCAGGTGACTGTGCCACTGGATGGAAAATGCAGTTTAATGCAGACAATGTCAAACAGTCTCAGGGAAGGGTGGGGCAACATACCAAGAAGAGAGAACAGATTACATGGAACAGTCATGCAGCGTACTGACCAGGAAAGGGGCTTAGGGGTTATTGTAGAAAAATCCTTGAAGCCACCAGCCCAGTGAATGGCTGCAGTAAAAGAGGCAAACAGGATACTGGGGTACGTCACCCGTGGGACAGACACAAATCAGAAGTGACATGGTTACTGTACATGGCACAGCCTACACCTCACCTCCACAAACTGCTTTCAGCCTTGGTTACATTTACAAAGTGGGCAAACTACCCGGAACTTATTTGGGCGTCCCTGAGAGCCACTAGACCGGGCCTCCCCATCGTCCACTCCAGTGTGCCCAATTCAGGGCCCCATACCCCACTAGAGTTTTTACTTTTCTGCCTCAGGCCCCTAAGGAATCTGAGTATACACATCAGTAGACTAACTACTTCCTGTTGCCTCCAGGGCAACGTCCTCAGGATCCTAGTAAGTAGCAAAAATGCAGAAATAACCAGGCACCAGGTTTTTGGCTGTACGACATCAGGGCAGAAGGATATGACATGTTCTCACTGAGAAGTCATGGCTGGGTCAGAGTGGCCGTTTCCTGCTTCCCACTACAGGCTGGAACTGGTACAAGCCTCTCTCTCGGCGTTCTCTCTCTCTTTTGACAAGTTGACCATCAATCTTAACTCAGGTAGAAAACAATAAACACACAGCTTCCAATAGGAATGGTAAAGAAAGAGTTTGACTTTTTGTTGTTTTGAGACAGGATGTCATTGTGTAGCCCTGGTTGTCCTGGAACTCTATGTAGGCCAGGCTGGCCTTGACATATACGTGATTCTCCTGTCTCTCATTCCTGAGAGCTGAGATTACAGGTGTGTGCCCTGACACCTGGCCTATGAGTTTGTTTTTTTCCTTTTGAATGTGAGGGTAGGTTTAACATCTATGATTCTGACGTTGAGACAGGAGAAGAATTTCCGGGGAGAGAGGTACATGGGAGAATGAAAAGTGGGGAGGCAGGGATCACTCAGGGACGTCGAATGTCTCAGGATGACCTTGTTTCTAGACATGAGACAACAGCTCTGGTGGGGATGGAACACCAGATAGCCCAGAGACTCAGGCAGCAAAGGACCCATACAAGGGGAACTGTGGCCCAATCCTGTTCCCAGCCTTTTCTGAGAACCATTTTGATGGCTAGGAGACATAAGACCTTCCCACCGTCACACAGAGAGTGCAGTGATGGGACCTGACTTGAGGAAGCCTAGGACTCCATGATACCAGCTGCCTTGTGAACTGGACAGTGCCACGTGTCTGAGGAGTAGTCTCTCCTTAGGAGGAGGATCCTATTGCCACTCTCCACTAGAGGGTACTGGGTCAGGAAGGTGGTGTCTGGTGTCTGCATCAGGTGAGTAAGGTGGCATGGGAAGAGATGACTACAGTGTCCTGAGAAGAAAACTCATGAGAAAAAAATCTCTACTCAGACTCTACTTCACTCTTCTAGAGAAGGTAAAGGAAGCAAGAGAAGGCCCAGACTTCCCTAACCAAAGTCTCTTAGACCAAGGGAAGCCATTTTCTAATGTATTTGTTAGAAGAGCTAGCCAGCTTAGAGACGGCAGGCTGAAATCATAGGGGGCTCCAACGGTGCTCTCTCATAAGACCACCCTAGCTTTGGACTTTTAGATATGTATTTAATAGGTAGTGCCTGTACAAATTAGGAATCCAGAAAGGGCCCATGACAGAGAGGAGGGGAAGAGGCCTTGGGGTGGTATGATATGAAAGTGTGTATGGGGTTCTGGGAGTTAGAGTGAGAATGGGGATGGGAGATGGAGAGAGGAGGAGGAAGAGGCAGGTGGATCTCTGAGTTGGAAGTCAGCCTGGTCTAGAGAGTGAGTTTTAGGACAGCTCGGGCTACACTGAGAAGCCCTGTCTCAAACTAAGCTCTCATCCGTATCCACCCCTGCGAGGCCCTCATCTGTATCCTCCCTTGTGAGGCCCTCATCTGTATCCACCCCTGCGAGGCCCTCATCTGTATCCACCCCTGCGAAGCTCTCATCTGTATCCTCCCCTGTGAGGCCCTCATCTGTATCCATCCCTGCGAGGCTCTCATCTATATCCTCCCCTGTGAGGCCCTCATCTGTATCCATCCCTGGGAAGCTCTCATCTGTATCCTCCTCTGCGAGGCCCTCATCTGTATCCTCCCCTGTGAGGCCCTCATCTGTATCCTCCCCTGCGAGGCCCTCATCTGTATCCTCCCCTGCGAGGCCCTCATCTGTATCCTCCCCTGCGAGGCCCTCATCTG
>JAQHUG010000051.1:6383427-6412146 GCA_028555095.1 Dicrostonyx torquatus | reverse complement strand
GATGACCTGAGTTCAAGTCCAGGGCCCACATCGTGGAAGGAGAGAACAGACTCTGAAAAATTGTCCTTGGACCATCACCTGTGTGCTATGGCATATGTGCCCACTACATACAAAATAAAAAAATGAAATTGAAATAAAAAATTCATTAGCCGGGAGGTGGTGGCACATGCCTTTATTTCTTGCACTTGGGAGGAAGAGGCAGGTGGATCTCTGAGTTGGAAGTCAGCCTGGTCTAGAGAGTGAGTTTTAAAACAGCTCGGGCTACACTGAGAAGCCCTGTCTCAAAACAAACAACAAACAACTAGAAAAAAATTTTTGAAAAGGCTATGAAAGGGTTAGGCATGGTGGTGCACACCTTTAATCCCAGCACTTGGGAGGCAAAGGCAGGCAGATCTCCTTGAGTTTGAAGCCTGTTTGGTCTACATAGTAAGTTCCAGGACAGCAAGGGCTATGAAGAGAGACACTGTCTCAAAGCAAAACAAACAAAAAATGAAAAAAAAAAGACATGAAGGGGGACAGACATATGTTAGGGGGGGTCTTAGGGAAGTGGCAGGAGGGGGTTGATATTATCAAGATAGATTGTATATATGCACAGAATTGTAAAACTGTCAAAGAATCAAATATTTTTAAGAAAAAATTACAGGCTCTTGATTATGCAGAGTATCTTGGTGACACTGACAGATGTTAGCTTGGGACAGCTAACAGGTCCCAAGATATCCAAATGCCAGTCAACACACAGAAGCCTGTCTCTAGTCATATAGATCCCAAACCAAACAAGGAGGGGAAGCAATGTGGGTAGCTGCAGCCAAGATAGTAGCTCCCGCATGCCAGATGTGGCAGGGAAGAGGAAGGTACAAGATGAGGATGTGACTCACAGAGGCCGAGGATACTCAGATACTAAAGATGGAGATGGCAGTATCTGAACTCTTGTAGACTACATGCCCCATGGGGTGCTATTGAGGAGGGTGTTTGCATGTCATAGCTGACAGTTGTTCCAAGGTAATTGTCCATGAACCCCTCCCTTGTTAGAAGAATAAAGAAGGGCTTCGGCCATCTATTGAGATATTCCTGAATGGCCTTAATTATGCCGGCAGTGGCCCTCAGCAAGTGAGGTACCCAAAGACTTAGTTCACTTGGGAACTTTACTTCCCTTGTGTTGGCTAGAGTTGCAGGCTTCCCTAGGAATCAACTTCCAGTACCCTTTCTGTCTGGAGAGGCGGTTGGCTCTCAGGGACACTCTTTTGAAAGAACAGGATCCCTAGGAAGAGACCACTACCTTGGTCAATTACCATTCTCAACTCAAGGCTTTGGAGAAGGCTGCAAACCATAACTGCCCATCACAGACAAAGGACATGGGTACCATAGCCCCTCCCCAGTTAGTGATACATAAGGAACCTGTTCTGGAGATTAAGACAGACACTCACCACTTAATGAAGTGGACCCTCTTGTTTCCTTGAAGAACAACAAACCCGAAAGGAGTGAAGGCCAGAAATGCAGCATTTCCTGACACATCCTGTAATAGAGAAAGACTTCTCACTGGGGCACAGAGGTGCAGGTATAGAGGAGAAAGGGTGGAAACTTAGGACACCCTTGTTCTAAGTCAAGGGTGGTGGCAAAAACCTTTGATCTCAGCACTTGGAGGTGGAGGCAGGAAGAACAGAGGTTCAAGGTCATCTTCAGCTACAAAATGAGTTCAAGATCAGCCTGGGAGGCATGAGACCCTTGACTCAAAATCCACAGACACCCAGGCTATTCATAGGAGAAGCAGGGCAACTTTTACTAGATCACAGTGGGACACGCAGGGCATTTAAGAGCACAAAGTCATGGCTTGAATACCAGCCTTGCTACTGACCATGTCAAGTGAAAGAAGTCAGTTGTAGAAATAAATCACGTTGAATGGTTCTATGTATACATAATGTTTACAACAGGTAGAACCACAGACACAGACAGTATATTGGTTGCCAAGGGCTGGAGGGAGAGGGAAGTGTGGCAATGACCGGTAGTGGATATGATGCTTCCTTTGGGCAGGGGAAGGGAGTCATAAAATATTCTAAAATTAGGTGGTGGTGGTGACTGTGAACATACTAAAAACCACCGGATTGTACACTTAAAAGGGTGAATCTTATGATAGGCAAAGTGTCTCTCTCTCTCTCTCTCTCTCTCTCTGTGTGTGTGTGTGTGTGTGTGTGTGTGAACTATTACTAATCAGGCCTGTAATCCTAGCTACTCCCAAGACTGAGGCTGGAAGATCCTATATTCAAGGTCTGCCTACCCTACAGAGTTAAGTTCAAGGTAACTTAGTTAAAAAACCGGGTTGGACGAAAAGAAAAAACACAAGAAGAAACGGCTGGTTCAGAGCCCAGATTCTTACTTCATGGATGTGAAATGTCCAGGCTGCTACAAGATTACTACAGTTTTCAGCCATGCTCAGACAGTGGTTCTTTCAACAGTGTTGTGCCAGCCACAGGAGGAAAAGCCAGGCTCACAGAAGGCTGTTCATGTAGAAGAAAGCAACACTAATCATCTATACAAGTTCCTGAGTTTGAGTTTTTCACAGAAAGCCTTATCAAGTTTAGTGACTCTATCAAGACAACATAACTGTGTTTGATTTTATAAAATATACAACAGTGATCTCCTATTTTGGTGTCAGTTTTTCAATAAAGTTTTAATTATAGACAAAAGAAAAAAAGCAGGTTGGGATACAATGGCAGAGCACTTACCCAGTGTGTGCAAAGCCCTAGGTCCATAAAACAAGACCAAAAAAAAAAAAAGTGCCAACAGAGGCAGATTATCATTGCCTTGGTATCTGTAATACCATGGGGTCAATACCTTGGAAGTTTAGATGAAGACACAGGAAGCAGCAACTGGCTGAGGGAACCGCAGGCCACCAGTCTAAGCATGTCAGCAGCAGGATTGGCATTTTGCTGAGCAAGCAGGGTGGAGATGCATCAGAAAGCATGGGGCCTGGTGCCTTCAGGAGGAAGAGTTCCAGAGGGAAGAGGGTGACTAAGGAGCTTCCTTCCGCAGCTTCCTCAGCTTCCTTTGGACCCAGGCATCGGTAAGGCTCTGCTGTACATGAGTGATGATGGAGATGGCTGGGAAACCTGGCCATCAAGTTGGGGATTCTGGTTTACCTCACCTTGGGAGCTTGCCACCCTGGTGGAGATACTTAGCCTGACTGGCCTTGGAGACAATAGATCCTCTGCAGGGCCAGTGAGCCTGGCCTCAGGGGAAAATGCATTTGCCTTAAAGCTTGCAAGTGTGAGCATCTGGGCCCAGGTGCCAACTGTTTAACAAACCTTTTGGACTAATGTGAATTACCACTTGTTCCTCAGGACTGGGGAGATCCAAGTGGCTGTGAGCATAGCACCATTTAACCCATGGGCATAGCGAACCGGCATGACTTTTAAAAGAAGATACAAGTCTGGTTCCTTCTGCAGTCACATGGCTGGTCTTCCTCCTGCCTCTCACCAGTACTTGGAGGAGGATGAACATCATGGGTACCAGGCATGCACAGAAATATGGTTCCTGCCGGGAGGTAGCAGGTCTAATTTGGATAACTTGGCATGAACATGGGCCAAAGCAAGTGGCATTTGTGGGGAGAATGCCTGAGGGAGGTAGCCAATGTCAGGAAGAGGGGGAGCATTGGGAAGCTTTCCGTCCCTGTGCAGGGTGGATTCAAGGACAAGAGATGCAAGGGTATAAAAGAGGCCATAGAAAGGTTTAGCCTACAGTATGAGACTGTGACATGGGTCGGAGGGGACATCAGGCTATGGTGAGAGAAGAACATGTTTATGGGGTGACAGAAGGCATGGCTAAAGCCTTCGGAGACACAGGAAAAGGCCTAGAAGGAAGGGCAGCTAGAGGGATGGGAGGGTCAGGCCTGGAGAGAGTGGAGGGTTTGTAACAGAGAAGCAGTGAGGGATCAGGGGTGGGGGTGGGGGTGGGGGTCTGGGAGGGCCTCTGCTACCTTTGCTAGTACATCAGCAATTGGGCAGAAAGGCGTCTGCATCACAGGCCTATTAGGTCCAGTCTGGCTGCATGACTGTAGCCAAGGCCTTGAATTTCTCACATCTAAGCTAGGGCTGTTATCTCAGAAGTTCTGTGTTGAGGGTGGCCATGTATATTAATGATATGTCAATATAAGTATAGCTGCCAAGGCTGTTGAACCTCAGGCAAACCCTAACATTTCACTTTCTCTTATTCGATACTTGGAGTTAAGGGAGTTAAGGTTTTCTAATTAGGAAATGGGTGTGGTAAGCTAGACCTAAAAGGAAGCCTTGGAGAGTGAGGAGCTGGATGGTCACGGGCCTGAAGCGAGCAGAAGGGAAGGGGTTGGAAGTGAGACCCAGTGAATGACATCCCTCTGGCTACAGCAAAGGCCGGGTGTGGCTGGTGCTTGTCAGGCTGCATGATCCAGACACCCTCAGGTGGCCTCCCAGGGAGGGCAGGGTTAGAGCTGTGGGGACTGGCTGATTTGGAACAGTGAGGGTCTTAGTTAGGGTTTCTATCACTGTGATAAACACCATGACCACAAGCAACTTGAGGAGGAAATGGTGTTTCCTTACACCTTTCAGCTTACAACCTAAGGTCACATCCCATCTCTGAGAGAATTTATTACAGGAACTCAAGGCAGGAACCTGTAGGCAGGAACTGAAGCAGAAACCACGGATGAGCACTGCTTACATTTTTTGCTCCCCATGACTTACTCAGCCTGCTTTCTTATACAGCCTAGGATGGCCCTCACTTCCAGTAGCACTACCCCACCCCCATCAATCACTAATCAAGACAATACCTACAGATTTGCCTATAGGCCAATCTTTTTTTTTTTCCCCCCCGAGACAGGGTTTCTCTGTGACTTTTGGAGCCTGTCCTGGAACTAGCTCTTGTAGACCAGGCTGGCCTCAAACTCACAAAGATCTGCCTGCCTCTGCCTCCCGAGTGCTGGGGTTAAAGGCATGTGCCACCACCGCCCAGCTAAGAGAGAGGTTTCCTAGGTGACCGGTTCTCATAAGAGGTTTTCACGAAGCACTGTACCTGAGACTTTTCAGCATGTGGGAAGCATTCTTTTTGTTTGTTTGTTTTTGTTTTTGTTTTTCGAGACAGGGTTTCTCTGTGGCTTTGGAGCCTGTCCTGGAACTAGCTCTTGTAGACCTATAGGCCAATCTTACAGAGGCATTTTCTCAGTTACAGTCCCTTCTTTTCAGGTGTGAGTAGGTTTGTGTCAAGTTGTCAAAAACCCAGCAGCTCCAGTGGTGAACTTGGAATAAAACCTGATGAAGCAATTAATTGCCAAGTATGGCAGTGCACGCCTTTAATCCCAGCACTCAGGAGGCAGAGGCAGGAGGGGGATCTCTGTGAGTTCAAGGCCAGCCTGGTCTATATAGCAAGTTCCACAACAGACAGGACTACTCAGAGAAACCTTGTCTGGGGGGGGCAATTAATAATGGAAATAATGGAACCTTGAAGAATTTCCTCCCAGAATAGAGAGAGCAATTTTCTAAGACTTCCGGACCTACAGAGGTAGGTGAGACTCATAGAAAGATCATGGGCCCCAGAACCCACAGAACTGAGGACAGTCACAGTGTTAGCTACTTGTCTATGTCAAACGAGCTTCAGAGTGGGACCAGGAACTTCAATGAGAAATCACAGGAGACTGGTATGGAAGTACAAGCAGAAAGCCCTGGAGCTTTCTGTCTCTGGAACATTCCTGTCTCTTCAGTCTTAAGTGTCATTCTTGGTATTGGCCTGTGTGGTGGTTTGAATAAGAATGGCCCTCACTGGCTCATAGATTTGAATGCTTGGTCATCATGTAGTAGCACTATTTGAAAGGATTAGGAAGTGTATCACTGGGGGTGGGCTTTGGGGTTTCAAAAAGCCTATTCCAAACCCAGTGTCTGTCCCTTCCTGCTACCTGCAGATCTGGATGGAGAACTCTCAGCGGCTTCTCCAGCACCATGTCTGCCCGTATGCCACCATACTCCTCATCGTGATGACAATGGACTAAACCTCTGAAACGGTAAGCAAGCCCCAATTAGATGTTTTCTGTTGTAGAGTAGCCTTGGCCATGGTGCTTCTTCACAGCAACAGAACAGTGATGACACAGCTTGTCCTCAGGGTTTGTGTGCCAAGTAACACTTAGCATGGCAGAGAAAGGAATGGAGACAAGGAGAGGAGGGTCTGGTTATTTCTCCACAGACTTCTGCCTCAGCAAGCAGGAATCTGCCTGTCCCCTTCCCATCACAGGAATCAGGGCCCACAGGACTGAGCTTTTCCTGGGTCTAGGAGGGGAAGGAAAAGGAGACTGACAGCTTCACAGTTCCTTTGGCCACTCTGTATCTCCTGACAGAAAAATGTAGTTCTCTCCTGCTGTGGTAAGAAAGTATCAAGTTTTCATCCTTCTGGAAAAAAATTCAGCCTTGGTTTAGGACCCTGGCTCTGTTTCTCCTTTGCTCTGTGACTGACTTCTCCACACCCCAGCTGCTTCACTGGTGAACACAGGACAGTGACACAGACCTAGAAGAACACTCCAACTTGTTTCAGAGACAGCCCAACTGTCTTGGTGCTACAGCACAACCAACAGCGTTCTTGGAGAGGACACCAACTTCTGTTCATTTCCTCTTCTCCAGACAGGGGCTCACGTGGTCCAGTCTGGTCTTGAATCCACTTGTAGCTGAGGGTGGCCTTGATCTTCTGCTCTTCTGCCTCTGCTGCTGAGTGCTGGGATTACAGTCTTGCCTCTATTTTTCTTTTATTTTAGAGAAGCTGTCTTGTTCTGTGACACAAACCACCCCCAAACTTTCCATCTTCCTGCTTCAGACCCCAGAGTGGCTGGGATTATCTATGCCTGAATTTAAATATGATGATTTCAGAAATCATTTAGGTTTGTGTCTTCTCTGTATGGGAACTGGTGGTGAGTCAGGCTTAGTCCTGCATAAAGTTCATCTCTGTAGAATGAAGACTGCAGGCAGGGATTGCAGAAGCATAGCCCTGAGATCAGGCAACACTGGTAGGAAGGGATTGCAGAAGCATAGCCCTGAGACCAGGCAACACTGGCTCCCAGTCTCAGTGCTGTCCTCACCCGGAACTTCTGACACATTAGTAAGAACCTCCTTGGCACCTCCTAGCCCCTCTTACCTTTTTAAAATCTGCACTCAGAAGTTTGGTGTTTTCATGGTAATGTGAGGGTGAAGATAGACTCCTGGCAGTGGCACAGTGAGATTAGCAGATAGTCTAGCTGATGAGTGCCTGACACATATGGGCTCTCAAGGAGTGGCACCACCAGGTCTCAGAATAAAAAGGTTGGACCTCCATGATGGAGCTACTCACCATCCCCTACCCCCAAAGCCTTAGCAGGGCGGCCCCATCAGAACCCACAGTACTGGCTTGGAAAGACCCAGGGCAAACAACCAGCCTCAAGGCTAGACTGAATGGAACAAGATGGTAACTCCTGAGTTTGGAAAGGAATCAGGGAACAGATACCGTAACAGTCCCTACTCTCTTTTCCAGCAGTATAGTCTTGAGCTTCTGGGACTCCTGCCAAGACCTGGGGGGTGCCGGTTGTGGCACAGTTGAGGATGGCCCTGTGCAAGTTTGAGGCTTGGGTGTTCTGGCTACCCAGTCAAGGCTCGGTAGGAGTCCCTCCTTCTTGTCCTAGGACCAAACAAGGGCACTCCAGCAGACGGAAACCATCAGCACGCACAGGACCAATGTTAGCTTCTTAATCAGTCCAGGAGAACAGAGCCCAGCCAGTGCATTCTGCTCTCATTTAATTATCAAAATGATTCCTCTTCTGTCCTCCCCGGGGCTGCATGCCCCAGATTCCCTGGGCCCAGTAATTGCCTCCCTGTTAATAGAAATCATCAGTATTTATTACACTGAGTGTACCAGCTTCTTCCAGCTCTCCTTGTAGCAACATTAAGGGGAGTGCTTGGTAGCACATCACTCAAGCGAGGCTACTTAATGATAAGAGTGAAGACTCTGAATTGCTCTCTGCCTCAGAGGACTGAGGAAACATGGCTGGGCCTAATAAAAGGATCCAAAGGTCATGTGTGGAGTCTACAGTGGGGTCCTGATTTAACCCAGATGAGCAGGATGCCCAGGTCTGGGAATGTGAAAAAAAAATCCAGTTAGGTAGCTGCCCTTCCCCTTTCTCCAGAGTAAGCCTCTCAGACATCACTCCTATATGGCTGCACAACAATGAAAATGATCTGAGTTCAAATTTTTGCTCTGCCTCTCAGGGCTTGTGAACTTTGGCTTTCTAGTACACTAACTTTCTTTCTTTTCCTTTTTCTTTCTTTTTTCTTTGTTTTTTTGAGACAGGATTTCTCCATGTAATAGCTCTGGCTGTCCTAGAACTCACTCTGTAGACCAGGCTGGCCTCAAACTCACAGAGATCCGTCTACCTCTGCCTCCCGAGTGCTGGGATTAAAGGCATGTGCCACCACCATCTGGCTGCATCAACTTTCTTTTCTTCTTCTTCTTCTTCTTTATTTTAAAAATAACTTATTTATTTTTATTTTATTTGTATTGGTGTTTAGCCTGCACGTATGTATGTGTGAGGGTTTCAGATCTTGGTATTACAGACAGTTGTTAGCTGCCATGTGGGTGCTGGGAACTGAACCTAGGTCCTCTGTAAGATCAGTCAGTGCCCTTAACCACTGAGCCACTTCTCCAGCCCTTGCATCAACTTTCTTATCTATAAAACAGGGAGACTAGCACCCACCTACGGAAGAGTCGGTGAAAACTACCATGAAAGAACCCACTAGCTGTATATGGGAAGTGGGCTATGCTCATTCTCTCCTCCCTCAGGTCTAGGAGTTGAGAAGCTATGACACACGGGATTGGGCCACATGCAGAGAACAGAGGCTGGCTCCTTCTTGCAGCCTCTTCAGACTCCGGGTGCCCATGATGGACAAACTTGTCCAAGTCAAGGCTGAGTCAGGAGTTCATGGTCCTGAAGTGCACATGCATTTAGTCTGGACTCCAGTCTGGCTGTCACTGTCCATGGCTGCCAGACCATGGCTTCTGTGGGCAATAACAAGACTCCTACCCACCTTACATCAGCTGTCATGCTCAGGGGCACTGCCTGCCTACCTCTGAGTGCTGTGAATCTTACCTTAACCTGTTTCACGTGAGGCCTCAAGGGAGCTGGACTCTAGTGATCTGGCATCTTCTAATGACCACACCTGTCTTTAGGTGTCTCTCACTCTCTCTGTTTGTGTGTGTGTGTGTGTGTGTGTGTGTGTGTACATGCCCCCTCACCCCGTGTGTGAACTCCAAGGCCTTTTTTTGTGCATAGGGAAGACTGCAGTTCTGCAACAGCTGTGCTTGTTTGTGAGGTCTTAGGATGACCTACCAGCTCAAGGACAAGTTCCTGCACACCCATTGCTTTCTTACTCATGGATGCGAAGAGTGGGGGGCCAGAGCCCAGCAAGGCCCCAACAGTTGACGAGGATTGGAGCTTAGAGCCAGATGCCCCCTCCCAACACTTCTCTCCTATGAGGTCCCCTGCTGCCTGCCAGAGTGCCTAATCAATTGATAGAATGGCTAAATGACTTTCTTCTTTCCAGAGATGATGTCACTGTGTAGTCCTGACTGGTCTGGAACTCACTATGGAAACCATACTGGCTTCAAACTCACAGAGATCCACCTGCTTCTTCCTCCTGAGTACTGGGATTAAATGAGTGAGCCATGGGTTTGGCTAAACGTGTAGCCCAGGTTGGCCTCAAACTACTGATCCTTCTGTCTCTGCATCTTCAGCATGTCCCACCAGTGTGTGCCATCATGACCAACCTCAACTACTTTTCTTCTCACAGGACACATTTAGGAAGCCGTGCTAATTCTTATATAACCTATAAAGTCTGTAGAAGTGTGTGGATGTGCCCCCTGACTCCTGGTCCTGTCTGGCAGTAAGCTGCATAGGGGACAGGGAATTAGGTGGGGAGGAGGTTTGCATTCCAGAATGTCCTCCAGGTTTTTATTACTTCATAGGCAAAGTAAAATTGCCTCACCAGAGCTTCACCCCTGTGCCCTTCATTTTCATTGTTTGTTATACATTGGATTGCATCAGTTCCTACAAAACCAGATGCTGAAGTCCTAGCTCCAAGCACTGGGAATGTGATTGTCTTTGGAGATAAGGTCTTTACAGAAATTAAAATTAAGCCGAGGCTCTGAGATTGAGCCCAATTCCAGTTTAACTGGTGTCCTTATACAAGGGGAAGATTTAGACAAGCATTCAGGCATCTGAACTGGCCTGCCCTTGGGGCCCTGACAGGATGTGTCCTCAGTTGTAGTCACTAAGAGCACCTTCTGTGCACATTTGCTACATTTCCTTTTAAAAGGGCCCTGCCTACCTCCCATCTCTCTCTCTCTCTGCTTCTCTGCCTCTCTGTCTCTTCCCCTTCTGTCTGTCTCTGTCTGTCCTTTTCTTTCTCTCTGCTTCTCGGCTTGTATCTCTGTCTCTTCCCCTTTTCTCTCTGCCTCTCTCTTCTCCTGCTCCTGTCCCCAGAGGCTGGTCTCCCCACTCCACGTGAACTCTGTCGAATAGCGTCTTTCTCTCTCATGCTATTTTTTTTTTTAAAAAAATTACAACAGCAGAGGGGAGATAATGGGAAGACCCACGGTGAAGGAAGAAGGCCATCATCAAGTTGAGATGGGTTGGAACAGATCCTTCTCTTAGGGACCTCAGAAGGAACCAGCCCCATCAGCACCCTGGGGTCACACTTCCAGCCTCCAGCACAGAGGCAACATGCCTGCATGGTGGAAGCCACACTGCAGCCCCAGGAAAGGAACACATCAACTCTTCTGTTACAATGCCCCTTCATCTATGAGGGAGAAGATACCGATCTTGTTCTGCTCTCAGTTTTAGAGCTGTTGGTACTACAGCCTCTCCAGAAATGGAAATGGGACATAAATGAGACGGAACAGAGGCAGTGACTGACCAGCATGGCAAAGCAACAGGGATGTGAGCTATAGTGGGAGGAAGTGGCCAGAGCCAGGACATGCTGTGGGTCTCACTGCTTGTGGGGTGAGCTCACCAAACTCATCTCGAAGCGCCAGGAGCACGTGGCAATTACAGGGGTTTCCAGGCACAGCATCCCTGGTGCAGTCCGGCTTTACCCTCACAGGTGCATAATGGGATCAGATGTGATTCCATTGCAGTCCCATGCAGTGACTTGCACCACTCTAGTCAATAAAACCCACTCTTGGAAAGAAACTAGATTATGGGTCAGTAAAGGGTGGACAGTTGCTGAGTGATTGCTGATTGTTCTCTGTGGGGAGCTCTCCACATGTCCCCTTGATTCATTTCCACCAAATTACCCACAGCTGCCAAAGCAGGGCACTGGGTTGGTTTGGCTTTGTTATTTAGATTGCCTTTGCCTGGGATGCTCTAATAGTGATATGGCAGTGACGGATCCGGGGGGTGGGGGGTGTCTCGACATGGCATGGCTGTGGATACAAGCACCCCATGCCTTGCTAGGGGAAGGCACAGCTGGCGAAGTCCCTCTTGGGGGAGTCTTACCTTACATGGGTGAGGGTCCACTCCATAGGTTTCTAATGTCTGTGCCTTTCTCAAGAAATTCAGCTCTGATGTTGCTGGTGTTTGACCACTGGAATGAGAAGGAGATGGCCTTAGGGCTCCCGTCGTACCACAGGTTCCCCGGGTGTGAACTCCTTGTTTGGAAGTGGTCAGCTGGGCAGGGCCTGGCTTTCTGGTGGAGCAGCAGCAGCACCCTAGAAGCTCAGTGTGTTTATTTGTAGTAAGAAGGCCGCTTGTTGGTTCCTGACTGCTTAGCCCCAAAATAATCACAGAAACTGTATTAATTAAATCACTGCTTGGTCCATTAGCTCTAGCATCTTATTGGCTAACTCTTACATCTTCACTTAACCTATTTCTATTAATCTGTGTATTGCCACGAGGCTGTGCTTTAGCGGGAAAGGTTCCGGCGTCTCTCTGGCGGGGCTACATGGCTTCTGTCTTCTTCCACCCAGCATTCACTTTAGTTTTCCCTGTCTAGCTAAGTTCTGCCCTGCTATAGGTCCAAAGAAGTTTCTTTATTCATTAATGGTAATCACAGCATACAGAGGGGAATCCCACATTATTTATTATATGCAGTTGAACGGTCACATACAGCTGAATCGAGGAATCAGGTTTAGCCTATCTTGCTAGGAGCAATCTCTGTAGGAGAGCCATCTTCAGGCTGTTAATGTCTAGGGGAAGAAAGCTATGGTGGACATTTTGTGTGCACACTGTCAACATTTTCACTTGGACCTTAAGGGAGGCTTTGCCATCTCTTCGAGCCTCAGCCTGGATGGGGGATGGCTTTGCTACTCTCATGGGGAGGAGGCATTTAAAAGAAAAAAAAAGATGTGATCAGGGGCCACACACTTCCACTTTTCCATAGTGTTCTCTTACTTGCTTGTAGAACCAACTTTAGAGATTCAAATCTAAGGTTAAAACTCAGATTGGGGGCTGGAGCGATGACTCAGTGGGTGAGAGCACTGGCTGCTATTCCAGAGGATCTGGGCTTGATCCCCAGTATTCACATGGTGGCTCACAACCTTCAATAACTCCAGTCCCTGGAGATCTAATGCTCTCCTCTGGCCTCAAGAGTGCCCTGCACACACACAGTGCATAGACATACATGCAGGCAGAACATCCATATGCCAAAATAAAAGAATTAAAAAACAAAACAAAACTCTAAGTGAAACAGCCTACATAGTGAGTCAAGCAGACTCAGCGTGAAAAGCTGGAATGGCTCTGAGATTGTGGTCTTCCTGAAAACCATATAAAGCCAGACATGGTGGTGTGTGGTATCTGTAACCTCAGCACTTGGAGGTAGAGGAAGCAGGGTGAGGAGTTTAAGGCCAGCCTTAAGTGCATAGAAAATTTTAAGGCTAGCCTAGACTACTTGAGTTCCTGCCTCAAAAAACCAAAAGCCAAAACCAAATCAAAACAAATAATCAGGCAACCGTCATCATCAAAATTCCAAAAGCAAACACAGGCCAAGTAGTGCTAGCAGTGTTGAGTTCAGTTTGTCGTCTCAATTGTGTGTGTGAGCTCAGAGGACAACGTGCCAGAACTGGTTCACTCCCTCCACCGTGTGTGTTTTGGGGATGGAACTCAGGATGGCAGGCTTGGCAGCAAGTGCTGGACCATCTCACTGGCCAGATGTTATGAATAAAAAATTTTTTGAGACAGTGTCTTATAATGTCCCTGGTTGCCTCAAACTCACAGAGATCTGCCTGCCTCTGCCTCCCAAGTGCTGGGATTAAAGGTGTGCACACTATACCCAGCTGAGGCTGTGGTTTTAAATAAGTCAGAGAAAATGTTTTTGTGGTGTTTCACAACATGCAGTTCTGTGGAGACTGGGAAAATACATCTGTAGGTTGGTTACTGGCCACAGCTTTCTTGTCTGTGAGCTGACATGGATTGATATTCCATCCTGCTGATACCACTCCCTTTCTCTTGGTCGAAAGAGAGCACAGGAACAGAGGGCTTGGAGAAGCAGGACAGCGATTCTCAACCTTCCTATCCCTGCAACCCTCTAATACAGTTCCTCATGTTGTGGTGACCCCAACCATAAAATTATTTTCATGGCTACTTCATAACTGTAATTTTGCTACTGTTATGAATTATAATGTAGGCCAGGCGGTGGTGGCGCATGCCTTTAATCCCAGCACTCAGGAGGCAGAGGCAGGCAGATCTTTGTGAGTTTGAGACCAGGCTGGTCTACAAGAGCTAGTTCCAGAACAGGCTCCAAAGCCACAGAAACCCTGTCTAGAAAAACAAACAAACAAAAAAATTATAATGTAATCTCTATTAAGTGACCTATGTGAAAGAGATGTTTGACCCCCCCCGGGGGGGTCGTGATCTCCAGGTTGAGAACGACTGTGGTAAGAGATGCTGCCAGGCTTCCACACCACACAGCTCTCCATGTGATACTACGAAAGGAAACAAGTCGGCTCTAACCATCTGAAGAGGCCTTGGCATGGCTCTCTTCCCGCCTGCCTCCTGGAACGTGTAGATGAAACCACCTTGGAGCCAGTAGTGGCACTGGCTCTGGGCTCTTCTGCCTGCAGAGCCTGGGAAAGCAGACCGAGTGTGAGGTGAGGAGGGCAGCTTGTGAAATCGTCAGCTCTGACGGCTGGCGGGCAGGAGCCAAAGTTGCCCATTATTAAATTTATTGTCTGCCCAAAGTCATACGGCAGAGCAGGAAGCAAGCCCACCCAAGCGAGAAGCAGGCCAGGCTCCCTCCGGTGTCCCCTGAAGAGCCCACTGTCTCTTATGCTCTGACGTGTCAGCCTTTGTGCTCCTTCTGGAAAGTAGATCAAGAAATAAGCCCACAGCCTGGGCCCACAGGAGCTGCCAAAGTCACAGAAAGGAAGCAAACTTGGGCATTTTCACACTATGAAAGCATGGCAGAACCCGTGTCTGCAGGTATCGGGGTGAAGGCAGACCCCTACATCTACCAACAAACCCCAGATGCAAGGAGGGATTTGGAAAGTGCCTTCCAGGAGTTCTTCATTCCATGTCTGAAGGAATCCGCCCCTTGAAATTCAGTAACCTCGGGAGTTTGTTCAGATCTCCAGGGTCCTAACAGAATCCATCATCTCTTGAGAGATCCCTTACCTTGAACTAACTTTCTGCAGAAATGTCCCCACTACTTTGACATCTTACCCTCTGGACAGCCGGCATAAATTCGTGCTCATAAGCAGGTCTGTCATCCCGACGTTTAACCACAAGGGGTCACCATTTCCCTAACAGTGACAGGACCGACCACCGGGCTCAGCACTGAGGTTGGAAAAACCCAAGATCGCAACTCTGAAGAGTCTGTCTGGTCACACCGGACTCTGACAATCTGCAAACGCTGGGCGGCTTTGGGTTACATTCATTCATAAGCTTTTAGTGAGGATGAAGGTTTGGGGGGCAAGGTCATGGTGTTGTAGGCTCTGGTTTAAGTTCAGTGTTCTTAGAAGCACCTCACTCCTGCTCCAGTACACTCAGTCCTTCCTAAGAGCAGGACATGCACGAACCTTATCACAAGATTAAATACTTGTAACGAATATATTCCCATTCTTACCCACTGCCCAATTTCCAATTCTCTTACAGACACGGAGAGTTTGTTTGGTTTATTATCCCCATAATACTCTTCCACGAATGATTCATGTTGTGACTATCATTTGTGGCTTTCCTTGTCTTGCTTCTTTTTAAAGTACCTTAAAAAAATGAACAAAACCCACAAGGAAACCCAGGGTTTTGTCTAACTAGTATACTCAAAATAAACAAAATTAAAAATAAACAAAAGTCTTCATTTTAAATGTACTTTAAATTTCATCTCTTTTCTATGTTCGTTAATACAGTTTTTGAATTATTGCTTAATTGTCTTAATAAATCCAAAATCCTAAAAGTTAAGAGAAATTGTAACCTATTAAAATGGTGACCCAGCTTCTTGTTAGTTTATAGCTTACATACCTTTGTTTCAGGTAGCTTATCTGCCTGGGAAACCTGTGTTCTCGCGTTGATACACGAAGTAGAGCCCACTCTGCCACTGCTCTTTAAAACCACTCTCTGCAGAAAAGCCCACTGAGCGTGGGTGAAAGGCTGCATCCACGCTGTTTATGGTTCTGTGTAATCTGGGTTGGCTAAACCCAGCTGAGGATGGCAGGGTTCTGTGAGTATCGGCTATTGCGTCCCTGGTGCAGGTGCCTCAAAGTGTGCTGACGCTACCGACTCTAAACTGTAGCACTGCATGTAAATTAGCTTGGCCTTGTGCAATTTATCTTCCATCCAGCATAGCTGCCCAGCCTCTGAGATCAGGTGGGATAGGGCTCTCAGAATGCTAGGACCATACACTGCTCACTGGAAGGAGGCTGTGCCATCGGTGGGTCCTGGGAAATGGGACCTCCCTGGGTCACCAGTGCTGGGAGCATTACTGTGTGTGAGCAAGTAGTCTCTGAGAGCAGAGAATGTCGTCAGGAGCTGTGTGCTCAGTGGCCAGGGTCCCAAGTGAGTGTAACGTACCTGAGTTCAGTCTTGTGAATCTCAGCAATTTTCTTTTCCAGTTTCTCTGAATGCTTCGGGAAAAATTGGAACTTGGAGCTGTAGCCCTCAGGGTGCTTTCCTGGGTCATAATCCCCAATCTCCGCTTTTCAAAGGCAGGAAAAAGAAAAAAAAAACAAAATTAACACACAGCTCAGAGGCCAAACACAGGCAGACACTGAGCTTGGCCCTTGGCTGGCAAGAGGGCAGGCCCCCAGGGAGCAGATGTGGGTCTTTTTTCCCCCTGCTGTACAAAATGGGTTGACATTCAAGTCAAAGCAGAGATAGCAGAGCTGGCCCTGTGCTCTGGGGTCATTAGTAAATTTGCAATAAAAGAGCAGAAACCTGTTCTATGATCCTCAGACACATAGGAAGGCTTGGGAGTCATGCTCGGCATGGTCGTAGCAAACAGTGAGCTTGGTCAGAAAGACAGGACCTCCTGTGCTCCAGGTTAGATACCTAAATCCCACTTCAAAGAATTTAGTAAGGACAAGAGAATTTGCTGACTGAGTCTTGATCCCAATTCAGGACTCAACCCTCACACGCAGAACCAGATGAACTGTTCAGTGTTCATGCTGGGCTCACCAGGTAGGCCTGCCACTGGGAACATGGCTATAACCCAATGCAGGCACACCAGATTCTAAGGCTGACTTTCCAATGCTGTGCCCAGTGCCATGCCTACAAAGCTCATCGCTAAGGCTGTGGGATCTCTTATGGATGCTGTCTTTCCTCAGTGCTCTCCCAGTCAGGGGTCAGCTTCCTCCACGTGCAGTGCCCCACCCAAAGGGTAGCTCAGAAAAGAAAAGAGGAGCTCCCGGCAGCTTGCTGGCCGTCCCCCTTCCTTCTTTTGGAGAGCCAGAAGCTCTTCAGCTGAGGCAGCAAGAATGTTGGGAGGAAAACAAGGCCCTGGCACAGCTGAACACAGCACTCTGGGTTTGTGCATTCCACTGCCAATTGTGGCTCCTTCCAAGTTACTCAGCTGGGGGCGGAAGTGGTAGATGTCTGGAGCCTCAAGTCCTGGGGAGTCTAAGGAAGAAGGCTCACCTGAGCCCAAGAGTTCAAGACCAGCCTGGACAGCATAATAAAACCATATTCCAAAATAAAACAAAACAAACAAAAACCTAACCAAACTTCAAATTCTGTGGCAATTTCTGTTGTTTAGAGATCTCATTCCTTCAAGTATGGGTGATTTTGAACCTTGAGATCATTTACTTTGATTTTATCTGAAAAGTTTCAAGGGGAAAATACTGATATTGGCTACCAAATAATTTTTGGAAAAAAAAACTGATATAATTATCAGGGTGGACCTGATGAAAAGACTAGAGTTTAACATCTTCCTTCTTAAAAGAGAAAGGGGGAGTCTTTGAGACCTCAGGCCATACACACAATGGCTGCGCTTCCCATTGGCTGGAACTGAAATGGCACGCTCAGAGCCGGACCCCCCCTCCCCACCATGGGTTCACTCTGCCCTCTTAGCACCGCTCCAATACTTCTCTGCCAGCGAGCTCTCAGCAGACTCTCCTTAAGTTGCTTCTAAGAGTTCCTGATTCACAATCAAGGGTTCACGGTTTTAATGGAAGCTTCACAGTTTTAGGTCCAAATGATCCCGTTGTTAATGACAGTTTCAGGATGGAGGACTAAGAAAATTCCAAAGAGTGGCACTTGAATGTCCTCAACATTTTTATGAGAGAAGGGTATGACAGGTCCCCACATTTCATGATGGATTCCCACAGCCACTCTGGGAATTGGCAGCAAGAGGCTCAGCTCTTCCAAAGGAAACGGCTTCTCACTTGAGAATCCTTGTGACACTGAGCACTCTTGGCGGAGAGGTCTACACAGCAGATGCCAGAGTCCCACCATGCCTCATACCTGGGCAATTTGCACCAGAGGATCAGAGCAAGCGATTCTGATTGTTCTTCAGCCACACAGAAACACTAGCGTGCAAGGAACAGGACAAGTCTCTGGAGGCCGAAATGACTCAAGGGGGCTAGCTGTGGAATCTTGTGTGCAGGAGGGTCCCTGGGTCTTTGGCTCTAGACAACCCAGGCCAAATCCTTTAACTTGCTTCAAGTTAGAAGCTGTTTTGATCTAAGAAGTCGTCATCTGTGGTAAATGGGGTAATGTAATCAGGACTTAGTGTGAAAAGCAAATTTATCCTGTCCAAAGTCATTACCTTGAAGGATATAGGCTGCTAACAAGGCGGCATCCGATGTTTTACAGAGGAGCCGGCCATGGTAGAGATCCCTTTTGATCTGCAGGAAGACTAAGTACCTGCGGAGAAAACAGAGAATGAAATAGAAAGGATTGCTTTGATTGCTTTAAAGGCATAAATATGTAATAGAAGCCTATCAAAATCTTTGTCAGGGCATCTTTCCTACATCAATTTTTTCATACCATAGAACAAATATATTTTTTATTTCCTTGCAGGCTCTTAGGTACTTTTCTCTGAACTATTAATTGTTTAAGGTTCAGATCAAAACAACCTGTCAGTTTTCTCTCTAGCTTAACAGACATATCACTCCCTGGTAAAAGCACTTCCCCCTAACTCCTCCCCATCCTTATCCCCCCCATCCTTATCTCCCCTCCCCGCTGCCACCAAAGTGCTGGCATCTGGAGGAAACCAGCCCCCTGCCAGTCTGATACAATCAGGAAAAACTGTTCTATCAGTGACGGGGAAATAGGACCTGCCTTGGTCTTCAAGTGGAATGGTGGGTGAGAGGACTTGGCATTAGAATCTACCCCCCTGTAGATTATTGGCAGAGGTCAATCAGATCTCTTCAAATCCAAATAGAAAAGGAGAAGTGAAGGGCTGGAGAGATGGCTACTTGGTGGTTAAGAGCATACACTACTCGTGCAGAGGACCTGAGTGTGATTCCCAGCACCCATGTTGGATGGTTCACACAACCTGCTGGTAACTCCAGTTCCAGGGTATCCGACATCTTGACACCCTCTCCTGGGTACTGCAGGTACCTGCACCCACATGTGCGCTCGTGTGTGTATGTGGGCGCCAGTATGTGTCAGTGTATGCACATGTCTGTGCACATGCGCATGCTCCCAAGTATTTAAAAACTGTAGGACATGGCACTCATGTAGAAACAGGAAAGGAGGAGCCTATGGCTCCTTCTCTTAAAACACAGAATGTGTACGTGAGATGGAGCAAGGCATGGAGAGCAGGAGCCAGGCCCTGCACTGAATACCTGTCTGCTGGGGCAGACACTGCATGTCTCACATCTAATATCTCATTTAACTCTTACACAACACTTTGAAATAGGCACTATTATTTCCTCCACATTTTCCAGATAAAGCCGAGGCTTTAGTGGATTTCTCGCAGACACACGACTAAATGGTTAAGATCCGGATTCATGACTTCAGGACTCCTGGCCTTGTTTCTTTAGTGCTGCGTTATACTGCCCTCTGAGACTGCAACTGCTCTGTAGCCTCTGAAGCCAGAAGCCATTCCAACAGAGTGCGGTGGAGCTGACCGCCTTCCATGGGGAAGCGTCTTTCCCGAGTGCTGAGAGATGACCACACACTCTTACAAGTCGGCCAATAAGAGCAGACCCAAGGCTACGAGGCACATTGGTTCCCTAGATGGGTCCTCTCTTGATGGCCAGGAGGCATCGGTGGTGGTTTAAAAATGCACCCACAGATCCTTCACACAACCACATTTCATGAAATACTGATGAATTCTCACCTCTTGAAGGGGTTGGCCTTAGTGATCTGCTGTGGGTAACAGAACCACACAGAAGCGGTTGTCTCGATTGTCTCGCCAGAATCTCCACAGCTGCTTTGTTCTTCTCTTGCACCATTCACCCTACCTGAGGTTGCTCACACAGCCCTACAGCGAGGCCCATGTGGAGGAGGGACACTTCTGCCAACAGTCACATGAAGACCCTCATATGAATAAAGTTCCTGCTAACCATGACTGGTCCTGAGCCAGAAGCTCCCAGCGAAAGCACCCCTGGACTCTCAACCCACAGAAGTCCCTGATGGCTTGTTACTTTAAGCTAAGGTTGATGGCACTTTGTTAGGCAGCCACACATGACTACGGCATCCCTGGGAGAGCAAGGAGTAATGGAACTATAGCAGAAGGCTCTTCAGTTCCACTAATTTCCACTGGCAGAATTTAGGGCCTCCTTGGATAACTGGTTTCCTCTGTTTGATAGTCAGTCTGAATTACATGTCCAGTTAACCATGTAAAAAAGCCCACAGAGACAGAGAGCCATCGACAGGGCAACTTTTGAAGGAAGTAGGGAGTGAGTTCTGGACTTAGAGACTGGAGAATCAGTTAAGGAGCAATCTAGCCTCTCCTTGGGTCTTGTTACTCCAAGTATAGCTCCCACATCAGCAATATTGGCACCATTTGAAGCCTGCACATTTTTTTTTTTTTTTAGCAAGATCCTCATATGACTTGTATATAGGAGGCAGAGTCCAAGAAATACAAAAGAATCCCCGTGACCACATCAATCCACGATAACTCCCTCAAACCAAAGGCCAGGTGAGGATTTCCGCCTGGGCGTTTGTAAGAGCCATTCCCCTCCTAAAACAAACCCACTCAGCCCTAACATTTGTCAAGAAAAGCTGGCATCATGCGATGGATCTATCAAATCCAGCTTGCCTGCACTCTGCTTCCCACAGTGAAATGCCACACAGTGAGTGGGAGAGGCGAGCGAGCACGTCCCTGCCTCTCACTGTTCCGACTCCCACCTTCCACAGGTTTTGGCAGGATGTGGATACGATCTTTGCCCCCAACTCATTGCTCACTTCCTGGGCTCAGATTCACATATCAGTCCTGCCTTCATGGCCTGCTCTTCCATGACTGAAAATCTAGGACAGGATATCCTGGACGGAAGGAGATGTTTCAAACAGCACCCACAGATCTGGATGGTGATTCTCTATGTCACAGAAGGAGGAACAGCCCCTGCCCTCCAGGAAGGCAAGTCAGAGGTACTCCTGTGGTTTCCCTCAAGTTTCTGGTCCCTGCTGTATGCAGAGTGCCAGCCTTCCTCACATATAGGACTGCTGCTTTGCTAAGGATGGGCCCGTGGCAGGTGTCTAGGGTGAGCTGGAATGTGCACAGTTCTCTGAGGCTGGGGGTCCTTTGGACTTCAGCTGTAGGCAGCTAGAGGGGAAGGCTACACTCTCAAGCAATGCCATGGCAAATGGAGGGAGGCAAGGATGGGCAGGTTATAACCTAAAGAAATCGAGTCATTAGTGAGCAGGAGGAAATGAGCTCTCTGAAGGACCCTTGGACGTCTTCACGAGGTCCTCCTTGATTTTCTGCCATGGTGGTGCCCAGAAAGTTTTGGGTTGACAAGGTGCTGAAACTGTACCCTACATGCTCCCACGAGACTCTGGTGTACGCTCACCCACAAGGCCCCTGGAGGTAATCTTGTTGCGTGAAGCTCTGTCACCAAGGCAATTGTGTGTTACCAGATGAAGGATCAGCCTGCCAGGCCTGCCCAGCACAGCTAGGTGCCATTGCTTCTCAGAACCAGAGTTAAGGAACAGAATTCCCTTGACTTACGGCTGAGGAGACAGATATCTAGAGATGTGGCTTGACTTGGTTACTGTTACACACTAGTCACAATTCAGGCCTCTGATTCTGGACCCAGGACATTTCTACCCTGTGGTAATTCATTTGGCTATCAGAGGAGAGACATGACCTAAATTATATATATGTATATATAGTATATATATAGTTTTCATTGTATATATTATATACATGGGCTGGAGAGATGGCTCAGTGGTTAAGAATGATTGCTGCTCTTTCAGAGAACCTGAGTTCAGTTTCCATAAGGCTGCTCATTACTGACTGACATTTCAGCTCCAGAGGATTCAATGCCCACTTCTGGTCACTTCTAGTTTCTGTGGGCATATGCATGCTATTTTTTTTTTTTTTGTGAGACAGGGTTTCTCTGGGTAGCTATGGCTGTCCTGGAACTCACCTTGTAGACCAGGTTGACCTCGAACTCATAGAGATCCACCTCTGCTGCTTCTGTCTCCTGAGTGTAGGGATTAAAGGTGTGTTCCACCACCACAGCCTGGATACACACACTAATTTGTAAAAAAAGTTTTAATATTTTATTTATGTGTGTATGTGTGTTGAGGTTAGAGGGCAGCTTTCACGAGTTGGTTCTCTCCTTCTACTCTGTGGTGCCAGGGACTGAACTCAGCACTGCGGGTTTGTCAGCAGGTGCCTTTGCCTGCTGGACTGCATGGCTGCCTCCACCTTGTTTCTGAGGCAGGTCTCTCCTGCTGCTGCTGTGCTCTTAGGTGAGCTTCCATCTCCACTGCTGTGCTCTCAGGTGAGCTTCCATCTCCACTGCTGTGCTCTCAGGTGAGCTTCCATCCCTGCTGCTGTGCTCTCAGGTGAGCTTCCATCTCCACTGCTGTGCTCTCAGGTGAGCTTCCATCCCTGCTGCTGTGCTCTCAGGTGAGCTTCCATCTAGTCCTCCCCCCTCATGTTAGCAGTGCTGAGCCTGGGGTTTCAAACGTTAGGGATCTGGGTCACTGGGATTGCTCAGCAAGCATGTTTACCCATTGAGCCATCTCACTGGCCCGTGGTTTTTTGTTTCTTTTTTTAAAGTTTTGTTTATCTCCTCCTTCCCTTCACAAGGCCAGGAACCTAACAGGTATTAGAGAAAACATGAGGGCGGGAACACAGTTAAGTCCTCTCACAGTTACATACAAAGGAAGGGGAGATGGGGGACTACACGGAACAAAACACTAACGCTAGCAACTCTCCATGTCTGTATGCACACCATGCTCTGCACTCTACCGTTGCACACACACTTCCTCAGTCACGTCTCCAGTAACTCCACAAGTAACTCCCATTTCTGTCCCATTTCCATGTACGAGAAAACTGAGTGCTGGGAGGTACAACTGCTAGCCTTGTCTCAGAGCTAAAAAGTCAGCCAAGATTTGATCCAGATCTTCCTGATTCCTTAGCCAGGGATTGGCAAGGAGGGCCCACTGCCGTGCTTTCTAATGGAACCAAGTTTTGCTGGAACATGGCCTTGCTCACTCATTCAGCATCATCTATGGCTGCTTCCGAGTGGCACTGACAGCACCGAACAGTTGTGACTGAGACCATATGGTTCCGAAAGCCCAACACACTAACTTTCTGTCCCTTTCCAGAGAGGTTTGCCAATCCATGTCAGCCTAATGGAGGCTCAGAGAATATTCACCGAAAGAATCAATGACAGTGGTCTCTGTGTGTTGAAGCCCACCTTCATCCACTCTTTTGGATTCCTCCACCCCCTGGCGTGTGCCAGGCCTCTGCCTCCTGGTAAGGTGTGGCTGTGCCCATTTCCTTCTGATACTCGATTTCGCAGGGTGCATCCACCTGTAGTCCCTGGTAAAAGCTAAATGGTGCCTAGCTCTCCATTTTCTTGGCACCATTACCAGTCTAGACAGAAAAAGTCTATTTATTATTTAAAGAGAAAAATGTCAAAGGAAATTAATGAGGACTTGGAAACTAAATTTATCCTGTGGGAAGGACCAATGGGCAAAGTGAAGCAGAATTCCTTTTTTAAAAAACTGATGCTCAGTTTCTTTTTTAGTATTTATTTATTTTTATGTGTGTGGATGTTTTGCCTGCCGATGTCACTGTGTACCATGCATGGTAGTGCCCACAGAGGAGGGTGTTGGATCCTCTAGGACTGGAGTTCTACATGGTTGTGAGCCACCACGTGGGTGCTGGGAATTGAACCCGGGTCCTTTGGAAGAGCAGTCAGTGCTCTCAACTGATGAGCCTTCTCTCCAGCCCCCAAAGAAGAGTTTTTTACTCTCCAGCTCATCCCCTCCTTAGCCTCGCTCCACAGGAGTGGTTGAGATGGCAGTGAAATTTAGGCTCAAGATTTCCAGGGGAAAAAAGATGACACATTGACAGCTAAATTAGCTTGGCACAAGGTGGGCTGTTGAGATGAAGGGCTCAGAGCCAGCAATGAATTATGGGTACTGAGTGAGGCTGGGGCAGGTATCCACTCTCTCAAGGTCAGTAGGGATGTGAATGGGAAACACGGAGCTAATTCCATAGCTTCATAGGTTGTACCAGGGAGGGCCGAAAAGTGTGAATCAGCCGGGCACCCCACAGTTCGTACTACCCACAATGTGAGAAAACTGCACTCTGGGGAAGGAAGGCTGGCGAGGTAAAGATGGAGGAGAAATTGTCTCAGGTGATTCGTGAGGATGCATGCAGATGGCGGAGGTGCTGGTGCACTTGCCACTGTCCTTGAAGTCTGCTGATTTTGTGAGAGGTCTGGTCATGATCCCAGTGCTATGCTGACAAGGACCATGTAAGCAGTTCAGCAGGGAACACACTGAGCTTTCATTCGGTGCAAGGCTCCCTGGGGACTGGAAGCTTACCCAGAAATAGAAGACCCTCCACTGGGCATGGTGACAGAGGCTGTAATCTCAGCACTAGGGAGGTGGAGGTAGAGAATTGTGAGTTCAAGGGCAGCTTAGGCTCCATAGTGACATTCTCAAAAGAACCTAAGTCCAAACCGAGCCTTGTCTGTATTTATTATCCAAAGTATCTGTGATAATAAATGCTTATTTTATTTATATATCTAATTATTTGGTTTTGTGAGCCAGGGATCTTTTTGAAAATAAAAAGTTTAAATAGTTTCATACAATATACAATATATATTTACCATATCCATCCATGACTACATCCTTCCACGTTCCTCTGGGCCCACATTTAAGACACAGTCTTAGATAAGCCTGATTGGCCTTAAATTCTTTCTTTTTTTCATTTAAAAAGTTTTTATGTGTCCATGTGTTTTGCTTGGATGTGTGCCTTTGCACCAGATGTGTGCTTGAAACCCAAGAAGGTCAGACAGGGCATCAGATCTCCTGGAGCTAGAGTTATAGATGGTTGTGAGCCACTATGAGGTGGGGCTAGGAATTGAACCTGGGACCTCTGGAAGAGTAGTCAGTGCTCTTAATCACTGGGCCATCTCTCCAGTTCTAAATTTTCTTTCTTTTTCTTTTTTCTTTTTTTTTCTTTTGGTTTTTTGAGAGAGGGTTTCTCTGTGGCTTTGGAGCCTGCGCTGGAATAGCTCTTGTAGACCAGGCTGGTCTCGAACTCACAAAGATCCGCCTGCCTCTGCCTCCCGAGTGCTGGGATTAAAGGTGTGCACCACCACTGCCCAGCTCTAAATTTTTTTTTAAAAAAATATTTATTTTTATATTCTCTCTCTTTCTGTATGTGTGTGTGTGTGCATGTGTGCATGCATGCACATGTGTGTTCAGGTGTCTTTGGAGGACAGAGGTGTCAGATCCTCAGGAGCTGAAGTTACAGACAGTTGTGAGCCACTTTGTGTGGCTGCTGGGAACCAAATGCAGGTCTCTGCAAGGGCAATTAGTCTCTGCCTATCTCCTTGGCCCTGACCTCATCTTTTCTATGCAGCCAGGATGACTCCTCATCCTTCTGTCTCCATCTCCCAACTGCTGGGATTACGGGCATGAGCTACCACACCTGGCCTGAAATGTTTGTTTGTTTTTTTTTTTTTTTAAAAAATAAGGAGGAGGATGCTATGATGATGACAAAAAGGAGGAGGAGGGGGAAGAAAATAAGGGTTGGAGAGATGACTCAGTGGTTAAAAGTACAAGTTATACAATCATGAAAACTAGCATTTAGATCCCAGCACCCATATTACAAGCCAGTATGCTTGTAACTTTAGCACCGAAAGATCTGGTGACCTCTTTTTGTCTCTGTATGTGAGCAGGCATGTACCCAACCACACACTTATATATATACTCATGTATATACACACACATGCACACACGCACACACAAATGCACACACACACACACACTAATTAAAACAAGCAAAAGGAGGCTAGATCATCTCAATGATTTTCAGAATCAGATATTACTATCTTCATTCTGTGAGTTGTCCAAAGTCAGTGAGGGTGAATAATGTACGGCCAAGCCCTGCAGTCAGGAGGGAATACAAACTGGACTTGAGCCACCAGGTCTATGTGGCTTTTTGGTAGGGGTTAAGTATGTTAATATAGTTACATTCGATTTAAAAATTCGGGATGATGAGCTCCTAACACCAAGAAAAAACACTAGAAAAAGTCCTGTGTCTAAGGACAATCACCAAATTACTCCACCAGTTCCTTTCAGCCCTACTGTTATGGTAAAACACTGCAGGTCCCCTAGTGGCGGCAGTGGGCACGAGACCACCATTACATCTACTGTGGAGCCAATGACTGAAGAGCAGGCAATGCTGGAGGTGGTAGGAGGCAAGGAGCTGGCTTCTAACAAAACTGTTAGATCTGGCCAGGTAGTGGTGGCGCACACCTTTAATCATGTCTCGAAAAACAAACCAACCAAATAAACAAAGAGTGTTAAGTTTGGTCTGACCTGGACAAGAGTGGACAGGCTCTGCTCTGGCACTCTCAGCAGGGAGAAGGGGGCTCAGGTCATGAGGGACAGTAGTGCTTTGACAAAAGACCTCTTATTCAAGTTGGTAAACATAGTGGTCCTGTCTCCATGGACCTGTCTGAAACTACAGGCTGCGCACTAAGATGGCGGCAGTCACTCTGTCTTGTGAAGATGACTGGAACCCACAGTTCTCACATCCACATCACCTTCCTTTGTGCTTTAGAGATGGCAGGTGCACACAGCTCTGCCCACGTGCAGGAGGCCTTCCTGGTCTGGACTCCAGAAGATTCTCCTCAACCCACAGTGGGCTCCAAATGAACCTACTTGCTCTCCTCCCTGACACCTTCCTTGTTTTCTCTATACTTCCTGTTTTCTCTGCACTACTTTCTGTTTCTCATCCTCTCTCCCTTTCCTGATTTCCCTTCGGAGAGACCCCCTCCATTCCTTTCACCAGATATCAAAACAGCAGCTTGCTTTTCCACAGTAATGAAAAGGATTCTGTATTCTCTCTTCTATTGTTTTGTTTTTTTTTTTTTTTTTTTTTTGGATTTTAAAGTAGTTCAGAATTCAGAACAGACCTCAAGGTTGTATGGGATAAGTGGTCTATATGACAGTGATCATCTCTTTCCTGACTTTGCTTTCTTCAAGGCAGTGGGGAGGGAATTAGAGTTGTCAGTGCCATTTCCTTCCTCAATGGTCCCACCTGCCACAGGTAGACATCAGGGTTCTGCTGACGACAAAATAAAGGACCCCAGCAGCACAGAACTGAATCTTGTCATGAGTCTGGTTTAGATGCACAGAGCCCTGGAAGGCTGGGCCGACCCTATTCACGGACTCTCTTGCAGGGTGGCTGTGGGCTAGAGTTTTTTCTCCTTTTCCAGGGGACGAGGGCTCACAGCACGCCTGCCCCAGAACATGATTCTCACAATGAAGAGAATTTCAAGCATCTGATCCAACAGCACGCTAGGATCTACTCGCTTGGATCTAGAGTCTCAGTGTTTTCCATCCTGCCTTCCATGTCCCACCTTGGTTATTTACCACGTATATCCTTTGGGCCACTGGAGTCACTTTCCAAACCTGAAATCAAGCAGCAACACAGCTGGCTTCAAAACCATCAGCAGAGCGACATTAAAGGCAAGAGAAAGAAGGCCATTGAGCGATTAGTTACTCCAGATCCCTCGTAGAGTGAGCGATTAGAGACTCAGAAGAGGGAGTTCCTGCCGCTCCACCTCCAGAGGCAGGGCGGGCGTGAGGGAAGTGGGAGGCAAGAATACACAGAAACAGGCTCTCTCTAGGAAGTGTCCTCCAAAGAGACTCAGGCAGGTCCAAAGCCACAGTTCCCACACTCCCCCACAGGCTGCAGTGGCTGGGGGCCGCGTGCCAGCCTTACCTGGTTATCTCTTCCTTCAGAGCAGCAGGGTCCGCAGGGTAGAACTTCACCCGGAAACACATGGTGAACGGAGGCTGGGCTGCAGGAAAAGGCGGCTGTTAGGAGAGACCCTCTCAAGGAGACATCTGTGCTCCCCTCCTGGCATGCACAGGCCCCTGAACCATAAGGAAGAAATCCCTTTGTGGGGGCTAGGCAGAAGGTTCAGCATTGGGAGTGCTGGCTGAGGACCCGAGTTCAATTCCCAGCAATCACCTGTAACTCCAGGTCCAGAGGACCTGATGTCTTCTTCTGGTACCAGACACACATATGGTGCACACACATACAGAATATATACATAATACAAACATGTAGGTTAAACTAAAAAACCCTTTTGTGCATAGGGTCACCATATGCTAGAACAGTGGCAAATTACACATGTAGACCAAGTCTTACTATCCTTGGGGGTTTCCTCCCACCTCCCATGGTAAAGCTTAGATTCTTTATGAATACTCACATCTCAGTTGCTTCACCACTGACTTTGTAAACTCCAACCAATGCTGAAACAGAGAACACAGACAAGACAACCCTTGTGAGAAGCAGGGTCACATGAAAACTGTTTTATCCTACTGAAATGGTGAGAAGAATGCAATCTGCCTGGAGGAGAAGCAACCCCAAAGCTTATGAAGAGAGGTTTGGAGAGGGAAGTGGTGTTCTGAAATAAACATCCATGATGGACCAGCTGTGAAGGGGAAAATCGTTCCTGCTTCAGGTGCCATTCCCAAAGCGGGGTGCTGGAGCTTTGAGCCCTATTCCTGGCAGGCCCACAGGCGGATACCTATGCATGCATGTATAGTGGGCTTAGTCCTGTTTCTGGCAGGCCCACAGGCGGATACCTATGCATGCATGT